>JAJEKB010021593.1:13512-32977 GCA_022393335.1 Macrotrachela quadricornifera | reverse complement strand
AAAAGTAAAAATGACATTGCTTGTTGCTATGCCTTTCTTATTTCTACCGACGACATACCTTAGTATTACGGAAAAAAAAAGTAAAAATGAGAGATAGATGGGTTTTTTCTCTTTTTCTCTGTCGGCATACATTCATACATGTCACCCTAAATGAATTTTGAAGGGTATGGTGTCGCGCAATAAAATTTTATTGCGGAATAGTATACCCTTAAAAATTCATCTGTGATGATATGAGAAAAGTAAATCAGCTTCTTACAGGGTGCATATATATATATATAGTACGCACATACCTCTACATTCATCACCAAATATTTACATTTTCTCACCGTGAGTACAGTTGATTTATATTTAACGTATTATGTTTTGACTGTATGAATTTTAACCAAAGCTGTTAGCCTAGCAGACTAACATGCTAGTTCAGGCCAAAGTTATTGATCACATGCTACTTTTTGAAAATCCAATGTCGATAAATTGCTTCATTTTCTAAATTCGCTGACCAAGTCCATTCAATTTTAGCGACAAATTCTAGAATAGAACGTCAGTTTAGTATTACAAAATTGACACTAACCAATAGAAGGATTTGTGTAGAACAAGAATACTTGAATAATATATTTTACATTCGTGATACTAAGAAAATGAATAGGTCTAGAATAAATGTCTTCAATTGTTGCTATTAGCATCTCTTATTCTGTACATTATTCTTGCGTACTTTCTTTTACCTCTTTACTTTATACCTTGCGATCACATTTTCCCTGATTATGTGAAACAATGTTGTAAATATAAAGACAAAGACTTCGATAAACCAAGTGTTTTCTTACATAAAAGTTATTTATAATGATTTATCAAATTTTTTTAAATTGCTCTATGTTACAGAAGATTATTATTATAATACTATCTTTATGAAAATAGCTAAAACCATTAGTAGAATGATACCTTATTATAAGGTTATATAATTTAGTGATGTTAAGAAATCAGACACATCAGTTGGCCTCGTTTAAAGCACTCAAGCCTGTTTCACTTTATTAATATCAGTGTTTCATGTGAAAATTATACGTTTATTTTAAGTTTTTACATTTAATATTTATAATATGTAATATTTTTTGTTAAAATACTAAATAGGTATGATTCTTTTAAGATCAAATTAGAAAAACAGAAAGACTTTTAGTTGTAGTTATCGATCTTAATTATGTGTACTACCAAAGCTCTCGACTGTTTTTAAGAGTGCAGGGGGGGGGAAGGGGGCTAATAATCTTTTTGGCAGACAGTACTCACAAATACTCTCAGTTCTCTCGAAATTCAGAAATAAAGAGCAAAAAAAATGGTCTTCATCCATGTTTTCCAGACGTACCAATGTGTCTCTGCGACAGCTAGTTCCTTGTAATCCGTACTGTAAGCACTACTAAAAATGTTCGCAGACACGCTTAAAAAGTGGGGGGCTAGCCCTCCCCCTCCCCACATTGTGGGTCTTGTATACTACTAAACTTCTTTCTCGCTTTGTTGTTGCGATTAGTATAAGATATGCAAACATCTAAAATGAAAAATTTAGATTTAGCTTATCTTCAAAATCTCCATATTTTTACAAGTGAACAAACATAATGCGAAGGTCTTGTTAGACTTACAAAAAAAGGGAATGTTTTCAAATAAAGTTTAAGTACTTATTTTTTGTATTAATTTTTACAATATATTTCTCTAAATGAACGATTCTCATACCTCGCTTTGAAATTTTGGTCAGTTTACTACATAGAGATGTGTATGGCAACTGAAAGGATAGCGACTGAAAAAGAAGATATTATATGTGAAAGTAAGAGTAGAATAAAAGTGTGGTACCAAAAATAAAATTAGATTGAAAAGTTATTTAGAAATAGATTATAATACGAAAAAAATTGTATCCTCTATGCATTTATAGATGGTTACTAATTCAAATATTCGACAACATATTAATATCTAATCATTTTCTTTCAATAAAACGCCCTGTATCTTTCGTGTTATGATCGTAATTGTATTTGACGATAATAAGATGAGTGTAAGATAGCATTTTTATAAAAATTATGTTTTCGAGTTACTGATAATTAGTATATAAAAGTCCATTTGTCTTTCAAAATATTAATCTATGGGTAAGGTATTAAAGAAAAATGTTTTATTTATCATATGAGTACTTTCGCAATTACATCTCATTCATACGATTCCATCTGTTCGAAGCGTTTTCATTACTGATGTAATTTTGCAATGACATATCATGCATGTGACATCTATGTTCGAAGATTTTTTTCTGTTCTGTTTCTTTTTTTTTTGTTACGAAGGAAAGAAAAATCTAAATATAAAAACAAACCTTCATACACGATCATATTTTTAGCATTCATTTGAAAGATATATGATAATTAAATAATGTGACAGCAACTAACTTTTTTTTAAAAATAAAAATTATCGAAAAATTAAGATGTGTTTTTTATACATGTATGCTGATTTAAGATATTTTCATAATGAAAAGAAAAACGTGTATTAGAACCAAGGCATTTAATTTATATACATATATTTATTTTCATTTTCAAAATATTCTTCTATGTATACTATTAGTTGCTTAATATAAAGATCTAAATATATGGGAGTATTCTTTTCTTTATACAAAACTCACAATAAACTAATTAAAATCAATTTAATTTTATCTCTCTGCAACGAAATATATAAAACTAACTGCACCAAACTACACTTACCTTTATGTTGGTATTTTTGCCTGTATTTTCTTTTTTTTCAACGTCATATTTATATAACAACATAAAAATCTATTAGTTTCTTCCCACGTTTTTTGCTCGTTCTGTCTGCAAAAATGAATTGCTTGATGAGAATTGACCTTCATCTTTTATTTTGCAGAAAAGATTGGACGAATAGAAAGAATAACATTTAGGATATACACAATGTTCAAGATTATATAGAAACAAAAGAGTAAAAAATATAAAAAAAATTATCCGTTGATGATTGATGAATAATTATCGAAGGAACAGTAGCGGTAGATAATTTCATATGTGACAAAAATATTATGAGAACAATCAAGATGTCGTAATTGTTAAAATAAGAAAAGATCTATTTTGGTTTTATTATATTTAGATTATCGTTTTGTCTCCAATAAAAGATTCTGTTTGTTGAATTCAAAATCAGCAAAGTCAAATAATCTTTTATTTCATCATTTAATCAAGAAATTCTGGTAATTTTGGTGTAAAATGGAAAATAGAAATAATTCACCTAATCGTAATAATAATAATGAAGATGATATAAATCAATCATCTGATGGTAAGTATGATAATTTTATATGAGATTCGATAATCAATTAGTCTTTAATACTGAATATTGTCAACAGATTAGTATTTAATCTTTTCTCAATACATAGAAAATGAAGAATATCATAATAATCAGTACAACTTGAAAAATGTTTAAAGCCATATTTTATCTGGAAAAATTCATTTTCAAATTCATTATAGATAAAAAATTTAATAGTGCATTATATATGTATATTCATCTTGTTTTTTTTCAATATAGATGAAGAAATTGACGAATGTATTCTATGTCAATCTGATAATTTTGAATTGACAATACCATTACAATGTTGGTTAATACTTATCTTATTATGTCTTGGTATTGCTCAATATTGGTATTTATTGAGATTTACACTAGTCATTATTCTTGCTAATCAAATGATACATTACATCACTGAATCTAGTGTAATATTCGGTCGAACTCGTCCATGGCATTCAAATTCGCCATCGGATTGTAAGATTCTTTTTGTCAGGTTTATTGATAGAAGATTTATTATTCATTTCAGTTAGTGCTACTTTAAATCGAGATGCACAAGCAGAGTGTCGTACTGCTCGTATGTGATTTTTTTAGTATAGAAGTCAATATGTTGATTTCATTTTTGTAGATCCCCTGGATGAAGTTTTGACATTCTCTCCAACTGTTATGAGTAAGTAGTTTTTAAACTTTTGTTCATCAATTTCTGTACTATTACTTTAGTCTCAGATGACATACCATTTGGTATTGAAGATACTCAACCACATGATATGCCAATACTTGTCAATTTGATCAACATTCGACATACAGATATCGTCATATATAATGAAAACAGTGATATCAATGAAGATGCAACATTAAACAACAACACTGATACAAATATTATTGCACCAATTGCTCACAACGGTAAATGGATTCTTGTGAATATTATTTCTTACATGATTTTTGATAAAAATATTTAGGAATAAATGTCCGTGTTATGACTAATCTTGATAATTTATCACAAGCTGTTGTTGATAATCCAGGAGGTAAATTAAATAATATATTTGAGTATAATTGAATTGAACGGATGTTTTATATTTAAAAGTTAATATAAATGCATTGAATGGAATTGAATCTCAAGATGATATGAATTCAAGTGATAGTAGTGATGAAGGTATGTTGAATTAGGCATGCAAATAATGTATTAATATGAACATTTTCTCATATGTATCTTCTGTTTAGATTCAATTGTTAGTTTTGACACTAGTTTTGATGAAGATAGCGAAGATAATTCGAATGCTGATGATAATGAATCAACAGGTTTATTTAACAACTTTTATATTATTTTCTTATCTTAATGAATATAATTATATATTTAGGTCAAACATTACCTACTACTAGTAATTTCTTTCCATCTCTTCAAAATAATATTCGGTCAAATCAAACTAATCTTGTTGATAGACGACAGACAATTACAGGTACAAAGAAAATATTTTTCCATTCATTGAGAGAAATGTTTGTTTTTCTTCTTTTTATGTAGTTTTACCTTCTAATGAAGTAACAGAAATTGAAGAAAATACTATTACTCTAATGGAAAATGGTCGTCAAATAGCAAGATCTCTCATTCGTCCTACATCTAAACTTATACTTATTCTGAAATTATTGAATTCTGCTAATCCAAATAATGAGCCCAGTGAACAAACTGTTGGATAAATAAAGGACATTATATTGCATTTTAATCAAGCAAAATATTGTTTTAATCGAGGAACAAATTATTTATTCTTTTTAAACTTATTCTTTTATATGTGTATTTATGAAATAGAGATTAGAACTTAGGTTTTATTTTGTCCTATGAGTGTATTATTATTGTCTTGAAAATCATTTTAAGCTTTCATTTCATATCTGTGATTATTACGGTGAGAAAACTACAATCAAAATAATATTTTAAATATACTGACCACGATTTTAAGTTTACTTTTACTGTGTTATTGATTTGTGTGTGTTGAAAACTTGATATTTGAAAAATAAATATTTAAAATATGGATTTCTGTTTACACTAAAAATTCATCAATCACTGCATATAGCTTAATTTCATTTTTATTGAGTTAATAATTAAAGCTCCATTGTCAAAGATTATTGAAAAAAGTTATTGATAAATCAACAAAACGATCAATATATTTTGTTGATAACAAAATGTATAGATATTTTAAAGATGTTATTCAATGCATATAATGCGTATTTGAATTTTTTTTTGTTAAATCTTTGATTTCTGAATTTTTTGTGGGTTAGTTTTCTACTTTACTATTAATATGTTCAACAATGATTGAAAATTGTTCTGTTTTTATTTGTAATATGAAATAATCAAGCACCTATATTCGAACGGATAAAATACAAATAAATGTAATCCGGTTTTAATTGACGTTATTTTTAATAGTTCATCTACTTTTCTAAGACAAATATAATCAATATTTTTTCATAGAAAAATTTATATTTTGTTTTATGATATATAGTATTATAATTCAAATAGATAACGCATGTTTTGCTTTGATATAAGTGATTGTCAAGTAGTCAAAAGACTTCTATGAAAAAAAATGCTGTTATATTGTATAAAACAGAATGTACTATGAAACTCATAAGAAAATGTTGATTAGTCTGTAACTCATTTAACAAATGATGACTTTCAAAGGAAAGATTTTTTCGTTCTTTTTTTTCTCGTTCTTTCATTATGAATCCTTCTTCAAAAGTGAAAATCACACATAGTCAACAATATGAATGATGACTGTATTTGAATGATAAAAGAAAGAGAAGCCAAAATTGTACTATTATTGTATTAAAATTTCAATAACTAAAATTTTTCTCGTATAAGTAATGATATTAGCTTTATATTTTAGTTTGTATTTCTTTAGTTTTATTGAAATTAATGTACACTGGTATCATCATATCATGCAATAAATATTTATCTGTTATTCAAAAGAGTAATCGATGATTCTAAGAAAGTTTCTATCATCAATGTTTGATAATAATCATATCAGAAATAAAGATAACATTAATGATACTTTTTGGAAAGACGAAAGAATTGGATAAATAAATGAATCATCTATAGAAATGTATCTTTAGAATAAAAGATGGATAATGAAAAAAACAGTATATTTTGTTACACACTTCATTCATAAAAAAAGGGATGCGAGATATAAACTTTATTGTATATATGATTTTTCAGACTATTAATATTCTCTAGACGAGAAAAATATACAGAAAGACTAAAAGCCCATATGAACGATTGAACTTTAATATTATAGGAAAAATTGCCTTAATACACATAGGAAAAAAGTTCCTGAAGAACAGAAAAAAAAACACTTGTAAAATATAATGTAGATTTTCTCTGAACAGATGAAAAATGAAATACTACCAAGAGTGATTGAGATAATTAGCGAAAAAAATCTTTTTAGTAACTAGTTAATTGTTGAATATTTCTTCTTCAAATATTTCTTGCTCATAGAGTCTGATTTGTTGACTCATACATGACTAACAACGCGATAGTATGATCAGAGAATGAAAAAAAGTCTGTCGTTATGACTGAATCATATACCTTTTATCTGATTATATACTACTATTATATTGGAAATAATTAATCAATCTCTATTTATAATTATACGAGACGACTAAAAACCTAATAATTTCTTAATGTTAATATCTTCAAACATACTGATATATCGTAGTTTCAACATTGAAACACTGATAAAACATGCATGTCGAAAGAAATACATCCTAGCTGGTATAAATGTTCTACTGCAAGTAAATTTTATTTCTTTATTTATTCAATTCGATGCGTTCGTAGTATGTTATACTAAATAGAGTAAAAGGAAAGAATCCGTCAAGAAAGAAGACTAATATTGTTGATATTGAATATAAAGAGATGAATTCCAATCCACCATTTTCTTTTGATACCAAGTTGATTTAGTTTTCAAATTCTTTCTTTTATTGATCAATCTAATGTATAAACATAGGAACTTTTGTGATTGCAAGAAACAGTATATACTGATACTTATGGACGTAGCCAAGTAACGATAGTTACACATGTAGAGCGTTCGAACTTAAAGAATATTTATTTCCCTTAGTAAATTACGAGATTTTTTATGGCGATAATTAACTTGGAAACTTGTGTGAAAAAAATTAGTGCAATTCATGTATAAATAAACATGAATGAGTAAAATAAAAATTCTGAAATACAATATCAATCGATAAAATACGAAGTACTCTTTCCATAGTCTTTATACAATTGCTAGATGTTTATGAAACAAGTTAATACACTCACAATCCATCTGTATTTTTAATTTATTTTGGAACGAAACTTGCCTATAATATATTTTACTCGCTTATGCTGCTAACTGTCACAAGATAAATGACATCTTCGGATAGAACTATAGAATTTCATAATTGCAGTGTTCTTAGACTTTGGACTGTTTTGAGCAATTTTTGTTCATTACTATACATATATTTGGTCATATTTTGAATCAGCATTGAATTTTAAATAAAATAAAAATGTTTATTTTTACGATAAGGATTTCAGAGAGTTTGCTTATATCACCGATGAGTTATGGATATTATAATGTAATAAATTGGAATTTCATAACGCTTGGTCATATCTTTATTTATAGCAATATTTATACTAAGAAAAATAATTCTTCTCTCGATTTCTCTATTTATTTCTTCTTTTCATCACTTTCTTATAGGGTGATATTCACTTGTCTCATATAATAACTAACGTTCGGCACTATTTTATCGACGAACGGTATAATTGACGGGTGTGAAACTTGATGACGTGACAACCATAAGTTCGAACGCAAAAAAAATCAGATTATAGTAATAAAGAATAGAAGAAACAGAGTAGATGTGAGATATGACAGAATCAGCTATATTACTTGAGTCACTCTTTCATTCACCTTTAACACATACGTACCAAAAATAGCATTGTCTTCTCTCTCTACCGATATATATATATATATAAACGCTTTTTTTCCCTTCCTTTATTCATTTACACTCATTGTAGCTTATCTCTTGTTCGATTTCCTCGTTTTATTTCATGACCCTAAAAGACGTGGTTGAGATATATAACCCTTTCTCTATCATTTGTATCGCTTGAGATATTTTATGCTGATATTTTCCTTTCATATCGCTAAAGTGCATACAAGCAGAAACATATATGTATTTTTAACGACGACATCAACAAAATTGTCATATAGATTTTACTAAACTGAAAAATTAACGTATACATACAAAGTTAAAATATTTTCACTATATTAAGCACTATTAATTATTGTAAGTTATAATTGACTAGTTCTCTTCTGTTTTGATTTATTTACATTCGATTGACATATACCTAATCCTCTTCTTCTTTGAATTAATTACAAAAATTTAAAGTCTAAAGATACCGATTAAATTAGGTTATTTCTGTACTATTTTCGAGTATGTTGTTAAAAAGAAATTATTGATACAGTTATTTGATAATATATTAATAATCATGATGTGCCATTATAGCTTCGATTTTGTTTCTAGAGAAAGGTATCTTACATATGATCACTCGTTCTACAACAAACCACATTTATTTATAAGTAGACTATGTATGTTATCTCATGAGTCATAAATGGCGCATTTTATAGGTTTTTTTCTATTTATAGGTTATAGAACACAACATTTGATAAGAGAGAAAGTAAAAGTATTTAACATTTAACGTTACTGATGACGTCTGTCAATGTATAAATAGCTAATATGTTCTGTATAGTGATTGTGTAATACTCGTCTATATTAAATTGTAAAGCTTGTAATGAAATAGATTGCTTAGCTTCCAAAAAAAAATATAAAAGGGAGAACGATAATAAAAAATTGTTCCTTTTAATACGCAAAGAAATGTATTAGATCAACTACAAATTATCTCATAAATATAAAAAACAAAATTAAAAATTGCCTCAGTGTTCTTTAAAAAGATAGAGATCTACTCTAATGTTATTATTTTGTAGATTTCACATTAATCTTCGATAAAACATCAAATTTATTATATGAAATCTAATAAAATTATATAATCTATTGATTCATTTCTATACCTGAAAAGTTTGCTGAAAACTTACCAAAATTTCATAACTTATACACTAAAATGGCAAGTATATATAATTCATCTAATATCAATGGTAAGTACAGTATTTTTCGACATTAAATCTAATATAAGTTTAATTCGATTGAAAATTTATAATATTCATTCATTTTCTCACTTATAGTACGTAAACAAACATTAATAACAAGTGATCAAACAAATATTTTTAGTCATTTGTCGGTTCAACTTCAGCAACCTATAGGTAATGTGAATATTTATCATTAAAATAAAAAGTTCTATGTTTACTTGTATTTTTACAGCTCTGTCTCAACAATCTACAGGTATACAATTTATAGATTTTGAAGGATATACACGTATGTATTATATTTCAAATAAATCCTCGCTTCATCTTTTGAATTGATAGATCAACAAATAGATAAGCATATTGTATATGAATCTAATCATTTTCAAACATTGAATAATACTGCAATGTTATCAATGCTTTATTGGACTATGTCTATTTGTTGTTGGTGGTATTGGTATTTTTTAATATCGATATTGTTTAATATTAATATTAATCTTGATTGGTACTTTCTTATATTGGATATGATCTTGAGTAATATTTGTGATATGGATAGTAATATATCTTTAAGATCAAGGTTTGAAAATGAATTTGCTGCGACAATGAATAGGACTGAACCATGGCATCAAAATTTGGCATATCATTGTAATAAATTTTATAATTATTTCGAAAATGTTCATTTCATATTTTAGATAGCTTTGGTTCAACTCGAGATGAACAAGAAATTGGTCGAATTACTCGTATACTATATATTTTGAATTTACAAAAAAAATATAAATTTCTAATATTTTTTTGTAGATCCTCAAGATGATGAAATACTTGTAAATTATTTTACATTTTCTCCTACTATTGAAGGTAATTGATTAAGAAATCTTCGTTTAATAATTCTTTTATTGTATTCTTAGAACATTTTCCACTTCCCGAAGAACGTACAAGTATCGAAGATACACAACCACATGATGTGTTATTGCCTATAACTTTAAATAATATTATTCAAAGTACGAAAGAAAATAATTGTTTAATTTTGAAGTTGAGGATAGTTGCGAGTATTATTTATTGTACGACCGATCTTTTCTAACAATTTGTTAAAAATTTTGTGAAGCCTTTTTCGAAAAAAGTTTTAGATAGTATCAGGTCTGGTGAATATGGTGAATACGACATTATATTGATATTTTCTTCTGTCATATAAGTAGTAACGTTGGATGCGTATGATGTCACTGATGATTATCAGGCATTTTTGTGCATTTTGAACCTAATGTCTTTATTTGTTTCCATATTCCATTAACAAAAGGCTGCGGACATTTTTTAATATAGTACTTGTACTCTACGGTTTTGTCTTTATCTACATTCAGAATTATTTGATTTAAGGAATATATCGAAGAAAGTTTTGATTAAAACCTGTCCTTATGAACAATAGTGTTAGATGATTCATCTTCAATAAGCTATCGGGTACCAAATGAGTTATGATTGACGTACCTAAAATAAATCCATGCCATATTCCTAGTAGTGCTAGAACGCAACTAATACGATCGAACAAAACTTTGTCGAAAAAAGCTTTAAAAGAGTTTTAACAAATTGCTAGGAAAGATTGGTGTTGGAATAAATAATATTGGCAACTATCCTTAACATTTGATAAAATAAAACTAAAAATATCTCCTTATCTTTATATTCTAAGTAAACAATCTTATGAAATGTACAAAACTTTGTATATTGGTTTTATTTTTTTTTAGCACAACGTCATGAACTTGAAAATTTTACTACTAATAATCATGCAGATGCTTTGACTAATATGATTGGTGAAAGAGGTTTGTTAACAATGTTTATTATTTTTCTTTTGTTAATTCTATTAAATACTATAATTAGATGAAGCATCTCAAAATAATTTTGAATAATCATTGACAAACGATTAGAAAATCAGCAAAATACTACTCGTATGTATTGCATCTGAAAATTTATTTTCTAAATATGTTTTCGTTATAATTTCAGCTGAAGGTGCTCATTAAACATATAAATGTATTTGAAAACAGTGGAACTACAATTCGAGTGAAGAAAGTAATGTCGAACCTTCTAAACTTTTTAAGTAGACGTGGGCTAGTATTATAAATAATCTCATTTTTAAATTTCATATAGTTTGTTAGTTTATATTAGCTTGTTTTATTCTAACGATGGAACCTCCCTAACTATCAAATTATTTTCGAATAGGAACTGTTTGCATAATGTAGACTCTAATAAGCTACGAATATCCTGGAAGGAATTCAGATTGCTAGTTTACTGCTGTCGAGATATTTCATTTTTACACTATTTTTAAATGGAAAGCCGTGATTTCCCTCGGAGATACAAGGAAAAATGAGCTTCGAATTTCAAGGTGAAACTTTCCATAGGGAGAGGTCATACTGAGAATAGTCTATTGTGAAAGTTTCAGATGTTTTGATTATTTCTATTCTGAAATACATTTATGACAAAAGCGTACTTTAACGTAACTCATATACATCAGCAAATTTCGATGTTCCTATTTCGGCTAAGAACCATGAAAAAGTCTGAAAGTTTCACAATAGACTATTTTCATTGAGACTTCTCTCTATGAAAAATTTGAGACTCAGTTTTTCTGTTGTTCCTTTGGAAAACCATGGTTTTCTACTTAAAAATATTGTAAAAACGCAATATCTCAATAGCAATAAGGTAGCAGTCTCAACTCTTTTCACGATATACATAGCTCATTAGGATCTACATCATGCACAATATCCCAACTCTGAAGTGTTTTGTCAATTTGAAAGGTTTCCTAGTAAATATTTTTTTGGTTTTCCCGGTAAATGTTTTTCATGTGTTAAACACATCTCATTCTGTGTTGAAATTGTTCTCTATCTGTTGATAGGATTAAAAACATCTACAAATTATAGAATTTGCATTCATTTTTTTCGCGGTGATTTTTTTTTAAATATTTATCTATAGTGATATAAAATTGCAATCAAACTTTCTGTTTACATAATGTTCTTAAGAAATAAAGTAGCATGTTAAGTTTTCTATCGTAAAAAGTATTTTCTTAAATACATTTTTATGTTCAGAAAGGAAACATCTTGTTTTATGTATTTTTTTATTTTATTTTGTTATAATTATATTTGTATTGATACATTGTTACGCTTAAATCTTCTCAAAATGTTGTTTTTATCAGTGTATTTTATGTACTCTGAAAATGTATAATATCTTTTATTAAATATTCGATCATGTATATTTTTAAAGAATGACTAATCAAGTAATATTGTTATAGATTTTGATAGCCATTAAATTGTTGGATAAATCCATGAAGACCCAACCACTTTTTAAAAAAAAATTTTTTCCAACTTTTTCTGCTAGTTAGGTGGATAGTTAATAGAAACTTATGAGGGAGGTACCCAAAGTGTCCACTCAATTTAGAGCTCATCTTTTGGCCATAAGTAGATCTCAATAAGACTAGTTAAAGCGCCAAAGGATTCGGGCCCATGGGCCTGTGAGGTTGAGTTATAATCGTTTTAATGAATTTTTACCTTATGATCCTGATTTACCTGCAAAATCGAATCAACGAATTTCGAACTGAAATTTTGCTCATGAAGAGGTCTGAAGGCCACTAGAATATTCTGAAAGTTTTAGACCTAACGATTGCATCCTTCTTAAGAAAATCAATTTTAAAAAATCGACTATTTCCCAGGAAAAATTGAAATTTGTTGAAAATTGACTTTCTTAAGAAGGATGGAATCGTTAGGTCTAAAACTTTCAGAATATTCTAGTGGCCTTTAGACCTCTTCATGGGCAAAATTTCAGTTCAAAATTCGTTGATGCAATTTTGCAGGTAAATCAGGATCATAGGGTAAAAACTCATTAAAACGATTATAACTCAACCTCACAGACCCACGGGCCCGAATCCTTTGGCGCTTTAACTAGTCTTATTGAGATCTAAATTGAGTGGACACTTCGGGTACCTCCCTCGTGAGTTATACAAAATAAAATGATTCATGATCGAAAAAAAAATTTTTCTGTTGGTTTTTTGAAATAAAATCAGAGCATTTACTGTTCAAATCAAGTAAGCTTGATTTTTCTTTATGAATATGATAAATAATAATATCATTTAATTACTGTCGAATTATTATACAGCACTAATATGTTTTTAATCGGTTCATAATACTAAAACGTCGCTTTGCCGTAGCGGGTGAAAAAAAATTTGAAATGTGTTCCGTGTGAATAATAAGAATGCAAAATAAATATTTGTTCTTCTGACAACCAAAAAAACAGTCGGTTGCTTTCGATTTTTCATTTAATAACAAACTTCTTTGTACAAAGCGAAAAGCAAAGGTAAGTATTTCAACCTTGAATAGAAACATACTCTGTTTCGTTGGTGATTAATTAGCAATCTTTCAGTGTCATTGATCATCTAATTTATAGTTGATTATCATAATAATTTCTGAGGACAAACACTTTCAGAACAGGGGCGCGAGTATTCTTGCTTCAAGAATCTTGTTCTCTAAAGAACATAGACATATGCGACCATACACTTTTGTGAATGCTCATGCATCTAAAATGCATATATATCGTATTCTTTTCTTTCTGCACAGATTTATCCTATGTTTTCGAATTCCTGAAAACAGAATCGCAAAAGTTGTTCTCGTTTTCAAGAGCTCAGCAGTACAGATAGATTTTTAAGAATACGAAGCCATATTTAAATTCTGAAGTCTCGGCATATAGTATGTAGATTTCAATTCTTAGTAGTTTGGTATATGGCTCTGGATTTCTGAGAATGAAAGCTTTGGATGTGATTTTTGGACAGATGCTATAATATCTATTTGTTGAGTAACGGCCATCTATACGTTATCATGCCCAACAAAGCAGATATTGAATTCGATACCCATATCTCGCTAGACACGAAGATTTAGAGTGACTTTGATGTGAGATGATGTATACCTTAAGTATAGGTGTAGGTGAATAGAAGACGAACACTCATATCCATTCCAAACATCTTTATAAAACATCCACTCAAAAAGCTCAACTATATAAGTCTATGGGTATCGATTCGATTATTCATGTCGTCATACCAAAAACATTCAAAATCCTTGATGGGATAGATACATGGTTATAAAGTTAGGCGTCCACCTATTTATACCTGAAACGCTTCGATATTTTAACTTAATGACCTGCACAATCTCGACATTCGAGTCATGAATATTATGACATCCGGCGATTCCTGTTTTTAGAAGAAAAACATGAAGCTGACACTCATATTTGAAAATACTGTAGTCGCTAAAATAACGGTTTACCTCATGCATGCAAAGGAGAGGGTGCATGAGAAGTCAAATCGACCCATAGGGCTTTTCTCAGCCTATCTCTACTGAATCATATATCGATCGAAAGAATACGCTGAAACTGACATTTTGACACTCTTTTCATTAGTGATTGATCGAATTTTCGAAACAAAAACCTACTAACAAAATATCTCATTTTTTGGCATAAATCCATTAAGGGTATCCCTACTCTTTTTTGACCATTTCTAGAGCTCGAAGACAATAAGGCCGATCGGACTGATTTTTTTTCCACAGATGGAGAACCTAAATTGATGAGACACATGTTCGAGAAAAAAAATTTCAAAGGGGTCTTCTTAGGTTTTATGGAGAACCAATGGTTTTCCATGGGATCTCATCTTACTACCGATGTACTCCATAAAACTTTGTCCGACTGAGCTGAAAGTTTTTTGAAGATATTTACATATGTATCCCAGAGGTAGTTTTGAACCTTTTGAAAAATCCCACTTTCTGTTTTTTTGTAGCGAAAACTTTTAAAGGTTTTCCAGACAACCAGTGTTCTGACCTTTATGTTCACTATAATTTTGGATGAAAAAGTCAAAATTGAAAACGGGCGATTTTATCTCTGAAAGATAGTCCCAAGTATTTGTGGGTAAACATTTCAGTTCGATCGGACAAAGTTAGAGAGGGTTTATGGTGGCATAATCAAGCATCTTTGACAAAAAAACAATTTTTGAGATAAATTCAAAATAATTTTCAGAAGTCGAAAGTTTGTTTTTTAGCAATTCTATGCACTATCTGTTATGAGGACTGCTTTTTACCTTTTATCATTGGAAAAAATTTTAGTACTTTTGGGTGTACTAGCCACTCGTAAAAATCAAATAAAAAATTGAAGACAGATCGGATTGAGGTCACTCAAGCGTTGATCGAAAGAACAATATCCAGTCCATCTTTAGAAGACATCAACAAAAATTTATCTTTTCATTTTTATCAAAAAAGAGGCGGGGTAGCCTTAATCGATTCTACTATGGTCGAGTAATGGATTTATGACCAAAAGAGAGATATTTTGTTAGTAGGTTTTTATTTCGAAAAATCGATCAATCACTAATGAAAAAGAATGTCAAAATTTCAGTTTCAGCATATTCTTTCGATCGATACATGATTCAATACGGATAGACCGAGAAAAGTCCTATGAGCCGGTTTGAATTCTTATGCACCTCCCTCCTTTCTTGTAGAAATTTCGTAACTTTTTAGACAAAACTCACTCTGTATAGCTTTGCTTGTACATATAACAGTAACAAACCTATATGATGGCGTAAAAGAAGTTTGTAACGATTATTTGACAGGGGTTAAAAGAGTGAGATCTGATCAATTATGAGTTTTATTTACTTTTTCTCAATGAATCATAAAAATTTTAATAAACTTATTTGTTTTTTTTAATATCCATTTTCTTGTAGCAATGCTTATGATGAGTCAGCTTTAGCGAAAATGAAACATTTATTAAATGAGAGGAAATATTGTATGAGAACAGAACTCATACCAGTTGAATTAGAAATATATATTTAAATTCAACCTTTGCATGCACTGAATATAGAATATACATTAAGTAAGGAAAATCGATCAAGAGCCATTAAATCAGATCAAACATATACATTCAAAAGAAAATGTGTTTAATAATTGTGCTTAATTGTCTAACTGTTTGTTTTTTGCTTGATTTTGAACACGAGATATTGGATTTCTGTGTCAAAGTTACTTGTTACAACACTAAAACAACACTTAAGCATAGTTTTATACCAGAAATATACCTTTTGCTTTTTTTCTGCTCTCTAATGATAAAGCGTCTGTCAATTTTTGCCGTTTGAAAATAATTTTCTGTCTTTAGAGGTTCAAAAAGTGGCAGCATTGATCTTGGGACTGTACTGTAATCATATCCATGGCGTTCACTGAAGGAAAGCACATTATGCTGTCATATCAATGGGATAGCCAAGCTCTTGTATCGAAAGTTTACAAAATTCTAATGGATAATGATGTTAAAGTTTGGATGGATGTAAATGGAGGCATGGGAGATAACGTCAACGTCAGGTATGAGTCTTTACACGACTATTCTTTTCTATGCTGAAACTTGTTACATTCTTTCGGTTAGTATGGCTAAAGGTGTAGAAAAGGCGGATGTAGTTTGCTGCTTTATGACACCAGATTACCAGAAATCATATAATTGTCAACGTGAATTAGAATATGCTAATGAATTCGCTAAGAGAAATGAACTACGTATCATTCCATGCATGATTGGTGATAAAAATGATAGAAAATGGAAGCCCTCTGGTTGGTTGGGATTAATAACAGCAGGGGGCAACTATATAAACTTTCGAGACAATTCTGACTCAAAAATCCAATTACAAACAACAGAACTTATCCATAGAATAAAAAATCAAACATCAGCTTCTACAACAGAATCAATTTCTGCACCAATAAAACCATTTGAATCGATTAGACAAAAATATTTACGAGAAGGTCGAATCAAACGTATAGTGAATGAAGAGAAAAGTTTCCCAATCGAACAAAGTTACATTAATTTGGCTATCATAGAAAGCAAAGAACAACAAGAAAAAGAAAAGAAATTAGCACAGCAAAGTCAAGAAAAGAAACCAGAACAAGGAAACGAGCAAGATCATAGTCTATCACATCACAATAAAATTCTTGGCACCTATGAAGAAATTTATGAACCAAAGACTACAATTAATGTAGAGACTATTTTCCAAAAATGTAAGAATCAGACAAAGAAAGTATTAGTGCTTGGACGAGCTGGAATCGGAAAATCAACCTTTTGTCAATATGCTACTTATCAATGGGCAAAAGACAAACTTTGGCAAGAATACAAGCTACTTATTCTGATTCATTTACGAAACTTAACAGGTAGTAACTATCCGTCTGGGAAAAAATACTTACTAATTGATCTTGTAAAGAAAGAATGTCTTGAGGATGGTGATTTATCGAAGGAAGAAATGTCTTTTTTCAACGAACATTGCGATAAAGGTCAGATTCTATGGATACTAGATGGTTATGATGAATTTGCTCAAAACATGCCAGAACAATTAAAGAAGGTGTTTGATCATATACGTGAAGAACAACATCATATCTTAACGTCACGCCCTTACGCAATCACATTACCATATGATATAAAAATGGAAATAACAGGATTCACCAATAATAATATAGCCAAGTACGTAGAACAATTCTTCGATCAGATCAAAGATGAAATAGAAAATGCTTCATCAGAATGTCAAAACCTCCTCACCTTTCTAAAATTAAATCCTAGCATTTGGGGTGTTGCACATATTCCTGTGAACCTAGAATTGATATGTAGTCTTTGGGTCGATACCGACTGGTCAAAAACGAAAAATTTGACAATCACAGCATTATATGATAATATAATTGAATGGCTATGTCGACGGCACTTAACAAGACAAAATACAAATCATGAAACAATGACAAAACAAGTTGTATATAGAAAATGCAACACAGAGTTGAAATTTTTAGAACACTTGGCTTTCAAAGCCATGGAATACAACCAAATTATTTTGTCACCAACACTCCTAGAAGAGATCGAAAATGAAACAGAATGTTTTTTAAACGATCACCCACAAATATTGAATATGGGTATCATCAAATCATACGATGATAAACCTATTGGCCACCGAAATCAAACCAAAAAGCAACATTATTTTGTTCATCTCAGCTTTCAGGAACATTTTGCTGCACGTCACTTACTTAACACTCTAAAGAGTACTATTCATAAAACCGCTATTGATTTTATCAACAACAACAAGTACAACCAACGCTTTCAACTAGTTTTCATTTTTGCATCTGGTCTTCTAGCACAATCCTATTACAAATCATGTATGGATGTCTTTTGGACAACTATACAAGAAGAGCCCTTAGATCTCATTGGAATAAAGCATACAAAACTTGTCATTGAATGCATTGATGAGCTAGGAGATCAAACAATCTTTCGTGAGCGCATAGATTATCTAAAATCCATATCCCAATCTTTAGATACATGCGTCAGAGAAAAGGCATTAGCAACCACAGACAATCTCTTACAATCGCTCCGACGTACAAATTCTTTACTAAATAAACCTCTCATACAAAACAAATTAATCCAACTCATGACAAGTTCACATGCAGTCACAAAACAAAATACATATTATCTTATATCACGATTAAATTTTTCAGAACCCACACCAAAATTCCTTTCTACCATTCACGACGCACTTCACGAAAAAGATTCATTTCTCCGACAGAATGCAAGCGCCGCACTTGCGAAGATGGGTGAAAAAGCAGCAACCAGTGAGGTGATTCGTGGTCTCTCGAATGCACTTCGGGATGAAGATTCATATGTACGACGGGCAGCAAGTGAAGCTCTTGGAAAGATGGGTGGAAAAGCAGCAACAAATGAGGTGATTGCCGGTCTCTTGAATGGACTTCTGGATGAACGTTCATATGTCCGACAAGCAGCAAGGAAAGCTCTCGAAGAGATACGTGAAAAAGCAGCAACAAATGTGGTGATTGCCGGTCTGTTGAATGCACTTCGGGATGAAGATTCAGATGTCCGACAGGTAGCAAGTGAAGTTCTTGAGAAGATGGGCGAAAAAGCAGCAACAAGTGAAGTGATTGCTGGTCTCTTGAATGCACTTCGAGATGAAGACTCAAATGTTCAACAGGCAGCAAGTGAAGCTCTTGGGAAGATGGGTAAAAAAGCAGCAACAA
>JAJEKB010021593.1:0-13112 GCA_022393335.1 Macrotrachela quadricornifera | reverse complement strand
GAAGCTCTTGGGAAGATGGGTAAAAAAGCAGCAACAAATGTGGTGATTGCTGGTCTCTTGAATGCACTTCGAGATGAAGATTCAGATGTCCAACAGACAGCAAGTGAAGCTCTTGGGAATATGGGTGAAAAAGCAGCAACAAGTGAAGTGATTGACGGTCTCGTGGATGCACTTCGGGACGAAGGTTCAAATATCCGGCCGACAGCAAGTTTCGTTCTTGGGAAGATGGGTAAAAAAGCAGCAACAAACGAGGTGATTGCCGGTCTCTTGAATGCAATTCGAGATGAAGATTCATATGTCCAATGCAATGCAATTAGAGCTCTTGGGGAGATTGGTGAAAAAGCAGTAATAAATGAGGTAATTGTTAGTATCCTAAACGCACTTCGAGGTGAAGATTCAGGTGTCCGACAGGCAGCGAGTGAAACTCTTGCGAAGATGGGTAAAAAGGCAGCTACAAACGAAGTGATTGCTGGTCTCTTGAATACACTTCGGGATGAAGATTTCGGTGTTCGCTGCGGAGCAAGTTTTGCTCTTGTGGAGATGGGTGAAGAAGCAGCAATAAATGAGGTGATTGCTGGTCTCCTAAAAGCATTTCGGAATGGAGATTCGGATGTCCGTTGGAAAGCAATTAGAGCGCTTGGAAAGATGGGCGAAAAAGCAGCAACAAATGACGTGATTACTGGTCTCTTGAATGCACTTCAGTATGAAGATTCAAATGTCCGAAAGGCAGCAAGTGAAGCTCTTGGAGAGATCGGTAAAAAAGCAGCAACAGATGAGGTCATTACTGGTCTGTTGAGTGCACTTTGGGATGAAGAATTCGGTGTCCGCTGGAAAGCACATGAAGCTCTTGGAAAAATGGGTGAAAAAGCAGCAACAAATGTGGTGAATGCTGGTCTCTTGAATGCACTTTGGAATAAAGATTCAGATGTCCGATTGAAAGCAATTAGAGCTCTTGGAAAGATGGATGAAGGAATAGCAGCAAATGAGGTGATTGGAGGTCTCTTGAAAGCATATAGGGATAAAGATCCAGATGTCCGACAAGCAGCAAGCTTTGCTCTTCGGATGATCGATGAAAAAGCAGCAACAAATGAGATGATTGCCGGTCTCTTGAATGCACTTCAGCATGAAGATTCAGTTGTCCGAGAAGCGGCAAGTTTCGTGCTTGGGAGGATGAGTGAGAAAGCAGCAACAAATGAGGTGATTGCCAGTCTCCTGAATGCAGTTCGGGATGAAGATTCCGATGTCCGACGGGCAGCAAGTGAAGCTCTTGGGAAGATGGGTGAAAAAGCAGCAACAAATGAGGTGATTACTGGTCTCTTGAGTGTACTTCGGGATGAAGATTCATATGTCCGACGGAAAGCAAGCGAAGCTCTTGGAAAGATTGTTGAAAGTATGGGAACAACCGTTATGATTGTTTCCTTACTGGAGAAACTTACTGAGAAGATAGACGCTGGAATGTCTGATGATTTAACTTATGTTTTGGAGAGCGTTCTTTGTTCATATCTCGCAATGAAAGAGTTAGATTCATCGATGGTTGTTAAACTGTATTTATGCGTAGCACAGTGCCGCAGTTTGGGTTTGACAAAGGTAACGCTGGATGAACTCATAAGAGTATTTTTGGAGACGAAACATGACGCATGGCTACCTCTAATTAGATATGTGGCGTTGGTACGAGGCATCGCGGTGACAGTGGTTAAAAATGCGATCCAGGTGCAAGATGTTAAAGGAGTGCAGAACATTGACGTGTGCTCGCCTGAACTGATTGAAGCTTTTAAAGAAGGTATTAACAGTGAGGTAGGAAAACTTCGGCGTGACTATATTTCAGTTTCTGGTTTTGAAGAGGTAATGACACAATGATCATCAATGGACTATACTATAATATTCGACTCTCAGATGAACTCGTGTGTTTAATCGTTCCATGGTAACAATGGGCAATAATTAAGTTTTTCGTCTATGCTCGGTTCTCATTGTTTGGAATAATTCAAATGTTCTAATAAATAGGAAGTGCCTTTTGAGGATTGTGATTTACAGATCATGAAGTTGGAGGTAGATGTGGTGAATGGCATAAGTACAGTTAAGGTGGGAGTAAGAACAACTACTAGGACTGGTTTTGTCTTGGTTAGAGGACTTTTTCAGTGATAAGAATATCCATTGTAAAAAAGTATTCGCAGAATGAGAAACACTTAAAGAGTTTTATGGAAGTGCTACGTATAGAACACCCTCTTTTACAGTTTATGAAATTATTTTAAATGCTTTTATCTTCTCTCGGAGAAAGGGTATATAAACTGGTCTTTGGACAAGAAATAGCCACCATGAAAAGTTTATGTAAGGGTTTATAAAATGCATAAATCTGAAAAGGGATTCGTAGACGTTGCAGTTCCATAAACCCTTTGAAATGGTTTATGAGTTACTTAAACGTTTATCATATAACCTTTAAATGGATCATCGAAATGATTTATGAAAAGATTCTAAAAGCCTATTAATCCTATGAAGAGTATATGAAAGGGCAGGTGCAAACTATCAGATAGTAGTGTATGTTCTTCTTTCTTCTACGTTGAATATTCTCTTTCTTTTCTGTATCTACATGTCGTTACCGCTTGGTTTATTTCTTCAAGTCTCTTCATTGGACTTTTCTATTTTTCCCGTACACGTATATAGAGATAAAAGATAAGAGAAGGATAAAGACAAAAGACTTAGGTCTACTAGTTGGTTACGTCATCCTGCAAATTCTTAGCCTGATCTCAATATTGAGAGGTGAGTTTTTAGAAAGCACTCCGTTATTGCTATTTCGTCTTTGCTTAAAGGACTCATTAGGCGATTTGTAGTTATCATATATAGAAGGAATTTATTCAAATAATTGCTTTTTAGATCACCAAGATGGATCTCTATAGAGTATGTGTGAAATCGAATCATCGGCGATTTTTTGTGTATGTAAAGGAAGGATGGACGTACTAAATATAGTTGTGATGTCGAAGGAAAGTATGTTGCCTTTCGGCGTTGGGTTAGTCGATTAAAAGTTGATCGTGACATGGTAATTATCGTATGTTATTTGGAAGATGATTCTGATCAATTGTTTCCTTGTAGATATAATGTATGTATTCTGTGCTTTGTTTGAAAGTGTGTGGATAGTTTTGTCTGTTTTGGTTTGAAAGTTGAAGTTTGGAACATTGATGAAAGAGAAAATAAAATTAGATTAATTTTATTTATGATTAAGTTTCATTATAAATTAACAAACTTCTGACAGTTACGAATTGTTTTACATAATAGGATATGTGTGAAGATGAAAAAAGATGAGTTATGGTGTTTTGTTTTAGAATTATCTATTCGGAGATTTTTTGACTGCGTTGTCGTGATTTTCGTTACTGGAGGACATGATTGAGGATGACGATGAGAAGGGTGAGTCTGACTTTAGCTACCATGACACGTGTTTTGACTCAGCTTCGAGTCCGATCAGGTGGCATTTATCTCTAGCTCGATTTAATATAGTGTTTAGAAAGTCACTAGAGTAGATAGAAAAACTTGAATATATCCATTACGACTCAATCAAGCGGTTTCGTTTTTTTTACCAAGGATAGAGGCATGGCTACACTCTAAACCCATGCGAACAAAGTTCATGAGAATCTTTGTTAAGTATCATTATTGATCTCAACAAGCAAATTTTAGTCTTCTACAGATACAAAAAAAAACGTTATACAGAGTAGTACAAAACTCACTATACCGGAAAAGTTGAATATTTATATTACAGCTCGTGCAAACGAGCTTATTTTTCTACCATGGAGGGAGGGGGACATGTTCACCTTCTAAATTCATATGAATACGAACAATGAGAAGCTTTTGTTAAGTATATTGTTTTTCTTTCTATTCGTGAAAAAGTAAAATTTGAGGATCGAGATTCATAGTGATACTCAAGAAAGGTTCTCACGAATCTTGTTCGCATGGATTTGGAATATCACTATGCCTCTATTCTTGGTAAAAAAAT
Organism: Macrotrachela quadricornifera; assembly: GCA_022393335.1. Lineage (NCBI taxonomy): Eukaryota > Metazoa > Rotifera > Eurotatoria > Philodinida > Philodinidae > Macrotrachela > Macrotrachela quadricornifera. Next base: position 9,133 of record JAJEKB010021593.1, on the reverse strand, counting down.
TAATCCTTTTGGTCGAACCGTAGTGGATATATCCAAATTCTACTATCTACTCTAATGACTTTCTGGACATTCTATATATTGCCTGAGTAGTTAATAATTTATTAACTACCATTCAACTAACTAGAATTAATTAAAATGAGTACTCGGCTAATTAGCATTAGTTGAAGATCGTACTCAATTAGTTAGCATCAATGAAGTTGGGATTCAACTAATTAGCGCTAATTAAGACGAAAACTCAAGTACTTACTACACAAGCAAAAATCATATAACTAATATTCTTATCGCTACACGGCGATCTCATGCATAACTTTCTAAGGCCTATCCGGAGGTACCCTTAATAGGTTCTTGAGGGCTGGGTAGGATTACCTTTCGCATACCGAAAATTTTTTTTATCGCCATTCTACTCGTGGTATGCATAGTCGGATGGAGCTAAGTAGTTTGATTACTAATATCATCCTATTTTTTAGAATTCATTGAATAGTAGCAATGATCTAAGTGACTCTTTAAAACACCTAAAAATTCGTATACCACCTAAATGTCCACAATTATTCGATAGAAAATATATTTTTCTACTATAATCCACAAAAACATTTTATATATCGAAACCCTTTCTGATCGATAAATGTCGAATATCACACGGATTGGATCATATCGTGCCATATATTGACTTTTGAGTCTTGTAAAGTTATCGTTCAATATTAACACACCAGAGAATTTTCTTTATCGAGTATGGGAGTCAATTTGCTCTTTCTCATGAGACTATTTTCAACTGTAAACTCGATCTCAAAGTAAAGTAACTTTTGCTCTAGTACTGTTCTCAACATCTAATTTCTGTCTTTTTTGATTGATATAGATGGCTTCCGGTCAGAATGATCTCCGTTTGTCTTCAAACAAATGCCATATCTAAAATCGTTGCAAACACTGATAAGATCTATATGTATGTGAAATTTTTCTATAGCTTTCTCCTTCTGGTCATGTTTTTATCTCACGTTCACTTGGGTATATGCGAAAACAAATACTTCAGTACTTATTCAACAGCTGTCTAGGCCTGATACATAAATTCACAACTGTGTCACTGGGTTTTCCTTGTCGAGATCTAATTTTCTCAAATATGCGTCAGGGAACAAGCTGTGAAAATATGACCAGGAAACAAAAGCTGCAGAAAAAATTCAAATGTACATAGATGTAATCCGTTTTTGCCGTGATTTTACATATGATCTTTGTTTGAGGTGAAACGGAGTTCATTCTGAACAAAAAGCATTGATTATTACTAAGAACAGACAGAAATTAGGACTAAAAGCCCTGCTAGAGCGCTTCGCATTGAATGAGTCTATTTTCGGTCGATTTAAATCGAATAATGGTGGGCTGTCAGGTGAAATACGATTTATAGGTCTTTTAAAAAGTGCCTCAGATCTTTGCTTCTATCCCATAAATTTTGAAAAATACAATGATATTTGTAATGACCGTATTTAGGATCGTCAAGTTGAGCATACTTTGAATAAACAGCTATAAAAAAGTTTTCCAATATCTGAATGGTAATCCTACTTGGCTCTAAAGAACGTACTTAGAGCATCTCCAGATAGTCCTTAAAAAATTAGTAAGAGTACCTCGACATAGCACTCGAGAATTTACTAAAGACATCCCAACATAACTCTCGAAAAGTTAGTAAGGATACCCCTAGATAGCTTTTGAGAAAATCATGCGTAAGATCCTTGTATGGCGATAAAAATATTATTTTTATGACTCATACTTGTGCAGTCAGTAGAAGACTCAGTTTCATTATTGCTAGTTCGTTGATTTTAGCATTAATTAGTGCTAATAAGTGACGTACTCGTCTTAATTGTTGTTAATTGGCTGAGTACTGGCCTTAACCGTTGAGTAAATCTGTACAACTAAGAGTATTAGAATATTGCACATCTTTTTTAATGCTATTATTAAAGAAATGACAATCAAATTTAGAAAAGATCACTTTCGGAATGTTAATGATCAAATAATTAGATGAAAATATTAGTTCTGTATTTAATCATTTGATAAAAATTAAGTTTTCATATAGAAAATAATTTATTTTTATTCAACTTTTCAATTATTCATATCAGTAAAAATAACATGATTAACTTTTAACGGATGATTGATCTAATAGATTAATATTGAAATACTAGTTTGCTGCTGAAATAGTACCTATATACATACGAAGGAAATATGAATAAAATCAAATACATTAGGAAAAAACCGATGACATTAGACATAAAATATGATGAGAGAAATAGTTCGTGAATCTTATCAAGAGAAGAGAGAAAATGTATATGTGTATGTTTTATGTATCGTTCGTACGATTGAAGAAAGAAAGGTAGATGTATTCAACATAAGTGAGTCAAACTAAATATTACCGTTAACAGAAGCTTACTGCATCAGTAATTAATTTGTTTTTAGATTTTGATGATTTACTATAACGTCTTTTTTTATTGATTTTAGCATGTTTAATAATAAATGACGAATTACAAACAATCTCATATGTATTTCTTAAACTGCTTTTATACAATTATTGATTAGTTTTCAAATATTACCACTGTAAATCTTGACTATAGCAGATGTTCTTAGAATGTATTTTTGACGTTTATAACATTATTGATTTTATCATTCATACAATATCATGACTTTCTGTTTTACGTACTCTTTTATATAATGAGTCAATGATTTTTTAAATGAACAAATTTAATTGGTTGCTTATACTGTAATTTTAACATTACATAAATTAATACTTTACTGAATGCATAGAACATTTATCTAAAATATAATCAATATGGTTTGTCTAGAGAAACAAATAAAAAACTATTTTTAAGAATGCAATTATATCTTATTTATTCTTTCTTGGGTCATATGTACTGAGATTGTATATTGATAATTTTTTGATTTATATATTGTGAAAAATAACCATGATTTTGTTTTATATTTTACATTTATGTTGATATTGTTTACGCTTGACTAATTTAGAAGTGTCCTATCAATAGTATTCTTCTTTTTCTTATGTATATCAATAGACGAAAGTATTGATGTAATTATATTCGACTGAAAAAATGCTAGAATAAAACAAAAAATTAAATAATAATTTTAAATTTTACTATTTATCGATGTATCATTGTAATTATATATTAAATGATAATAGATATTTTTATATGAACTTCTTTTTATTAGTTTTTTTTCTCTTATAAACTGAATATAATACACATGTTTTCAGGAAAAAATAAGATATATTTTATATAATGAAATTGTTGATCTTTATTGAAAAAGATTAAGTATATAAAAGATTTAGTAGTAAAAAAAAATTTGCGAAATATTTTTCTATTAGAAACAATTTAAGTGTTTTAATAGAACATAAAACCTTTTAATTTTTGTTTTTTTTTTGCAAATTAAATACAACTTTGAATAATAACGAGAATGATTCAGAAAAATGTTTACTAAACAAACATAGTTCTATATAATAGCTGGTTTTTTTTTACTATGATTCTCTCCATATTTTATTTGATATATATATATAGAAATAATGGAGGTTTTGATGGGATGAGTAAGACGAACGAGTAACTGACTACGTACGTCACGTCAATAAGAATGATAGATAAAATGACGTTATAACTGCATCCCTCCTTACTAATGAATAAATACATATGTAGTTTTATATTATTAAACTTCATTCATAAATGTTTTTTCTTTGGTATGTATCACTTTTGATTATTATTTTATTTCTCACGTCTTAAGTTTAGAACTCGCGAATTTATTCATTCAATAAAAATATACTATTGTTTTATCCGAACACTATTTGATAATATGAAATCAAGTAATATATTGACATTCAACACCTATAGTGTAATTTTTTTTTGTGAATGAAAAATAAATCATAATGACAGCTGACAGTTAGATAGTGAAATGAAGCGTAAAATAATAAATAATAAATATATTTTTCTTTTTCGAAGCACATTTAGTAGTACTTTTTTTTTATTTTCTCTATTTCTTTATTTAAAAAAAGAAATCAAAAATTATCGTAGACAGTGATGTCAACAAGTTTGAAATCTATACAGACAAAAAAAAACGAAATTTATCTGATACAATGATTCATTAGAATCTTCCCATATAATGCGTATTAGTTAATTGCTTTTCTACTTCTTAGACAGAAGGGCAAGCCTTATCATGACGAGTACGACAAGAGTGAATAACACGAGATATAGGGGTGCAACAGATCCAGATTATATTTGGGACCAAGGTCTTGGTATTTGGGCTTGGATTTAGAAAGATACAATGTCATCAACAATCCACTTTACTAGACGTGCGGAGCAATCTGAAAAAATTTTGGCATTTGACATCAAATCCAAAGATCTGAGTTTGTTACACCCTTAAGGAGACAGCAAAGAAAAAGAATAAAAATACACGATTTCACCTACGTCATATGGTTGAAATGCGCGATATTTATTATATATATTTACCATTGCTATTAATAACTTAAAAAAATGTTGATACTGTCCCCAAAGAAAGATGGAATTCCATATTATTTGGCGACTCGCGTATATGTCGATAAATTTTTATTATTGGAGTGTTTTATTATTAGTCATAATCCTATTTTTAAATGTGATTGAAGTCAATTCGCTAAATGTAATAATAATTTCTATACTGATATTACTTATTCCTCTTTGTACATATTCAGTATAATTCGTTATTTTTTTCTCAAGAATAGTAAAATAAGATTTTATAATTTTTCTAGTGTCTGAAACATTTCGTTTAGAGGTAATTGCCGATAATATTACCACAAATCTATATTCTCTTTGATGAATGGATCATTAAAATCAAAATATTTACCATTTAAAATATGATTGGTCAACATGTCATAATCAACAACAATATTTTTGATTACAATATATTAAATTTCGATATTTTTTTTTATTATTAAGCTTTTTGAAAAAGATATCGTACAAAGGGGCATGCAATGGTTATAGTTTGTTGCACACGTCATTGAATACATACATTGAAGGTTATTTTTCTGTTCTGTTGTATTACTAATAGAATGAATAAAATACCTATAGATAGAAAACGAGCAAGACGTTAATATAAAAGGTTAGTGTTAATATTAAATATAAAAAAAAGTCATATTATTGATTGGTGTTAAAATATAACTGATTTTTTTTTGTTAATAATAAAATCAATCCAAAAATAAAAATAATAATACCAGATTTCTGTTCTGTTTAGATTCTTATCCATTATCATAAGAGACCATGATTCTTAAATCTGCATAGCTAACATAAACTAATAATTAATATTCATAATAACGATTAAAATATTACAAATTATTTCATCAATTCGTAAGTGTAAAGAATTAATATACAATTTTATCGTCTTATATATAAAAATTTAATTTAGTGAAATCGATTCCTGCATTGATAGCAGAGAAATATAATAGAATGACAACAGATCAAAGAAGTCGTTCTGATAATCTCTCAATACTAATTGACGACGAGACACGTAATTATAAATATATTTATTATTAGAAGTTTTTTCAATTTATTTTCTTTCACTTTCATATAGCTCTTTCTCAAATAGTCACAGAAATACCACATGATGCTGCAAATCTGACTATAAGTGCGATAATCGTATATATAAATATATGTTCATTTAAACTTTTAAAATGTCTAGACCAACATATAAACTGGCTCATTGCATGTAATGACAATGACTACGATATAACATTTGGACAAACTGTACCTTGGCCTACAGGTTCTTTTTCTCATTGTGATTTTTTTTCATATCTATTTTTATATTATTTATTCTGTATTTTAGATAGACAAATAGCTGATAATAATCAGCGTAAGTTTGAACTTTTAAATTCAGAAAAAAAGTCAATTGAATGGTATTTTCAAATTATCTTTTTAGGCCCGATGACTAGAATAAGATATCTTATATTTGGCCTTATTCTTCTAACAATTCTTCTAGGTAGATAATTTTGAAGAGCTTTTTTCATAAATTAATTATATTGTCTTTTCTAGTCACCACTTTTCTTCTTCAATATGTTCGATCATTTAGTAATGAAACTAAGCGAGAATTTCATACATTATCATTTGATAAAATCTTTAAAAAAGAAGAAAATGTATGTTATTCTACGAATAATACAATAGCATATGACAGTCTTGATTTTAACATCAATAGTGCAGCTCTTGCACCAGTTATATTAAACAGTAGATGAACTATTTTACATTTTTTTTCTATGAATAATTACTAAATCTATTAAGAACCAGGTGATCAAATTATGTTGTCAAGGAATCCTACAATAGAAGTTTTCAATGGATTAACATGTACACTATCTGATACATTTCTATATGTTTTTACAAAATTATTTTGCTGGAATGAACATCATATAGATTCGATTTATGATAGTAATGATTAAAATATGTTTTTATTTCTATTGAATGTGTATTTTTTGTTTTTGTTTAGAATCAATTGTTAATTCTATAAATGAACAATCTGGCATAAGAAATTTTATATCAGGTACAAGTGAATGATTTATACGTTTTTAGAATACAATATATATTTTTCTAGAAGATTTATCAGAAATCAAATAAAATGTTGCTGTTCCAATTGAATGTATATGTATATAATAATCATACGTATTGCAAAAGAAACGAAACATATCGATTTAAATGAATAAGTTATCGAGAAAAATTGAATATATAAACAAAAGCAATATCTTATTTTATTTTTATTAATTAAGAAATTTGTGAATAATTGTAGTTTATACTGTTCGTTTAATTATGAAATTGTAGAACAATATTCTTTTAAAGTGAATTCCATGAGTTTCTTACGATCTAATAAACTCATGTAGTTCATGTTAGAAAATGTATTTTTAACACAATTTTATAATCAAAAAAATGAGGAAAACAAATGTGTAAGTTGTTAAATTTTTACTTGTTGTAAACCCAGTGTTTATTTGTATTAGTCCATAGTAATAAAATCAACAATCAATATTCCATTTCTTTATATATCATGTCAAATGTCGTATGAATAAATCGAATTGAGTCATGGAATCGTAAAATTCACAACAACAACAACCGAACGTTTTTTCGGAACATTGTGACACTTTCAATGTTTGTTTTCTGAGGCCAATCCTTTGAATAATTGAATATTTAAAGTTAAATGGTTATGATAAAATAAATGAATCTAAAAAACACCGAATAAAAATCAACGGATAAATAAGTCTATTGCATTCTTTTTGTTTTACAAACGAAAAAACAAGTTCATTTATGAAAAAATCAAATATTTCGATCAATTTTATCAAAAATCTATCGTCTCCGATTATTCGTTAGATAATTTAATTAATAAAATTTTATAAATAGTTTAGATAAAAAAAAGCATATATGTATATATAGTTTATTACATTTTTTTTACGGTATATATTTATAGAAATTAAAACTTGCATATTTGTCTTATTCAAACGTCTATTTGATGTTACAAAGTAAATTATTACACTTAACATTTGCAACTTATCAGTAAATTATTCTATGTATATAGCCTTTTTTGTCGATTTATTTGGATGCTAAATAATGCAGAGATAATATAATACAAACATCTTGCTAAGGATATTAGACAACAAATGTTAAAAGTAAACATTTATGTATATTTATCACTCTAAGACGTTTACATTTTTCTAACTGGAAAAATAAGAATGTGTAAATTATATTTCCAAAAAACAAAGCATCCGAATAACAAGACTTTAAAAGTTTTCTCGCGTGTCATATCTATTCATGAAAAAATAAATATTTGGCTTCTATGTTTTGGTAAACATATTCAACTTTGAATATGATTTCCGCGCATGAGTCAAAAATGACCCACTAGGAAATAAAAGATTAACTGTAATATTCTTGCGAAATGACGTTCTAGTTTTTTCGTATATACGTCTCGACATGTTAATGATTTTTTTTATCTGTTATTGTTCTCATTCGTGTATAGAACAGAAAAAGAATAGGAAGCTATTTTATAGTGGCAATACTCGATTGGAGTATAAAGAGGTGTATTTATGCTAGCTACTTTAATTTGTAACTAGCAAATAATAAAGATTTACAGTAAAATTAATAATTGTATATGTTTTTTATTAAACGTTGGAAATTAGTGTCCTGTTCACTTGAACTAGTATATACCTGTTAAAAAAATAACAGTCCTTATTTACATGTTAATAATTATATAAAATGCCTTACATATATCATAGATTTATTTCTATATTCGTCAGGTGGTTATTTTTTTCTCATACGCAGATACAATAAACGTCGTTTCATGATAAATAATAGTATATTGTGTGTGACTAGCAGATATAGTATTTGTAATATACAACGACACTAATTAACGATATATTTGAAAAAATACGAATAAGGAAAAAAAATAATATTGATGAAACGATGTATACAAGTTTTCAATTATAAAGTCTATTCTTCTTTTATTTTTGTCTTTATCAGGCGAACGAGAGGTGTTCTATGGGAGTGATCGTATCGTGATACTTACTACGTCAGGGTGTGGAAGGAAAAAAAGATGTGCGTGAGTAAAAAACAAAATGAAAGTGGGCACGGGATGTAAGAAGTAAATATTTTTAACTAAATATATATATATATATATATTTGTGATTTTTTTTTATTTTTACCATTTTATTGTTATTAATAGTGTTCTATTTTTCTTAATCTGTGTTAAATCAAATTTGTTGAAAATAAAACTAAAATATTTATAATATTAACCGCACCTTTACTATTTGTATCTATTAGCACGTATTACAGGGTAGGTAAAGTGAACTTGTTTTTCTTCTAGTTTTTCTATTATAGCTTTCGATAAAGAATAAAATAAAATTCGATGATTTTTCTTTTCGTAACTAAAGTATTTTTGTGGTTTATAATTGTCAGAGATTGTAACAAAAGACTCATATCCCTTTTTTATATACTCAACGGCAAATAAGTCCTTAAAATTATAAAGAATTTTACCATTAAAATATTATCACACAGATTCGCACGATAAATACCAATACTTATGGTTAGCACGTGAAATTGAATTTAAGCCTCAAAAATATCTTAACAAAAGTCTGTCCTATAATCATGTTCTGTTTCTTGAGTCATACAAC
>JAJEKB010021592.1:22390-48106 GCA_022393335.1 Macrotrachela quadricornifera | reverse complement strand
ATTTCTTTTTGATCTTTTATTACTCGATTATGTTCAGAAAGATCGATTTCCATTTTTTTCAAACTCGAGACCAGCTCATTCTTTTGATTATCATATATACGGCCATTTGTTGATGTTTTTGCAGTTCGTTTTCAATCGCATTAATATTTGACTTTGTGTCGGTTATTTTCTTTGTAATTCTTTTACCATCATTTTCTAATTCACTCTTTTTAGTTGAGCTTGTTGATGTTTTAATTTCAAATCATCCAACTTATATTTACATTGATTTAATTTCTTAGTCTTCATAGGAAGTACTTGTTTTTGATTTTCATGTTCGATTTTCTTATCTCATAAATGTCGACTAGCGTCAGTAGTTTTAGTTTTACTCGATAAATATCGTTGTTGACAGTCTCTGTGTTGATTTTTCATTGTTTCAAGATGTGGTCTTGCTTCATTTATTTCTTAATGTGCTTGTTGGACAGCGGCTATGTGTGTAACTTTAGCAGCTGTACCAATGGGCAATAGACCTAATATACTAATAACTGAACATCCAGCAGTGAACGCCTTTTTGGTATCTAGTTCTTCACTTTTCAAACGAACTTCGTCTTCTGCTGCTCTCAGTTCATGTAGAGCATTATTCAGTTATGTTAATGCCACTTGTTCTTCACTTCAAGCTTGTTCATATTAGCGACTCAACTCTATGATCTGTTGTTTTACTTGTCATAGTTTTTGTTCTGCTTCTCGTTATTCGTTTTCTGTTCTTTGTAATTCTTGGTTTGCTTCTTCTTTATTTTCCAACAAATTTTTGCATTCATTTGTCTTTTGAGCGAGAGTAGTTTGTGTTTGTTCTTTTTGTTTTTCAAGTTCGATCAAATCCATCTGCAACTTCTGGTATTTTGCTTCAGCATTGAAGATCTTCGTCTTGAGTTCTTGCAGGAGATTATCTATGACAGTTTGTTTTAGTTTCAAGTCATCTTGTTGAAAATGAAGTTTGACATGTTCAACATCAAGCTCCAGCATTCGTTTCAGAAACTCTTGCTCAGTGTTTTCTAATGTCTTCTTATCGTTTTCGATTTCAACTAGCTGTTGTTTCAATTGAGTGACATTATGTTTTTCATTGTTCAATTGTTCTACGAGTTTTTATATTTCCTCACTAAAACAATGACAAAGCAAAATCCCTTTGTTTAGAAATTCAACGGGATGATATACTTTAAAATTTCGAACTGTTGATTCAATTTGTTGATCTTTTCCTTGAGCATATCGGCATTGAATTACATCTGCATAAGACCAGCTTCATTCTGTTTCAATGATTGTTGCAGTTGATCGATGGTTTTTTTTCAATTGTTTTTGTTGTTGCTGAAAATCTTGTTATTTCAATGTCAATTGTGTTTATTTATCTTTGAAAAGTTCGCGATTTCGTTGAATTTCTTTCATTTTCATTTTCATTTGTTTTAATTGTTCTTTCAATCGTTCTATTTCTTCTTCAGTTTCCTTTAGCTTTTCTTGTTTGTCGTTTAATTGCTTCAATTGTCCTGTAATTCATCTTGTATTCGTCTAATAATTGTTTGTAGTCCTTTTAAGGAAAGCTGTAGATAAATTTTGTTGCTGGATATTATCATTTTCTTTCCTAGGCAGATCATGGAGACGTTGTTGTAGTTGTTGTATTTCATGTTCTTTATTTTCTTCATCAATTTCATCTGCACATTCTATTATCGTTAGTTTGCGTCTATCTAATTTACTTTAATCATATTATCAAGTTTCCATAATAGATTTTGACATTATTTGTTTAGTTGAATACGTTCATTTTCTCAATTTTTTATCTTCTTTGTTTCGTTTTTCATTTCGTTTAACAGGCGATCACATTCTTCAAAATTTTGTTTCGTTGATTCATTTAATCGCTCTTTTTCCAGCTTTATTAGATGTGTTTCACTTTCCATGTTCGTATTTTCTGCTACATAGTGATTGTAGAAACATTGTTTTTCTCTGTCGAATGCATCAAATGTTTCTTATGTACGAGCATCGGGTGTCAAATCTCTGACAAGTTCTGCACCCTTATTTGTTTCAGGCCTAGCTGTTATCGTTTCGTTAGTCATTTGTAACCTAGATAAAAATCAAACATAAAAAACTGACGAATCCAAGAAAAATTAGCTCTGAATACAGTAGAGACATCCTTAATATATAATACTTGTGACGGTCGTTATCGATTGGATATTACCTATTATTACGATAATATTTGTTTAAAAAGAATAATTCAGTAAAAATTACTCTTTCTGTTGTGCTTTTAGCGATTCATTTTCGAGTTGGAAAAATTCAGGAATATGATATTACGATGCATTCATGATAAGAATCACTATCACTTCTTCCAATTTTCTCTTTCTTTCTTCTGCATTAATGTTTTATATTACATGTGTCATTCTCGATAGAGAAAGACCCACTCTTATTTTTTGTTTCTTTCTTTCTTTTTTTCTTCCTTCAGGTAAATATCACGTGAGTGGCTATGTGTCATTGAGAACAAAAAAATACCCAGTGAATACAATAAGATGATATTGTATGAAATTTCAACGTGGTTGTAATCAAATATATATCTTTCTTATTCGAGAAAAATTTTTCGTCACGCCAAACAACAAAAAAACGTATGCAAATTATATTATCAAAACTATGAGTGAATATAATGTGCATTTAAAAGAAGATTTCGACGTTTTATATTCAACCGCAAGCACATCTTCTTCTTCTGATCTACTTCAACAGATCGAGAATTGTTTACAAATACAAAATAAGCCGGATAAGGATGATATTATCATGGATGTACTGACTAACGGCCGACAATCGCTAATTAAATACAAGGATGTATTAATTCCGAACGCCTTTTCAAATGAAGAGTTATTGGACTTACTCAAGAAGAATGTTATCGAAACATGGGAGACAATACTAATGAATGAGCCACAAATTAAAAGGTTTTATGACGTGATGAAAACGAAGAATTCAGATGTATTCGACAGGATGGTAGAAAATGTAGTAGAAAATGGAAATAAATATCACGAACATTTATCACAAATCTTATTTATAGTTCTTCAACTTTCATTTCCATATACTCTTCGCATACCAAAATTATTGGACAAATTATGGTGCTCGATAACGATCTACGGTATTCAATGTTTACAAGACTATTCTCAATACATATCTCCAGAAGACTTGACTGTACACTTAAATTATGAACAGGACGAAACACAATTGTACTTAGCACTGCGAGGTTATTATAAAGTGAAAGCAGCAGACTTGTTTCAAAAACATAATATATTTGACAATAATGATTTATATGATTTAGCAGCAAATGCATTTACTAGAACCGGCTGGATATTGGGTATTGAAACCATTAAATCGAAAATAGCACCATTTCAATACGAACGACTCCTTCAATCTATCTCAAACGAAATCAATATTCGTTCATCTACGAACAACACTACTAGTTCGAGTAAGTGACCGATTTTTTGATTGAAAAGAGAGAGATATTATGACTGATGTTAACGTTACTAATTGATAGTCCAATATAAAAAGTACTTTCTATAGATCTTGGTCTGAAAACTTTGCCTTCAAGTATACAACCAACATATTCAACTCGTTTTCTTGAATCAATATTACAGGAAATTAGCGATTATTTACAAGTGGATAATTATGATAACAAGAATAGAATTATTTCTGCATTACTAAAAGATGGACGTCAAATGCTGTATCATTATAAGGAATTTATAGCACCTGAAGTATTCACAATTGAAGAAAATTGGACAAAAGAACAAAGAAACGAAACTTCTTTACTAGAATTATTGAGAAAGTATTATTTTGGACAGTTGCAAATATTGTTGGAGCAGAGTCAACCAACACTTTTTTCTCTAATCAAAGAACAAAAATATTCCCAAAATTCGAATCATTTTCGTAACGTCGAAATCCGATTTGCTCAATACGGTACTGCCTACACAGGATCGTCTTTTGTACTAGCCTTTGTATTACAATTGCTATTTGATGGAATTACCGATGAGTGTATATTGAAACAAAATGTTTTCACTAATTTATTCAAATGTATTACAGTTAAAGGAATTCATGGTGTAAAAGAACAAGAATATGTCAAATATATAGCTCAAAATGATTTAAAAGAACAGATAGACGACGAACAATCGATGTTACACTTAGCATTGCGAATGTATTTTCATGAAAATATAAAACAATTATTTAGTCAACATGGTATTGCGGACAAAAATCAACGCTACTATTATCTTGCTGATAAAATTACTAAAGATGGTTGGCTTGTTGCAATTGAATCACTTAATGATAAATTATCCCAAGTACAATACAATACTGTGAAACAGATCATCTCTGACAGACTAGCACATTTGTCAATAACAGAAGCAACATCTATCAATGCTAAATCAATAACAAACCCAGTTTCTGGTAAGTAAAAAGGTAGTTCTAGGTGCGAGTCCAAACTCACCTAGTTCTGCCTTTTGTAACAAAATATAGATGAAGTTTTTTTTTTCTAAAGTTTTCTATTTTACCATAAAAGTAGACTTCATATGTTTTTTTCAATTTCATTCGTAGATCAATCGAACGTTGCCACTATCGAAGTCCCTATCACACTATCTCCACAGCTTTGCCTGGATTGTGAGCCGAATGATATGCTCGATGACATGAAATACACACTCGAGCTTGCTATTCTTAATAGACATAAAGGTGATAATAATCAGTCTACATGGTCAAAAGAACAAGCCCTAAATCAATTTGAAACTGAATGGACAAAAAAGATGAAACAACTCAAAGAATCTTCTAATTGTACGAAACTTTTGAGTAAATCAATCAAATATGTTCATCAAAAATATAATACTCAAGAGACACTTGTAACAGAAAAGTTTTCAATTCGAATGATTGAAGACTCAACAAAATTAGATAGTGAGAAATTAATCCAAGAATGGAAGAAAGCTGTGTGTTGTGAAGCAGTTTGTCTTGGTGATAAATGTGTTATGCAGCCAGAAGGAAAACTACGCGCTGTTTCTTTGGATTTATCGACAGCGGACAAAAAATACATTTATATTAATACACAACAGCTTATCGCAAGTCTTTCTCACTTGAGCAACGAATATAATGAAGAAAATACACGAATTACCACTACTTATGAACAAATAATCCTCATGTCAGCTGATCAGAAGAACAATATTATAAAGAAAATGATGAAGGAAATGTCTGACAATATTTTCGACTCGTCCAATATCCTTCTTCTGAAAGAACTCTTCGACACAATGTACGACGAAATAATGATTTTACTTTACAATCTAAATTTGATTAGCGAAACTACTGATGAATTATTGGAAAATATTGCGAAAGTTGTCAGACAAACTGTGACTAACGTCAATGATGAACTAGCTACCTTTGACTTGAAGTTATCACCAAAGTTGATGGCGATCATAGATTTAAATACCCTACTATTACTCACTGTCTTGCATTATCAAAAGCAAAAAAATAATATTTGTCAACAATATGATGACTTAGATAAACAGAAATCAGCTTTTTACCAGTATTTTTTGAAACTATCAATGCTTGACCGAAAATAATCGAATGAGAATAGGTAATGCAACTGCTCGAAATATTTGTTTTCGCTGTGCGTCTTAATCTTTTTCATTCTTGTATTTTTCTGCAAAACAGTGTATCTATTTGCTAAACTACTAACTTATGCATTACGTACGAGGGAACTTTTCCAGATGATACCATCTGTTTTGATTCATTCGTATCTCATTTAATTGAGTATATTGAGACAGTAAAAAATCTAATAGGATTTCTCTCTATGGCTCTTATTTCAAAAGTTATGACGGTTTTACCGAATCTTTGACCCATTCCTAGGCATTCATCGAACAAATTACACTATAGAATTTCGACCGAAAATTTCGCCCATACACAGCTTCAATGGTTCTCAGAATTTCGTGAAAGTTTCAACACAAATTAATATTACTTTCTGAAATATTGAATTTTCAAGTTAGCTTAGTTTTTGTGATCTATCTGTAGCAAACGACTTTTTTTTATGAAAGTTGAAGTGAGGAAAAAAATAAGAGTAGCTGGTTATTCTTTTTCAGACGTAATCAATCACTATACTTTCTCAAAATACATTTTAAAAGAATAAATTTGTTTTGCGTAGATTTCATTCACTAGTTTCTGTCAAAGTAAAACTTGATCTCATCAGAATCTATAGAAAACATATTTTTTACAGCAACAACCACAAGAAAAACATAGTTTCAAAGAGTCTAAAAGATCCAAAGAATTAACAATAAAAAAATCGTTAAACTTCTAAATGGTCGAAAGGATTCAAAAGAAGTAACAAAAAGAAAGACGCAAACGAAGATAATCCATCATCAACGGCTGTTGGAGTCAAAAACGTTCGTTAGCTTTTTGACAAACCATTGCTTGTGATTTGTCAGGAGGATGTGTGCCAATTAAGGTGCCAACAACTCTAGTACTTTAACTGAAACTCTTTAGTATTATCTTGTTGTTTATATTTAACTGTAAGTATAAGTTGTAAAGTTCCTCTTTTATAAGATAATTCTGAAGATTATGCAATCTTTGAGAAACTACAATGGGTTTCGTACTACAAATGGCTGTATCCAAAAAACAATCTTTACAGAGTTTATGAAATCTAGTCGGAAAACCTTGCATTCTCTTTGAAAAAGAGAATTAACAAAAAATATTAACGTAAAAAAACAATTTTAACCTTCTTTGCATCCATATCTTCGGCATCTAAAACAAAATTCTTCTTGTTTCAGAATAATTCTTTTTTGTTGGTACCGCACATTGAAATGTTTGTAAAACTCTTTCGAATTGTTTAAGTATAAACTGTATTAGAGGACCCTGTGAAAGGTTAGGCTCAAAGAAGGAAAGTAGGACCTGTGGAGTGCGTGCTCCAGATGTACCTCCCTGTATCTTCACTGTGCTCCTCCTGTGTTCTCACTGTAGTTCCCTATGCATCCATTGTACTTTTCTGTACTCTCACTGCACTTTCCTATAGGTTCACTGTATTTTCCTATATCTCCACTGTACTCCCACTGTACTTCCCCATATTCTCATTGTATTTCCCTGCACTTCCACTGTCCTTTTCTGTGATTCTCTATGTTCTCACTGTACTTCTTTGTACCTTCACTGCATTTTCCTATACGTTCACTGTACTCCCACTGCACTTCCATATTCTTCCACTATATTTTTCTGTCCTTTCTTGTGCTCCGAAAGTCTGTCATTTTCACCCTTGATTGAACTTCAATATTATAAGAGAAATTAATTTGTCTCCTTCACCGGCGAATTTTGGGTGACCGGACAATTCGTTGCAGGACAATTCGTTGCAAGGACAATTCGTTGCAGGACAATTCGTTGCAAGGACAATTCGTTGCAAGACAATTCGCCACACGGACAATTCGTTGCATGGGCAATTCGTCGCAGTGATATAATCCAATTAGAGTTTATCATTATTTTTTTATTGATGATGTGATCTATTAAGTTAAGTTTACAACACATAATTCAATGAATATAAAATTGTAGGGAATATTTCTAATGACTAGACATTGATTTCTTTTTATTTCGGTTCGTGTTGTTATAAGAAATTCTGGCTTGACGAAAACAATGGGATCCATTTGCTGCATCATGATGAATATCGAGAAGATGAAAAACCTCAGATGTGAGATTTCACCAAAAGTAGTTCTGGTACTTTATAAATCATCAATTAATTCGAATTAGTTTAGTCTTAAATATGTAAAATAAGGGCTGATAATCTTTAAACTAACAAGATTTGTACGCTAAGTAAGGAAATTTAATAAAAAGATTTGATCAAATGTTGGTCTTTCTGATAATGTCAAAAACAATCTTCGTTAGCAAGCACTAAGTTTCACTCATTTTGTCAATGGATTTTCCCATGTGTCAGAAGTCTTTAGCTACGATAGGAATTAAAAGAAAGTTACAATGCTACTTCTACAAGAAAACTTTACCGCTGACATAATTCAAATAATCTAACTTTATGTGGATAAGATAATTATTATATCACTTGAAAACAAAAGTTGAAATTTAGTCATTAGAAATATTCTCTACAACTTTATATTCATTGAATTATGTGTTGTAAACTTAACGTAATAGGTCACTTCATCAATGAAAAACAATGATAAATTCTAATTGAATTATATCATTGCGACGAATTGTCCTAGCACCGAATTTTGAACGGGCAAAGTTCTTTTGGAGATGAGAAATAATGATAATATTCTTCAAAATTCCCTCTTCAAGAAACAGATAAATTATGTTACTCAATCTCGAGTAACTATGAATTAATTTCATCTGCACAGTATCATTCTTCTTGCGACCAGACTCATTGATCTTAGCTTATCATAGTTCTGCAACTGAAAACAAAAAAGTGGTGTATATTTGTATCAGCGTCTTCGAAAGGGTTAATGCATATCAGAAAAAATTTCATGAGTATAAAATGTGATATAGATGGCCGACATATACATATATATGTCGTATCGAAGTTAGCATGTTTATCGAAGTTATAACTTCGATGGACAAATTTATAGAAGTTACAACTTCTATAAACATATTTCACTCAAGTTATAACTTCGATAAGATGATCTAGGTCGAAACCACCTCATCGGATCCCATCGGATCCGACAGGACACCGATAGCCAGAAACCGATGAAATCCGATGAATTCCGACGTCGGATATCGCCGGATTCCGATAAGAGGATTCGATGATATCCGACTATCGGAAAACGTCGGATTCGACAAAAGTGATGTCGTCACATTTATTTTATTATCTAGCTCGACAGGTAAGTCTTCATTTCATTTAAATTTTTTTATTTATTTTAGATTTATTTATATTTCGAAATCGTCAGGTAAGTATCTATTTAATTTAAAAAAAATTTTTTTTTATTTATTTTAGGTTTATTCATATATCCAAGTGGTCAGGTAAGTATGTTTTTAACTTAAAAAATTATTTTTTTATTCATTTTAGGTCTATTTATATATCCAAATAGTCAGGTATGTCTTTATTTAATTAAAATATTTTTTTTTATTTAATTTAGGTTTATTTATATATCCAAATGGTTAGGCAAGTATGTTTTAAACTTAAAAAATTTTTTTTTTAATTATTTTAGATTTATTTATATATCCAAATAGTCAGGTAAGTATCTATTTAACTTAAAAAATATTTTTTTTATTTATTTTAGGATGTTTTTCATATACAATTAAATTTGTAGGTATTTTAATATAGGAATAATGTTTTTTCTTTATTTTGAGGACGAATTTAATGTACGATTATTGATAAGATGTAGATTTCCTACAAAATCCTCATAGGATCCTATCGGATCCTGCGATTTCCGACGTTTTCCGATTGTCGGGGTTCCTATCGGAAGTTATCGGATTGTATGGCTTTTCCTGTAGGATCCGACAGTCGGATTTCTCGACCTGGAGAAGCTATCGAAATTGTTTGAATGAAATAAAATATGAAAATCGTTCACCATTTGAATAATATTAATAAACTTGATAGCTATGGTTAATTTTTTACTAAGCAACAAATATTTATTTAAGAAAAAAAATTCAACAATCACAAACTACCAACAAATATTGAGATACGACTTTCTTTTTTCATCTCTTCATTTTTTTAGCTTCCGTTAAGAAAACAAGAGGTAAGTCATAGTAAAGGTGATCACAAAAAATGATGTACCATAATTGGAAGTTGAAGTATAGACTCATAGTCACTGTAAAGAATATATTTGCTTTAAATTGATTATTAGTCACGTACAGATCAGGTATAGAAATTAATTATACGAATAATAATCTTTGCAATTAGACCTATTTGATAATTGGATTATGATAAATGGATTCATTTTAATAGTAGTATGAATAAATGCATACGCACAAAGCATATGCCACACTTACTCATAATCTCAATATATAACTTTTCTCAACTCACAACTACCGCTAAAACTGCATGCAAATTGATGGCTTCATCTATAATATCTCCTACAATAACAAGAAAACGTAAATCTGTTACAAACAACAACCAAATATCTTCATCAGTAACAACTTAGCTATCAAGTTTATTAATATTATTTAAATGATGAACGATTTTCATATTTTATTTCATTCAAACAACTTCGATAGCTGCATCTTATCAAAGTTGTAACTTCGATATAATATGTTTATAGAAGTTATAACTTCTATAAATTTGTCCATCGAAGTTATAACTTCGATACGACAGATATATGCATAATAGATGGGCATATACGAAATCTATATATATAAAGAAGAATGTTTGTCTGTTCGCCTATAACTCAATCCCGGTAAAAGATAGCATCACAAAATTTTCCACGATGCTTCTCTAGATCTCAAGAAAGGTCGACAGGGGGTTAGTATGGTCATCTGGGTGTCGGTGAAAATTTACCCAGATAGTACTCTAATATCTAAT
This sequence comes from Macrotrachela quadricornifera, assembly GCA_022393335.1. Classification (NCBI taxonomy): domain Eukaryota; kingdom Metazoa; phylum Rotifera; class Eurotatoria; order Philodinida; family Philodinidae; genus Macrotrachela; species Macrotrachela quadricornifera. The sequence continues at coordinate 37,653 of JAJEKB010021592.1, read as the reverse complement.
ATTACCAAACTGTCTACGACGCTTTTCTGAGTCGAGAGGTGGTTTTCGAAAGTGTTATCACTATTAACAGGAGTATGGAGAGTGTGTCTAGGTGCAATTTCATGTAAGTCATATGGCAACGAAATTTGCATTAGTTTTCCGGAAATTTAACACATTTGTCACGATTCTAAAACTAATCATTTAATGTTGATAATTTTTTGGTCTAAATGTGAAAACCGAAGGTTTCTAAACCATATATGTAAAGAAGAATATCTATCTGTTTACCTGTTTATATGTTTGTCTGTTCGCTATTCACTAAGACATGGTACGAGTAAATGCAAAGAAATTTTGCACAAAATACTCTTTCAACTAGAGGGAAGTCATAGGATAGTTTTCGACCCAAAATGTTCACTTGAGGGAGTGTTTGCCGCTCCTATCGTCAGATTTACTACAATACATGTCTTTTCCAGAAAATTTGTGCATATGATTGTTTCCTCAATAATTCAAGAAGGAAAATATATAAAAACCTACGCTTTTTGTCATTGCACACGGGACATATTAGGATATCCGAAAAAGACTGACAGAATGTGTAAAATGAAGAACAACTATATGAATGAAAATATCCATAGAATGAAGAAGGCAACAAGTGAGATAAAATTCTATTTCTCATAACTCATAATCTATATATAAAAAGAAGGAATTATGTCTTTTTTTTCTGTTTTTTATACATTTAGACATCTCACGAGCTAGCGATACAAAGCTTTTCATAACATACTCGTAGGTCACGAAGAGGATCGAGAGGGGGGTAAAGATAACCGACGGGAGGATTGGGGTGAAATTTCACATAGGTTGTGATACGTTCCGATTTTTACGAATCTTTCAGAAACTTCAGAGCACCTGCTGTCATCGTTAGAATATCTACCTCTTACTGTCACTTTTTTTGCATTGGGTGTTAGTATAAAGTTTGGCAATAGGCATGAGTTAAGTGAAAGATACTCACACCCCACCCTATTTACCGAATTATCCGATTTAATAATGAACGTAAGTATATGCACAGCGAGACATGTAGAAATAATAGATGAAAAGGTCTTAAGCAAGTCTTCTATACATCTTCTGTCGTTTTCTGACATGATAAGTTTCCAGTATGGAGATTTCTCGAGCAATGCCGAGTACTACCGCCAATATATATATATAATGTATAGACATATGCGACATATATATACACGTATAATTTTTTTTTCGTTATGTAACCAATCAGATGAAAGTTCTTGAAAGAAAATGCACCTTATACAATATAATATAGATTGGATATTTATTAAAAAGCAATGACATACATATATGACCTTCTTCATGTTTAGATGCACTATAATTCGAAAAATATCTTATTATTTGAACAAGAGCTACATAAAGAATATTCTTTTTTTATATGTTGTGCATGTATGTTTGTGAAACGGAAGAAATATGATTTGTATGAAGGATTCTGGTAAACTTCAGATATCAGTTTACATACTCTCTTCTCTAATTTAGCATCAAGGAACTCAAAAGTATGTTCTATGAATTCTGAAAGTATGATATTATTATCAAATCTATTGCCAGAATTTTACAAGACCTTTTAATATATCTGCATGTACATTTGACATAATAAATAAATCATCAATATATCTATAATATGATGAACATGTTCTTTGAGCCCACTCAACTATTGGATGTTCGACAAAATACATATATGTATTGCCTATTGTCAAGATAAGTAGTGATTTTATTGCATTTTCTCTTATCTGTTTATAATAAGATCCATTAAAATAAAAAAAAATTATTAGGTACAACAAATATGGTAAGAGCTAAAATAATCTGTTCTCTTTCTCGTAGAGAAGAGTCTTACAAACATAAATTGTCTGATTGATTGATTGCTTGCTTGTATGTCCGTACAAAGTCAAAAAAACATTGTATTAGTATTTTCTATAAAACTTGACCAAAGGGTAATCGAGGGTGGGGAGTTCAAATCTGATGTTAGTTTTTTAAAATTTTTTTCAATCCATTTTTTACACAAAGGATTACTGTTTTTGCAAAAAAAAAAATTTTTTTTATAAGGGTTGACCGAAGGGTAATTGCGGTCGAGGAATCCGCATCTGATGTTAGTTTTTCGAGTTTTTTTTCGATCCATTTTTTTATACAAAGGATCACTTTTTTTGCAAAAAAAAAATTTTTTTTATAAGGGTTGACCGAAGGGTAATCGGGGTCGAGGAACCTGAATCTGATGTTAGTTTTTCGAATTTTTTTTTCGATCCATTTTTTTACACAAAGGATCACTATTTTTACAAAAAAAAACTTTTTTATAAGGATTGATTGAACGGTAATCAAGGACGAGAAATTCAAATCTGAAGTCAGTTGCATAAAAATTTTTTGAAGATCAATTTTTTAAACAAAGAACAAATTTTTAACAAAAAGCATTTGTTTTTTATGAAATTTGGTCAGCGGCTGTTAATGTCCAATAACTTTAATGTGACTTCGATTTTTTAAAATTTTATAAATGAATTGCTTGACGGTAGTTTAGAAACACGATCTCTACGAGAAAGAGCTGAGCGAGTCTTCAGATGAGCGTTACTTGTTTTTTAACGTCATTGATTTGTTTGATTATTACTAATTTATGCAAAGAGCACAAACACCCACAACTCAGTGAGTTATGTGTACAAACATTGATAAACTAGGGGTGTACAACTCATACTCTCCATTTTCACTCACTGCTCACGTTCATAGTAAGCGTGAATGAAGATACCTTTGCGTTTTCATGTCCTATTATTTGAAAATACCGTAGATCCTCATCTCGTATTATATGAAGACACTATTAGGTTCGCATCTCCTATTATTTTAAGATACCAATGGCTGCTTATCTACTATTATATGAAGGTACTCATATTTCTCTAAACAAAAATGATGTCATAGTGAATGATAAAATCTTTTAGCGAAGGTATAGAACCTTTTTATGGTTTTAGATTTGATTACCATTTTTAGAACCTATTTTTAGGTTTTAAAAAAATAGTCTGAAACTTTTTTCGGTTCCGTATGTCTGTTGAGAATCTTTTTAAGTTTTAACACAAAAATCGAGAATGTAAAATGGTTGTCAAAATAGTATCAAGGAACGGTGCAATATGACATCTTTTATTCTATAGAGTAGATCTTCATCTCCAATTGTATGGGTAATCCTTAGGTTCATAATGTCCTCTTATTTAAACATATTCTTATGTCGTAATCTCCTATTATTTGAGAGTACCCATAGATCGTCACCTCTTATTACATGAAGATGCCGTTATGTGCTCATGCATTTTTTATAAGGATACTCATAGACCAGCAAACAGTTGTAACAACGTTAACACTTTCAATAGCAGTGCAAAATGCTTTTGGTGGATTGATAGAGCTATTTTTCAAATAAAAACCAAGCTTGACAATTTCGAAAAATTTATGATAGACTCGTATTCCTTGCTCGGAAAGTCGTTGTTCAAACTTTATATATTACCGTTATTATTCAAATTAAGCCTTGCAGTAACAAAAACAGCTAGAAGGTAAAATTTTGAGAGATTAAATTTAAGTTCTACATTTTTTGTGAGAGAAGCTTTTCTTTTCGAAATAAGAGTGTTTTCACTAAAGTTTGATCAAAGTGTGATGGAAATCAAGAATCCCAATCTATCATTATTTTTTAAAAAATTTTCAGGTTTGATTTTCCTTTGTAAACTATCAATACCAATACTAGTAATACCATTTCATACTGTTATTGGAAGTATTAGCATTGTTACGTGTCTCTGGCCTATGATACCCTATATAAGAGAACTTGAAGACTGAGGATATCTTCATATAATAGGAGATGAGGACCTAAGAAAATCTTTGTATAATCAGAGATGAAGAACCAAGAGTATCTTCAAACAATAAAGCATCACTCCCTAAACAAAAAAAGTATTTTACCAAACCCTCCAAAAAAGGTTTCATAGGTGTCTAAAAGCTTCCAAATGCGTCCAAAGACTTTAAAAAAACGGGTATTAAAATCTACGAAACCTCAAAAAGATCTGTCCACAGATACACTGCGCCAACCATCTCCTACGAAATCTTTTTCAAGTTCCTTGTAGCAAAAAAATGTTTTGTAAGAAAATATAAAAACCTTTATAGTTTCCTAGTAAACTTTACGGTTTTGCGCTCTGATTTTATATGAAATCATGTGGTTTACTAAGAAACTATAAAACTTTCGTATTTTCTTACGAAACCTTTTTGGAGAGTTCGGTAAAATACGTTTTTTGTTTAGAATGCAGGAGGTAAGAGTATGTTAATATAAAATAGGATATAAATACCCAAGAGTATCTCCATATAATAGGAGATGAGAACCCATGAATATCTCCATAGATTAAGAGATGAAGGCCTAGGGTGTGTTCAGATTATAGAACATGAAGATACAAGGGTATGTTTGCTCATACTCATGAGCGCTCTTATGAATGTGAGCGATGACCGCTGGCGCTCATCGTGTGCATGAGTTGTACATCCCCATGATAAACAACCACTTTGTCCGACTCTTCGAGGAAAAAAGCCATCAATAAACACGAAAAAATGACCCCTTTCAATATAAACACCCAGAATCTCTCTTATTATCAAAAAAAACTGTGTTAGTCACTGAGAAAAACACCCACAAAACTCTTCAATATACACAACTACTATGCCCTGAAAAAGTTTTCTTAACAAAATTTTCTATACGAACTTGTAAGATCATCTCAAATATGCATTTAGATACTCACAAACAGCTAAAATCTCGCTTATGATCAACAGCAACGTCCTTTGTGTCTATGACAAATACACACAGAACTTTCCAATCTACATTTTGATATTCACAACTACTATGTGCCGAAAAGCTTTTCATCATAAACTTTTCTCCAGAAACATCTCATCAATCTCCATGCTGTCAAAAAAAAGTCACTTTTCATCAGAAAAATAAAAACTGAGATAAATCGATGGGAAGATAGTCCGTACTTTTGTTTTTCAAAAATAATGTCGGTTTTAAATTAATACTGTTCGTATTGGTTAAATTTTCTATGTTTTCTCATGTTTAACCCTTGAAAAACAAGCTTTTTATTTTAGACAGGGAAATTTTAGCGATGTTTCCACGGAACAGTTTAAGATGAAAAGTTTTTCGGGGCATAGTAGTTGTGTATATCGAAATGTATATTGAAGAGTTTTGTAGGTGTTTTTCGCAGTAACTAACGCATTTTTTGATAATAAGAGAAATTTTGGGTGTTTATATTGAGAGAGTTCATTTTTTCGTGTTCATTGATCACTTTTTTTCTCTAAGAGTCGGACAAAGTGGATGTTTATCAATATTTGTACACATAATTCTCTGAATTGTGAGTGTTTGTACAAAGAATCTATGTGCATTATTATAAAGTTGGATGTTTGTGCTGTTTGCATATATTAGTAATATCGAATTTAGTTTAAATGTGGATGTATTGAATATTTCCATTCACTTAAACACCAGCACTATTCTTTACATTCGCAAGAAAATGTTTTGACTAGCAACTATCGCAAAACTCTGGGAATGAAACAATTAGTTGGAACTATTCTGACTATATCCTAAACTGATGTATAAATCAAGACTCAGTGCTCTATACGTCTATCCATTATGCTATAAACTTCAGATTGTCGAAAAAATCTACAGTCATGCAAAGTAATAGTACAATTCAATTTTTTATTTCTAAGTAATTTCTCTTATTTTTATTATAAAAAATCATTTATATGTTGTTTATTTGAAAAATTAAGTAAAAATATCAATTTCGACTTTAGTATCGTCAATTAATTGATTGATAATCATTTTATATTCAGTTGATCAAACATAACGTTGACAAAATTTATTGTCGAAGTTGTAACATCATCAAATATTTATTTCGAAGTTGTAACTTCGACACAATTGTATGACGAAGTTATAGATTCGATAAACAGTGTAAATTCGGCATGACATATATATTCCTGCACTGCGAAAGTTGGACACAGTATTTCGACTTTTTTTGACATTCTGAAAAGACATTTTGAAAAAATTACTATACTATTGGATGGCACTTGGAGTTCTCTATCACCGTATATGTATTTTTATTTTTATTTCGCTTTAAGCAATACTAAAATGAATTGAGTATAACGGAAGCATTCTCACTCTCAAGATTTCCAAAAAACGTGATTTTGTCAATATCATCGAGATTAGTTTTTTAAATTTTGTCTCACTATAGAATTATCTTTTTAATAAAGCTATTATATATTCTAATAGCGCATGAAATTCTTTATCATTCCATATGTTTATCTACTGTCTTGCATGAAATAATTGAAAAACAATTTGGATACAATGAATACACCCATAATTGATAAAGTTTTAAAAATTTACATATTTTTTTCTACTTTTTAAAACTTTTTTCTCGTATTACTGTTTCAATCGAAATAAATCTTTATAAAACAAACAAGTAACGCTCGTCTGAAGACTCGCTCAGCTCTTCCTCGTAGAGATCGTGTTTCTAAATTACCATCAAGCAATTCATTTATAAAATTTTAAAAAATCGAAGTCAGATTCAAGTTCCTGGACATTAACGGTCGTTGACCAAACTTCATAAAAAAGAAATGCTTTTTTTTAAAAATTTATTGTTTGTTTAAAAAATTGATCTTCAAAAAATTTTTATGCAACTGACTTCAGATTTGAATTTCTCGTCCTTGATTACTGTTCGGTCAACCCTTATAAAAATTTTTTTTTTTGTAAAAAAAGTGATCCTTTGTGTAAAAAAATTGATTCTCAAAAAAATTTTAAAAAACTAACATCAGATTCGAGTTCCTCGACCTCAATTACCCTTTGGTCGAGTTTTATAGGAAATTTTAATAAAATGTTTTTTTGACCTTATGCGGACATACAATCAATCAGACAATTTATATTTACTGGACTCTTCTCTACGAGAAAGAGAATTATATATTTTGGTAACGCTTAAAATTCTCTATCATCCTATATATTGGTATTTTGTCTTCAGTTTAAGTACTATAAATAATGTAGATTTTCTAAACCTTGCCAATTGAAAATACATTCATTATGTTCAAATTATTTTTCAATTATTTCATGCAAGACAGTAGATAAACATATGGAATGATAAAGAATTTCATGCGCTGTTAGAAAATATAATAGCTTTATTAAAAAGATAATTCTATAGTGAGACAAAATTTAAAAACTAATCTCGATGATATTGACAAAATCACGTTTTTTGAAAATCTTGAGAGTGAGAATGCTTCCGTTACACTCAATTCATTTTAGTATTGCTTAAAGCGAAATAAAAATAAAGATACATATACGGTGATAGAGAACTCCAAGTGCCATCCAATAGTATAGTTATTTTTTTCAAAATGTCTTTTCAGAATGTCAAAAAAAGTCGAAATACTGTGTCCAACTTTTGCGTTCCAAAGGTATATATGTATCTTTTTTTGTTAGTAAATGCTTCTCGTAATCAATGACATCTATATATATTATTCTTTTTCTTTTATTTAACGGTTTTATGTCGACTAATCGATTTTTTTTGCTCTGCCTACATATATTTTTTATACATGATGTAAGGAAACTGCAATTGTACTTTAGATAGCTGCAAGTTTTGTAACACGAAAACATTACTGAAAAATTCTTTTCTTTTCATTATAGAACTCTGATAGCTAAACTAATTTTATATGAATCATTACTCAATAAAACAGCTGCTATTTTTAGCATTATTCACTAATATATATTCTGCATTAACAAATTTCATGTGCCTCCATCATGATATTCATATTTTCCTTTAGTTCTATTGTTTCCTTTAAAACGTAACTACACTCATATAGTGTACTTCTTTACTTTTATTACAGCTTTATACTAATGTTGAGAGTGAGAGTGAGAGGGAGGGTCCTGCAATTAAAGTAAAAAAGCACCCTATATCAATATTTTTTATTCGCTGATATCTCTCAGCTAATTGTATCGCTTGTTTGCATGTTTTTCTTTTTCTTGCGTTTTAGAAATTGTCATTATCATCTTTCCCATATTGCGTGAGGAAAAAACAAATAGAGTGGGTCAAACTCTTGAATAAGTGCTTGAGAATGAAACATGTCGTCATCTTCTTTCTGTTCTTCATCCATATATTTTCTTCTTTCTTTCTGTTCTTCATCCATATATTTTCTTCTTTCTTTCTGTTCTCGCTACATGTGTTACTTGCTTTTATCCTACTCATATTTCGTCATCTTTACATTTCATCATCTTCCTTTTACATTCTCTCCTTTATCATTTCATCATCTTCCCAGTTGCATCAGCTTCTCTTACTAATCCTACATGTTAATTATTCAGTTGTATGTTTGTTCGCAGTAGTGTATATAGTGCTAATTTCTTTTCGATAAATCATTACTTAACCATCATCAATGATTTCGTCTTAGAACGCTAGTCACTAAGATACACGCTCACAATAAGATTACACAAACATCAACATGTGCCCTGTTATCATCTGAAAATTAGTCAGAAAGTCCTTTTTTCATATTTTCATCTATATCTGAATATAAATCCATCTCGTCAAGAAAACATGGAGATCATCCATAAAAGATGTTCATGAGAAAATCGATTTTTTTTTAATTTCTCCTTTCCTTCTATTTAAAATTGTTCACTTATGTTTCATTTTTCTTCTCCCATGATGTCCAGCGTGAAAAACTTTTGTGAAACACGATCTAAAAGAGATGTAAGAGTGTAGGTGTAGAAAACTGTAGCTCATTCATAAACCGGTACAGACTCTTTAGTAACACTTCATCACTGACTATGATAGACATATAGCCATTAAACTAGCGTTTATTTCGAAATTATCGTGTAAAACAATAGAATTTAAGTTGTCTGTCCTTCATCTTCTTTTCACGTTTATTGTAACAGTATATTATAAATCTCCTTCTAATAATACAAGGTATTTTCGTCTTCAACAGCCTTCTTGCTAGAAGATTCTTGAAGAGTCAGTCTATAGTAAGTTTGTGTTTTTCTCAATGTAAATGATCTAAATTCGAACCGAATTTTACAAGTCATATTATAAAACTCCAGTAGTGTAGAACTCGTTAATTCGATTCGAGTATTAAAATTTTACTCGAGTTTTAAACCTTTAATACTCGAGCACTCGAGTTTTCAACTATTACTATATGATAGATTAAGGATACTACTATAGGATGCTGCCTGCAGGATCCTGAAAATAATCCACAGAAAAAAGATGCTGTTCGTTGCATTTGGCCCCAACCTACAGGTAGCGGTTCTTTGACATTCTCACCCATACCCTCACCCCTCACCCCTCACCCCTCACCCCTCACCCTCAACATTATGTGTATTACTTCTAGCATTCTGCAGGAAGCATCCTGTAGCTAGCGTCCTTAATCTTTCGTGTATCAATAGTTGAGTAGTTGAACAGTTGAAAACTCGAGTAAAATTTTTAATACTCGAGTAGAGTCTTCGAGTTCTACATGTATGTATATAAAGGAGAGGGATCGATAAATGATAGTGAACCTTCTACCCTTTTGAAATCAGAAATATTTCATTAGCTCAGATGCATATGGTAGCACTTCATTAGGGTTATCAACTGATATATTAATCGGGATGGTAAACTATCTTCCTGATCGGCAATTACAAATATGAATATCAGAAATGTACAGTGAATATTAGCATCTATAATTATAGATCCGAAAGATAATCAGCCAGTTCAAGTTTTATGTTAATCGACAGCTCTATATTAGTCTTATGAGATGCCGGTGAGAAATTGGAAAATCAATTCTAGTGAGCATAGGTAAGTACAGTCACATTATCATACAGAAGCTGTAATATGATGATAATATTAGAATTCTGATATTAGCATTCTCAACTGTGGATTAGGAAGATAGTTTACCATCCCAATTAATATATCAGTTGATAACCCTAATGAAGTGCTACCATATGCATCTGAGCTAATGAAATATTTCTGATTTCAAAAGGGTAGAAGGTTCACTATTATTTATCGATCCTTCTCCTTTATATAATGAATATATATATATTGAAAATATAAAAAATATCAGAAATAAACATTTTTAAATCAAAAATTATTCTCACAATTTTTATTATAAGTGAAAAAAAGAATTTAGTCTTAATCACTAATATTATTATCATCAGGATTAAAATTAAAGTAATTCTTTTTTGTCTTGAACCACTAAATTTTAATCTATCAAAAGGTAAGAAACATTTTTTAATACGAACTCAGGAAAAAATTTTTTATTTTAGATATAAAAAATATTTATTTACTCAATTTTTTAATTTTCTATATATTTTACATAGATTGTTCGTATTAGGAACATTTTCTCGCTGATTATTCGTATTAGACACAATGTTCTTAATAAAAACAGGCGAACTATTTTCAATATTGTAATAACTTTGTTATTACAAATTAAAAGAATCTGAACCTTGAGATTCAATGGTATCAAGTGATGAGGAACATTTTTCATTAAAGAAGCTTATCGAAATTTTTTATTTCAAGAATGAAAAATCGATTTACTAAAAAAAATTCTTATTTCTATGTATTTTACATAGATTGTTCTTATCAGGAACACTTTTTGCCTTATTGTTCTTATTAGGAAAAGTGTACCTAATAAGAACGAATTCAATTATTCACAAACTACCGCTAATTACTTAACTGATTTACGAGATAATTAGTTGATTTTTATATCATTCGATGCAGTAGACATTTCTGCACCCAATTAATGTAAAAAAAAAATTTTCATTATAAAACATGGCTTTGTAGCAAAGAAATTACTTCGACCTCCGAAAAAGCTTTTCTTATTAGCAACATTGACTGTATGTTAACGATTTTTTTTTACAAAAAGCTCATTTATTCGAATATGCTACTTTTTATCTGAGAAGTGATATATCTTCTATATAGAATTTATAGGTACATGGTGCATTATAGAATACTGATAGATTACTCTTTTGAAATTATTTCTCGAAAACCAATTTTTACTGGAAAATTTTGAAGAAACTACTCAAAAAAAATTGTATAGAATGTACGAATACATAAATTGCTTGAGTCTTCTTTCCTCTACTCGAAAATATCCATTTTTTCAATGGGCTTCTTCTCTGTGTTTGGACATAATTTATGAATGGTTTCTTGAAGAATTGGTGACAGAAATCAGAATATCCGAAATCAGGATAGTTTATGATACGTTGTTGAGAAAAACAAAGTATCGTGTGATATATTAATTAAATTAACAAAATGTATGTTGATTATTTGTTTCAGATTTCTGTTTAAAACATTATTCTCGGTATTACTTTACATTTTTATAAAAAATGGCGTCGAATGAAAATATTGATGTTGAAAATTTAAAATCTCGTATCGATGAACAAGCTAATCTTGTTCGTAAATTAAAAGGTGATACTCACAGTAATAAAGTAAGTAATTAAAAACATGTTTTTAATTAATTTTCTTTTATTGATTATTTAAGGATGAGGTCACAGCTGCTATTAACCAACTATTAGAACTTAAAAAACAATATAAAACATTAACAGGAAATGATGTTCCATCAAGTGGAGCTGCTCCAACACATAAAGAAAAAGAAAAACAATCAACAACAGAAAAATCTGAAAATGAACAAATATCTGGAATATCTCATCCAGATTTAAAAAAAACTACAAAGTAAAATTTTCAAATAATGAAAATTAAAGTAAAATTTTTTATATTTAGACTTGGCATTGAATTTAAAAAAGAAGACAATCTTGCTGATTGGTATGGACAAGTAAGTAAAATAAATACAGAAAAAAGAAAGAAAATCATGTTTTTCTCTTTATTTAGGTTGTACGTAAAGGTGAATTAATTGAAAATTATGATGTATCTGGATGTTATATTCTTCGTCCATGGGCATATTTTCTTTGGGAACAAATAAAAGCTTATATTGATGCTGAAATAACTGAAATGGGTGTACAAAATTGTTATTTTCCATTATTTGTTTCTCATAGTGCACTTCATCGAGAAAAAACACATATTGCTGATTTTTCACCGGAAGTATGATTGATTTAAAAACAAATTTTAATTCAAAAAACAAAAATATTTTTTCTTTTTTTTAAAGGTTGCTTGGGTAACAAAATCCGGTGATACTGATTTAACACAACCAATTGCTGTACGTCCAACGAGTGAAACAATAATGTATCCAGCTTATGCTAAATGGATACAATCACATCGTGATCTTCCATTAAAATTAAATCAATGGAATAATGTTGTTGTATGTATAAATAAATTTTTTATTTATTTTTTTCCTCAAAAATAAAATAATTGATAGAGATGGGAATTTAAAAATCCACAACCATTTCTTCGTACACGAGAATTTCTCTGGCAAGAAGGTCATACAGCATGGGCAACAGAAAAAGAAGCTGCAGAAGAAGTTTATCAAATTCTTGATTTATATTCTAGAGTTTATTCAGATTTACTTGCTATACCTGTTATTAAAGGGCGTAAAACAGAAAAAGAAAAATTTGCTGGTGCTGATTGGACAACTACAATTGAAGGTTATATTGCAGCTAGTGGAAGAGGAATTCAAGTAAGAAAAAAAAAAGAAATTGAAATACAAAAATGAACATTTTGTTTTTTATTTAGGCAGCTACATCACATCATTTAGGTCAAAATTTTTCGAAAATGTTCGATATTACATTTGAAGATCCTCAAACACATGCTAAACAATATGCTTATCAAAATTCCTGGGGTATAACTACACGAACTATTGGTATTATGACAATGATACATGGTGATAATAAAGGTTTGGTATTACCACCGCGTGTGGCTCGATATCAAGTATGTATCAATAGTCTTTATGTAAAATACTATCCAAAACCCATCTCAGATTATGATAAACTGAAGAAGAAGAATATTCTATCTTTCGGCTACTTTACGTATAGGATTTTGTCCGGAGACAATTTTGAAAGTTCGACATTTTATCTACAACTGTTACTAAGTGTATCTCTGGATAGAAGACTGGTCTGACTCAGAGTTCTTCCATTTATCGAGCTTCCCATTCATACTGACTGTTCATATACTAGTCACTAGAGGAGGTACCCGATGAAAAGAGAATATGGTTAAAGTTTTGCATCTTCCACCCGACTTTTTCTGCTGTACATAACACGTCTTTTACAGGACTATTCTCCGCTGTGGATGAGCTATCTGCAACAGAAATTTTCCCGTCACACCTGAAGTCTCCAGGACAGGACTTTTACTGGTGTGCGCCAGTCATCTTTCACAGAGCTTTTCCCGCCATGCGTGGAGTATCTTCCACAGAGCTTTTTCCACTGTATATGGGGTATCTTTTACAGAACTTTTCCCGCTGTGCATAAGGCAACTTCAGTGGGACTCTTCTCATCGGGCCCAAGCCGATACCCTCACTCGCATCCACTTTGGACACGATCACTCTGCCGACTTTCCTCAGAAGCTAAGGAAGTAGTGCGGAAACTTTTGTGACGCTAGCTATCACATGGATTGAAAGCATTTCGAACAGATAAACGCTCTAGTTTAAATATATAGATAGGCCATTCTTGTGAGTAAAGAAAAACAACAAATACGTTGCTTCTTTGAGTCATAGAAAACTAAAGGATACACCATAGTTGTGAATTAAGGTAACACTTGTATACATTTTATTCTATTATAACCTATTAGAAACCTTCGATTTTCACATTTAGACCATAGAATCTTCGATACAAAATGAATAATCTTAGAATCAAAAGAGATTCGCTAAATTTCTGAAAAATTCATACAAATTTCATTGCCATATGACATGGGTGAAACTTCATCCAAACACTCCACCCTACTCTTATTAATCGTAACAGCACTTTATAAAGTTACTGCTGCATTCAGAAAACCACCGTGGAAAGTTTGGTAGAGTTAGCTAACACACTACTATATGGATGAGATTTCACCCACACCCACCTACCTCACACCCTCGGTGGGTGACTCCGCTATGACCTTCCTCCGGGCCTGGAGATTCACCATGGACAGTTTGGTGATCGTAGCTTTTGCAGGGACTGAATGCATAGCGAACAGACAGACAAACATTCTTCTTTATATAAAGATATATGTCGGAGTTGACTCTAAAATTCAGTTGCCTTTAAAAGGCAACTAGTTCACTTTAAAATTTAAGAGCCAACTAGTTGTCTTTAAAATTGAAAAGTCAACTAGAATGGAGCTAGTTGAGTCTACAATTTCAAAGACAATTAATAGACTTTAAATTGTATAATCGTAAAATTCTTATTGATATGATAAATAACATTTTATTCAACAGATAAGGTTGAGAAAAAGCAAAACATTGAAGAAAAACATAACTATACTGGACAAGAAAATCTAGGATCTATTATTAATAGATGTAAAAAGAAAGATCTAGCAATTTTTACATCTTGAATTGTTATCTCTGTGACATTTTCGATTACTTTTCTTACAGTAACATCGATTTGTGATACAATTACCAGAATATTTACAAGTTTCTATTGATTTAACGTTCGTATAAGATTGGCTAGCTTGAATAAAAGTGATTGTTGATAGTTGATCGGTATTAATAGCAGTAATGTTGCAAAATTGGTTGTCGTAGGATCCAAAAATGCCATTTAATCATAACATTCTTTGATAATATCATTTCGAGTAGCAACTGTGAACGGCATTTCATCGTTTTGGGAATATTTGTCAATTATTTTACATGGTAAAATCATGGATGAAGTATTTGTACGATCGATATTTGAAACCTTTAAACCAATAATATTACGAATAATACGCGTTCGTTGTCGTTTAACATGCAGCTCATTCAAATAAGCATCTAGTTTTGAATAGAAAGTTGCCTTCATTACTGAGTATGAAGATGATTCGATAATTGAAAAATAATGCTTTGTTAAATTCAGATCGAAAAGTTTCCGCCAAATCATTCATTGTCGACGATTAGTGCACAAGAACTTTACGATTATACAATTTAAAGTCTATTAGTTGTCTTTAAAATTGTAGAGTCAACTAGCTCCATTCTAGTTGACTTTTCAATTTTAAAGACAACTAGTTGACTCTTAAATTTTAAAATGAACTAGTTGCCTTTTAAAGGCAACTGAATTATTTTTAGAGTCAACTCCGACATATATATGTCGTGCCGAAGTTACACTTGTTGCCGAAGTTATAACTTCGACAAAATTTTTGCCGAAGTTACAACTTCGACGGATGATGTTGTCGAAGTTATAACTTCGACAGTGTGTTTCGTCGAAGTTTAACTTCGAC
>JAJEKB010021592.1:0-17390 GCA_022393335.1 Macrotrachela quadricornifera | reverse complement strand
CTTTGTTTTCTTAAACATAATTATATGTTCAGCATTTTGCAACTGAAAAATACTTTTTTAAGATAATTATTGTAAATAGCGACTCAATTAGACATGGAAATAGCTTATAATATACATGAAAACTATTTTAGACGATAGTATTATCACGATTGAACAATGTATTCATTGAATCAAAATCATTAATGTACTTCCTTAGAGTAGATACAACAATTTAATCATAGTATGAATATTGATTTTCAAAAGAGAATAAAGAAGTGTAATTATATATAAATATTTAATAATTTATTTAATTTAATCATTATCTTATTTTTTTCTTAACTTAAGTTAGTTCTTGTGCTTTTCTATACTTCTTTACTTAACATAAGATAAAATAATAAAGAAAATTGTTATGCGACAAATTTCAGAATATTTGTCTTCTTTATCTGTCTTTACTAGGCATCCACCAAACTCGAATCTTCGGATTCGGCTATACATATATATATATATATATATATATATGAGAGAATCTAAACAATAGGGGTTCGACATCTACTTAATGCATTCTTAATAATATCTCTCCAAAAATATCTGGGAAAGCATTCAAATGAAATGTATTACTAATTTATTCAAACAACAGAAACATCTAACATTTTATAAAAATGCACATAGATTCTTTCTACAAACACCCTCAACTTAGAGAGTTATATGTACAAACATCCACTTTGTCCGACTCTTAGAGGAAAAAAGCCATCAACAAACATGACAAAAATGACCTCTCTCAATATAAACACTTAGAATTTCTACTATTATCAACAGAAACTGCGTTAGTTACTGCGTAAAAACACTCACAAAACATTTCAATCCATATTTCGATATGCATAACTACTCTGTCCTGAATAAGTTTTCATAACAAAATGTTCTCTACAAACATGTAAGATCGTCCCAAGTATGCATCTAGATACTCACCCTCAGTTAAAATCTCACTTATGATCAATAGAAACTTTTTTTATGTCTTTGACAAACCCTCACAGAACTCTTCAATCTACGTTTTGATATAAACAACTATGATGCCTCGAAAAAGTTTTTCCCAGAAACTTTTCTTTAAAAGCATCTCACCAACTTTCATCCTGTTAACAAAAGTCACTTTTCATCAGAAAAACAAAAATCAAGATAAATCCATGGAAAGATAGCCCGTGCTTTTGTCTTTCAAAAATGATGTCAGATTTTAATCAATGCTGCTTGCAATAGGTTAAATTTATTATGATTTCTCATGTTTAACCCTTAAAAAGCAGATTTTTTTGTTTCAGACAGGAAAATTTAAGCGATGTTTCCGGAAAACAGTTTATGAAGAAAACTTTTTTGGTGAATAGTAGTTATACATATCGAAATGTAGATTGAAGAGTTTTGTGGGTGTTTTTTCACAGTAACTAATGCAGTTTCTGTTGATAATAGTAGAAATTCTAAGTGTTTATATTGAGAGAGGTCATTTTTTCATTTTTGCTAATGGTTTTTTTTCTCTACGATTTGGACAAAGTATGTGTTTGTCAATATTTGTACACATATTTCTCTGAATTGTGAATGTTTGTAAAAAGATTCTATGTGCATTTTTATAAAATGTTAGATGTTTCTGTTGTTTGCATAAACTAGTAATACTCTTCATTAATTCTAGATGAAGTGAATCGATTACTTTTGCTTTACATAGTCGGTTCATTTCTATTGATGATGTACTTTTTGTCTTTTTTTAATCCATATATTGAGACTCCTACATACAATGTGTCCCAAAAGTTGTGTGTGAAAAATGATTTCGTATAACTCCACAAGTTATAAAGCTTAATCGATTGTTTTTCTTTCATATAATGGATACTATCGCCAAGTTTTTATTCATATGGTCAAGTTGCATAAATATTGTTTAAAAATATCATTTTTCACCGAAATATATAAATTCAGTGTTTTGCTAATTTCCAAAAATTGTTACCCGATCATTCTTTCTTATTGTTTTGATTTCTTATTTTTTCTATGATATTTAGATCGTATGTATTTCACGCCATCATCTTTGGATGTAAGAAGCGACAGTTCAAGATATATATCTCGATCTATATATCATAGGAAAAACAAGAAATCAAAACAATAAAAAAGAATGATCGGGTAACAATTTTTGGAAATTAGCAAAACACTGAATTTATATATTTCGGTGAAAAATGATGTTTTTAAACAATATTTATGCAACTTGACCATATGAATAAAAACTTGGCGATAGTATCCATTATATGAAAGAAAAACAATCGATTAAGCTTTATAACTAATGGAGTTATACGAAATCATTTTCCACAAACAATTTTTGAAACACATTATACTTAAATACGTTTTGAAATATTTTGATTGAATAAAATCTACATTCATTCTTTTAACAAGAAAGAACATTAGTAAACACTTGAGTATACAAAAGCAAAAAAATATTATAACAATCAAAAAACTAAAGAAAAATTTTGCAGTAGTACATGGACTATTACGCAATTATTATAGAAAGTTGTGAAATAACACTATCTTTATTTCATTTGAATGTATGTGTCATGTATACTTCCTTTCCTACAAATATGACTATTATTTCGTATGTGGGGAAAAACCAATCTATTTATATATATTTATATTTATCACTTCCAAAATGGTAAATGATTCAATGAGAAATATTACATATGTGCCATGGAATCTACAGCAAGATTTTTCCAATTATATACAATTATATAAGTCAGATTCAATTTCAAAATTTATAATACATAATATTTCTATTAAAAAATTTGCTCGTCTTCAATATAAAATATATTATTTGTAAGAAAAACTTTCTCAATGGTTATCACTTTTGAAGTCTCATCATCCCCTCGAAACAATTTGTCAGAAAACTATCATGATTTTTCGTCAAATCTTTTACATGAAATTATCTATAAGCCATCAAATGAATATTATAAAACAACAACAACAGCATATTATGATTCAGATTCTGTTGTCAGTGAAAATATAATGAGTAATAATTCAAGTGTTCAAATTATGTCTGAATCAAATTTTCCTGAATGTATAAAAGATTATTTATATGCTGAACAAGATGTTGTTTACAAGATTCTTCAAGATTCTTTGAATTTATCTTCAAATAAACAAATTTTATTTGTTGAAGTTGGTTGTGGTACAGGTGAATATTTGGAGACAATATGTCAACTCAATAATCAAACATTATCGAAAAAAAATTGTATTATACAATATCTTGGTATTGATTTATGTCCATTGTTAGTTGCCGAAGGTAAAAAACGTATTATCCAAAAACAAGTACAAAATTTTGCACAAATTGAATGTATGAATATTCAACAGTTAAATTTGGAAACAAAACCAAATCAAATTGTATTTGTACTTTTTCCATTTAATTTATTTGGCAATTTCAATTTGGACGAAATGTCATTCATATTTTCTTGTTTTCTACAAAAAAACTATTATCTCATGATTTCTAGTTATATTCCGAATGAAGCTTCAAAGACAGCACGAAAAATTTATTATGAACGATGTTTTGGTAAAGATTGTTTGGAATCTTATAATTTAATAATGACAATGAAGAGTGAACAATGTTCAACAAATAATATAGTATTAACTATTAATGATGATTATTTTTCAAAATATAAGCACACTTCACATATTTTCTATATACCTGAAAAATTAAGAACAATAGCATGGTGTGAAGAACATTTTGCAATATTAATGAAAAAAGTCTGCTCTTTTAATGTTCATATAAATCAACTAAATCTTACAAATATTGCTACTATGTATGTTATCAGTAAAATGAAGTGATTCGAAATGAGTAATGATTAAATAAACAATAATAAACGATTGAAGAATCAATATATGCAATATTAAAAGCAAGAATCAAACATTGAAATAAATTGTTTTTCTTTTTTCTTTTAAATTAATTTTTATATATTATTTTTTTTAATTTTTCCTTTATTAACCATTATTCTTCTTTTCATAGAGAAGAGTCTAGCAAAAATAAATTGTCTACTTGCTTGTTTATATATTTTCACTTTACTGATTGGCCAGAAGTCAATGTAAGAATAAAAGGAATAATTATCTCCAAAACTTGATTAAAGATAATCGATGAGGGAGAATTGAAATCTGTATCCAATTTGAATTAATGATTGAATTTTTAATTATAAAAATTTGAAGAAAGCATTACTAAAGTTAACCAAGGGTAGGAATTTCGAATCTGATGCGAGTTTAATTAATCATTCATTATTAACGTTCTTGCAAAAAATTTGACCAAAGATAATCAGAAGAAAGGAATGTAAATCCGACATTAGTCTTAATTTTCTTTTCATACTGGTTCTAGTATTTTTTTTTTTATCGAGAAAAGTTCATCAAAGACTGTTGGAGGTAAGAAATAACAATAACTTATGATTAGTTTCCGTTAATAATGTGATCAGAGTAACGAGTAGTGAAGTTTAGGAAATGCTCTTTAGCAAAGTGAGTATTTAGGTCTAAGATATTAGCAACATTTAAATATGGAAATAGGTCTTATCCGTAGAAATACATGGTTTGGTGTACTAGGACGTATTAATTAGTAGTTGTCGTTCTCAAAGAAATTGCAAGTACAAAAGTTATTATTCGTATATTTCGCGATCATTTTAGAGTCAATCATAGGTTATCTTTAAAGATGATTTACGATCAACTAATAAAGAGCATTGCAATATATTCAGTATCACTTTGATTTAACTGGTTGCCTCTAATAGAAAACATTTAAGTAGACATGTAATAAAAACAGACTCTGGTTTCGAGATCTTGAGATTTAGTATCTTAATGCTTTCAGATCTTCAAGCTATAATCTTGGATCTTGGGTTTTGACTTGGTATTGCATCTGAAAATCTACTGTTCCAGGTATTGTGTCTTTGTTATGGATAACATTGAAACTAAATATTCAAAAATCATGACCAATTCAAAATTCTACAGGCTGCAAGTGATCTAGTTTTCACTATGTTTCGATTTTGTTTAAATAAAAGCTTGAGTTTCAAAAGTGCTCACACCAGCGTACACAATTTCTACTTCATTTTTCAGATACTGAAAAGGAAAACTAGAACAAGAAAGTAACTTATTATTAAAATTATCCTTCAAATCAATGATTTATGCGTTGTCATTCATAGCTGCATAACATTTCATTTGAAATCAGTTATTACTAAACATTAGGTGCATCTGGATATTATCATCGACTTCGCACAAGTATAGATATTGATAGAATTGCTCTACTAGATCATTCGATCGACCTACTCACTACTCTCGTGATCAACATTGTTTCTTCTATGGCACAATCATCTACAATATGCATCGTAACATTTGATTATCGAGTCAGTAGTGGGTAGATTTCCAAAAAAGGAAATTTCCCTACTAAAAGTTCCAATTTCGAAAATTTCATCTATATAAAATACAAATTTCAGTAAATACTGAAAACTATCCTAAGTACGACGATGAAATTTAGTATTAACGATTAACAATGAAAAGAAATTCTCCGGAAATTTCGGAAACTACTAAAAAATTCCCATAATTTCCACGAAATTTATGAAATTACTAAAAATTTTTCTCTTTTTTGGGATAGGAATTCTTAAATCTATACTTATTTTATCACATTGATAAGATATAAACATAGAAATTATAGTAATTTCGGAAATTTCCTAGTAATTTTTCTCTTTTTTGGGGTAAGGATCCTTAAATCTATACTTATTTTATCATATCGATAAGGTATAAACATAGAAATTATGGTAATTTCCTTGTAATTTCCATAATTTTGAGAGAATTTCGTTTATGATACACTGATGATTTGTGAAAATGGCGCGGTAATTTCTGAAAATTTCGCGTTATTTCTTTCGTTTAATGGAAAGTGTAGAAAGTTTGGAAATTTTTTTTCACACGCTGCTGTGCTTTTTATTAGTATAATGGAAATTTTAGTATTTTCGGATATTTCCTTTTTCGGAAATCTGAACATATCTCGCTTAAACTCAGAGAATGTTTTTTTCTGCAAAACATTTTTGAATTGCTATGTATAAAAAAAAAGTATCTCTTTTGAGACTGAGCCATATAAATGAAAATACGTATTATCGATATACTATGTACACCGATCTATTGCGGATACTGACGCATTATGGGATTTTCACATGCAAGAACATATATACAGTGAAAGTATGCGAAAAGATATCTCAAATTAAGCTTTCAGATTTCTATAATATAAAACATGAACTAATTAGATTACATTTCTATGATGGCAATCATTTCTATTCATGTCGTTTAAACAACACTCAGTTTAATTCGAAATTTTGAAAATTGTTTGCCTGAACAAAAAATATTTTAAAAGTTCAATAAGTACACTTTAAAATTCTTGAAATTTAATACTATCCATAATATTTTTAAGAAATTAGTAGATGCAAAAGGAATCAATTTAAGAGTACTCAAATCCAATAAAATTTTTTCGGAGTTATCTCATCTTCCGTTTGTATTTATTTGAAAGAAAATTTATTCAATCGAATTTTGAGAAAAGAGTTCAATGAGAATTCTTTAAAATGCAACTAATTGCATAAAAATAGTTTATAAATACACTCAGTTTATTTCGAAAGCTTTAAAAAATTCAGTTACCTTTATTTCCTTCTCTTAAAAACCATAATGGATTCGAATAAAATTTTAAGAAACAAATTGGCTAGACTAATGTTCTCGAAATACATAGTTGTCGAACGAGATTTTTTTTAATCAGTCATATGTAAATCGACTGTTTGAGAAGCCAATAGATTTTATTAAAAGTTTCTCAAGATGAGTCGAATCATAAAAAGATTTAAGAGAGAAATAAATTTAGTAGAGTTTGAAAAAGTGAAGTTATTTTGCTTATGTTTTCCTGACATGTCAATATATTTCAAATAGATTTTTAAAAATCGATAGACTCAAATGTGTTTGTTTTAAACACAAAGCATCTAGACTTAGATAGAAGTGAGAAATCAATAAGTTAAATTAAAATTAAGAAAATAATCAGCTGTTTGAACTTCTGCTTTTAGAGAAATGATTGTATTAGGTCAAAACTTTTGATAAAAATGAACTGTCTATCTAAAAAATTATCGAAACGACGACTGATTTAATTGAAAATGTTCAGTTACCAGTCAAACAGATGAGAATATTCGAAGAAAACAACATGTTCAGTAGAAATCGTTAGAAATACACTACTGTCATATTGTATAATTATAAAGACGAAAGATTCTATTGAGGACATTGAAGAATGATACTATCGTATTAAAATTATTCAAGTCATTCAATTCAACTAAATTTTCTAAAATGAAAATTCGATTTGAGACTCATTTTTTGTCGAACAACAGCTCTAACTGACAATTTTGGAGAAAATCTTCAGTTCAATATCGATTTTTTGAAAAGCCAATAAAATTTAGAGTTGAGTAACACAATTCAATTCGATTGGTGAATTGAGTCGGTTTAATTAAAGTTTCCAAAAGATAAATGAATAAAATTGAGTTGGAAATTTTTTCAAATACATTACATAGATTTAACTATCTTTCTAATTAAATTGTCTCATTCTTATGAAATTCATTACTTTAATTAAACTCTTTTGAAAATCCGGTCAACGAGTTTTTTGTGTTTGATAGACAATTAAGTTTATTTTTTAGTTTTTGAACAAAGAATATGTATTGGTAATATTCAAAGCTAGATTATGATTTTCGTTTTGTAAGTATTCCTATAAGAAAAGGATGGAATATATTCAAATTTTTAATACGAAAAATTTGAAAACTAATATATATCATGGAAACGAGAACGACTAAATAAGTGTGTCTCGTTATAATAATAGAAAGTGGCGGAAAAAAGTTCAAGACATCTTTTGTTTCTTGTTTTTTTCTATCAAGATACGCTTCTAAAAGACATCCAAATAGTGATTTCGATAGGTCCTGAAATAGTCTACAAACTGATAATACCGAGAGTTTCAACCATGAATTAATTGAATTTTTATACAAAAATTCGTTTTTTGTTCAGCGAAAAAAAGTTTATGATACTTTTTTTGTTTTATCGATTCTCTCATACCAAAAAAGGCGATCACGTTCTTCAAATATACCATCCAATATAGAATTAAAAAAGCTACATTTCTATATAAATATTTCTGAAAACATATTAATTATTTTCATTAAAAGTTAATAAAGTAATAATTATTATTATTTATTAAGAATTAGCAAATAGTGAAAATATTTTGTTATCATCTATAGTTATGAAACATACTATGGTTTCGTACAAACAGTTCTAGTTCAGAATGATAATGACAGCGATGTTCGAAGTACTTTTAGAAATCATCGCAACAATGGAAACTTTTTATATAGTCTATCGCATAGCAGTAGAGAAGTGCTAGAGTTGAATTCTAGTTGCGATGCGACAGCCTTCTCTTTCCTAGAGTTATAGGGCGATACTGGCAGATTCTCAATTATAATGGATTTATCTAATCTACATTTCTACGATAGTATATATCAGCTTATCTATGTAAAGAGTCAACTTTGATAAAAATATTAAGTTCAAAAATCATTATTATCATCTTAAAGCTTCTAGTACAAACGTGAATGAAAACTCTTTTATTCTATGAATCAAAAGTAGCCCCGTTGATATTTACTGATTCTTGAGAAGATGTTATGGGAACTAAGAGAATTTTGAGTACTGATTTCCATCATCGCATTACGTTAATTATAATTAAATGTCGACGTGTCACTAAATAGTATATTTCGGCAATTTTTCTTTTGTGTTCGATATCGCAAATTATCGGCCATAAGTTTACTATAGATCGTTTTTTCCTATTTATAACACATACGCAGAAAAATAAACAACAAACATTTTATCGCGTTACGCTATATATTTTTGCTATAGTTTTCAAACGAGTAAGGCTAATAAATTTGGAGTTTTGGAGATGAAGGAGAAAGTTCATATACGTATATATCTTTTGACAAAACAATAAGGTCTCTAAGCACTCTAGTTGCTAAGAAAGATTAAAGATGCTATAAAAATATGTCATTGCATTACGCTTAAACAAGACGATATACTAAAACATTGAAGATATCTAGCTGTAAGAATAATAATTGAGATTATAGAATGAGATACTTTTGGTTAATAGTATATTTCTTCATTGAATTCAATTGTGTTATTTCAAACAGAACAATATACATATTGATAACTAGAGGAGGTACCCACTGCAAAGAGAATATGGTTAAAGTTTTGCATCTTCCACCCGACTTTTTCTGCTGTACATAACACGTCTTCTACAGGACTGTTCCCCGCTGTGGCTGAGCCATCTTCAACAGAAATTTTCCTGTCACACCTGAAACCTCTAGGACAGGACTTTTACCGGTATGCGTAAGGCATCTTTAACAGGATCGTTCCTGCTCTGCGTTAGGTATTCGCCATAGAACTCTTCTCGCCGTGCGTGATACCTCTTTCATAGGACTTTTTTCATCGCACCTGGAACCTCTGCTACAAAGCTTTTCCCACCGTGCGTGGAGCATCTTTCACAAAGCTTTTCCCGCCGTGCGTAGGGTATCTTTCACAGAGCATTTCTCACCGTGCATGGGCTATCTTTTACAGAGCATTTTCCACCGTGCGTGGAGCATCTTTCATAAAGCTTTTCCCGCCGTACGTGGGTTATGTTTCACAGAGCATTTCCCACCGTGCGTGAGGTATCTTTCACAGAGCTTTTCCGCCATGTGTGGGGTGTGTTTCACAGAACTTTTTCCGCCGTGCATAAGGCAACTTCAGTGGGACTCTTCTCATCGAGTTCAAGCTGACACCCTCACTCGCATCCACTTTGGACAAGATCACTCTCAAAATTGCATTGAACTGCGTCGTTTGATTAGAAAGTGAATAAAATCACAGTCACTTACGACTTGGGTGAAGTTTCACGCACACCTTCTTTTCTCACCCCCAACCCCTCTGCCAACTTTCATTAGCACACTCAAGGAACTGATGCGGATAGTTCCGTGACCCCTATCTCTCACGATGACTAAATACATAGCGAACAGACTCATCAGAATCTCGATCTGTATTGATTGCGATGAAATTTCACCCAGTTACTTCCACGCACTCCGTTTGGTGGTTCCAGTCTCAAGATGACTTTCCTCAGAAGCTAAGGAAATAGTGTGGAAACTTTTGCGACGCTAGCTATCACACGGACTGAATTTATAGCGAACAGACACACGTTCTTCTTTAAATATATACATACGTCATCGTTGTGAAACAAGAAAAACAACAAATATGTTCTTTCTGTGTGTCATAGAAAACTAATGGATACACCATAGTTATGAATCAAGGAAACACTTGTATACATTGTTTTTCTCTTTTAACCTATTAGAAGCGTTTCAATTACACATTTAAACCAAAGAACCATCGATACAAAATGATTCATCTTAGAATCATAACAAATTCGCTAAATTTCTGAAAAATTCGTGCAAGTTTCATTACCATAAAATTTGAGTAAATTTCACCCAAACACCATTATACTACTCCTACTAATAGTAACAGTACTCTATAAAACCACCATTGGACTCAGAAAACCACCGCAGAAAGTTTGGTAGTGTTAGTTAAGACAATAATATCTGGGTGAGATTCCACCCTCACCCTCACACCCTCACCCTCTTGCATAGCGAATAGACAGACAAACATTCTTCTTTATATATATAGATAGTTTATTTTATGAGTAAAATGTCTAATGAACTCATCATTTTGGAAAATTTTACTTTTAAAAAAACTTCAAAATTCTTCATAAATCTATTAAAACTTGAGTTTTAGTAAATGTTTAAAAAGATTTGGTGAGATAATACGTTCTCCTCACAAATACAACGATGACTATATATTAAGTCTAAATCAGATGAATTAATTTAAATATTTTTTTTTGAGCTCTTGTTAGAAGTTTTATGGAAAAATCTATACTTGAGTAATAATGTATAATGATTGCGTCGCCTACTTTGAGTTATTGATATAAAAATTATTTATTGTAACTGAACAATTCAATGTCAGAATTTTATTGGTGTAATAATAATAGAAAAAGACCAATAGATAGTTAGGAATTTACCAATGAGAAATGTGTAAGATTTTTTTTTTTAGAGGTCAAAATTCCAAATAAATGGTAGATACATAAGAAGTGTGTCATCATTTATTTTTTGACTTCATAAAAGAGGCTAGATTATGAAACAAATGGTAAATACATAGGAAGTGTGTCATTATTTATTTATTTATTTTTGGCTATATAAAAAAACTTCTTTCTCTTCTCACATTCATTTTATTAATTATTTTATGACTTTTGTTGTAAACAGATTCTTTAATATTATGGAAGCTTTGAAAAAAGTTGACTTTCGTCTTGGTACAATCGTCTCGGTTAAGCCAAATACTAAAGCAAAAAATCCTTCATTTATCGTTGATATCGATTTTGGCAACACAATTGGGAAAAAAACAACATCAGCTCAATTACCAGCTAATTATACTGAACATGAATTGTTGCAATCAAAACAAGTTGTATGTGTTGTTAATTTTCCCACAAAAAGAATTGCTGGATTCAAATCAGAAGTATTAGTTGTTGGTTTTCCAGATGAAAATTCAAAAGTTATTCTGTTAAATACAAGAAATGTCAAATTTCCTAATGGTACAAAAATTCATTATTTATCATCATTACAAAATATAAGTTCATCGACAACAACAATAGATCAGCATACTGAAAAAAAAGATGATTCATTTATTAATAATGCCAGCTGTGCTAATAACAGTAATGTTTTACCAGAGACAACATATGAAGTATTTGAATCAGCTGGTATTACAGTAGGTACCATTAAACAAATTGAACAACAAGAAAATTCAAATCAATCTGTTTTTACTATTGATTTTGGTGAAGAACTTGGTAATAAAACTTTTACGGTTCAAAATCTATCATCTGATGTTATTTATCAAGTATCAACTCAATTGCCAGTTGCAATCAATAAACAAACAAATGAAATTATTCCATTAGGAATACAACAAGATAATGATCGTCAATCAGTTATTCTTCTTGGTGTTGATCGTCAAGTACCGAATGGAGGAAAACTATTTTAAACTATTTTATTATCCATCCCGATACTAAACATTTTTATTTTTTCATTGTTCTTCTTCTGTCTAAATACCCGGTTTTTTTCTGTATGTTTAACATATTATGAACAATAGACAAGAAAACATTTATTTATCAGTTTATATAAATATTTATTTTGTCTTCTAGATATGTTAGTTAAACATTCTGGCAGTTGTGGTTGTGGTACAATTAAATTTGAGGTTGAAGCGTCGGATAAATTACGTGTAATTCGATGTAATTGTTCAATATGTCATAAAAAAAAGAATGATCATTTTATTGTACCTAAAGATCATTTTGTACTTTTGTGTGGTGCTGATCAACTAGTAACATACACATTTAATACATATACAGCACAACATTTATTTTGTCGTCAATGTGGAGTACAAAGTTTTTTTATACCACGTAGTAATCCACATTGTTATGGTGTAGCACCACATTGCATCGATTCATCGACAATCACTTCAATAGAATATATTGATTTCGATGGACAACACTGGGAAACATCGATGAATGAATTCGTGAAAAATGACGAAAAAAATCCGTTTATAGTTGGACAAAAGACAGGATAATTCGCTTTTTTTACTTTTTTTGTTGTTATTCACCGAATCAACTTGGTTGAAATTAGATTTAAAAAATGTTGCATACTTTTTTTTTATATAATAAACAAACACATTCTAAAGTATTTTCATGTGTTATATAAATACCTTTTGTTTGTCAAAATCGAGTGAAACATCATTATATCCATGTATTTATCTTACTTTTCTTGTAACTAAGAATAAAACATGATAGGCAGCTTAGAGTATCCTAATATTTCTGTTTAGCTCATACATCAAACGATATGACTGTTAAGAATTTTCAATATTTCCAATATAAGTATATAAAGAAACCAACATTTATTAAAATTGTACAAAATGGTTTGAAGAGTCTATTTTAAATTATGATTAAGAATGCTAATTACAGCTCACTTGAACATATAGATATATATACTGACCGTATTGATTATCACATAAATTATTGAGTATATAAATACATCAACATTATCTTTTGTTGAGAAACTTATTTTATACAAAGATCTTATCGTATATAACTTGATGCGTGATAATTTAATTGTTATACTGAAGTGTTGAGTTTTTGTCTGTTATTAAGACAAAACTTAACATATATCAGTTTGATAGTAGTTGAATATTTTTATCAATATACTATACTAGATATAGGTTTTCGGATAATTTTATTTTGCAAAATAACTATATTATAAAAATAGATTTTGAGATATGACTTGCATTAAACTTACATATTGTGTTTATCCTATATCCATAGAAAATTTGAAACCTTATATGTTGAGTCATAGTGAAATTGAACATATAACAATGAGTAGTAGTCATTTTCTGTTGAATAGATTTTTTCGAACGGTTTTCTAAACTAAATTAATTTTTACTGAAAATGTTTGTAAATAATTCAAATCATATCAATAGAAAAAGGAGAAGATGAACTACATGTTAGTAATTATTAACTTTTAAAATCAATTTTTATAATAAAATAATGTGGCTACTTTACAAAAAATCTTGACATACTGTTATGTGAACTATTCATCATTTTTATATAATGAATAATTTTCCTTGCTGAATATCATTTTCAAAAGAATGTCAGTCGCTGCAGAAGATAGAAAATAATCTAAAGTTTCACGAAAAACGTTTTGCGATTTTAAGAAGTTAGTTTTTAAAAAATTTTAAGGATCGGACGCTCGTTTGAATATGATATTTAAAAAGGAAATTGTTTTTTATGTAAAAATGACAAAGGATTCACACGAACATTCTCAGTTGTCTATCGTAAAATAAACATTTCATTTCACAGACATTCTGTTTTTTAGAAAGTTTTAGTTATCAAAATGTAGCTCATCTTCTCCTCTTTCTACTGATATGAATTGAATTATTTACAAACATTTTCGGTAAAAATTAATTTAGTTTAGAAAATAATTCGAAAAAATCTATTCAACAGAAAACGACTACTACTCATTGTTATATGTTCAATTTCACTATGACTCAACATATAAGATTTCAAATTTTCTATAGATATAGGATAAACACAATATGTAAGTTTAATGCAAGCCATGTCTCAAAATCTATTTTTATGACATAGTTATTTTACAAAATAAAATTGTCC
This sequence comes from Macrotrachela quadricornifera, assembly GCA_022393335.1. Classification (NCBI taxonomy): domain Eukaryota; kingdom Metazoa; phylum Rotifera; class Eurotatoria; order Philodinida; family Philodinidae; genus Macrotrachela; species Macrotrachela quadricornifera. The sequence continues at coordinate 3,121 of JAJEKB010021592.1, read as the reverse complement.
GAAAAATATATATCTAGTATAGTATAACAAATAATATTTTTTTTGTAATTTTTGTTTGACACCATTTTCTGTAATAGTAATTGTATTTTTTTTTCTCCTAGTATTTGATAATTAATATGGTTACGACAATAAAAATCATGTGTTTTATTCTTTATATTTGTTGAAAAAGATTATTAAACAATTTTGAAACTCACATGTAAAATGTGAGTGTAAATTTTAAGTCGAAGTTTTGTAACTTTCCTCTCTCTTCCCCATTTTATAGATAGGTCACCATCACAGACCTTTGTAGTTCAGATCAAATGTCAATGAATACATTCACTCTAATAACAGAGGAATGAAGACAAAGGTAATTGAATACGACTCCTACTGTAACAACGAACCCGGAGAAATGTTCAGCTCATCAATAGATACGTTTTCCTAGCAGCGAGAATGTTTCATAGATAAATCATACGTTTCTTCTAATAAATAGTGGATAAGTTTTCAAGGTTATCGGATATATTTTCTCAAAGAATCGGTTATACTAAATTTGATTTCAGATTACATAGAATATCTCAGTTCCACATTTTAGCTCCAAAAATATTGCACTGATAAGTTTTTTTTTTCTAACTTCAAAAGATTTAAATCTTCTGCCATTTTTTTGTTTTTATTAATTCACATTGCTTTGCTGTTATAGTTAGGGAAACATCTTCGTTATTGTTTTATCCAAATGAGTATCTCTTCTCCAAAAATTCAGGTTTTCGCCTCCATCTTGTCCAAGAAAATTTAAGTATAGCTATAGTCATACGACGATTTGGTGATTCTGATAATGATATATTCGATTCACTTGTGAAAAGAAATGCGGCTTGCAAAGTAGAATATTATATTTTCATATCTCTTTATTAGAAAATATGTACTTCAAGATTAAATACTGTCAATTAGTATAAGACCTATTCACATAATGTCTTCTTCTTTAATTTATTCGGACTCTTTCTGTTTCATTATTTCCCATTCATGAAGCGATATCTTACTATTCCAATTACATTTTCAATGTGTATGATTAATAATTAGATATGTGATAGTTCAAGCTCGTAAACTGAAGGGAACCAGGATAGACAGCTAATAATCAGCTTGAGCTCTAATTTATGTGAGCTAATAATCAACTTCTTTTAGATGAACTTGAATTGATGTATTAGTTTTCACTTATGAAATTGACATGGAATTGTAACATTCTTGCTGTCAATGATTTTGATTACATCTTGCTCACAATCTTGTTTGAATCTTGAATTTTCGCGACTACACACTTTCTTCAAAATTTTTATGGTTTTATCAATAAAAAATAGCGAATTCTTGCACGAGTCTTGTCAGAGCTGTCAAGAATCTAGAACAGAAATACCAAAGATTTTCCTAATAAGTATTGGTTACTTCCGTTGGAACGTTAATAATGATCTTAATAAATATTATTTATTACCATATTTCTTCGTTTTACGAGAATCATTTATAATTCATCATAACGGCAACAATTCTTTGCTCTTTCAAAATTATTTACAACTACGAGCTACTCTATATGATATGAATAACTATTAAAACGATGATGATTTATGGAGCAACAGACAAATTCTTCAATCAAAACTATCATTTGTCAAAGTACAATTTCATTGAAAATTCTAAATGTTGATTTATATAATACATAATAATGATATAGTTGTTTCTTTCAATTTGAAAAACTTTGTGCTTATGAGATTGTTTATTGATTTTGTCTTCTTTTTTTTTGCAGTAATCAATGTCTCATTTATCTTTATTAATCAAAATATGTTTGATTCATCAATTAATACACAAGGAGATAAGATAAGAAGTAAAAACAACTATTATATAATGACATGTTTTTTTTTACATTTCTATGACGATCCTCTATCATGAATATTGGTGCATGATGTCACTCTTGTGATAATGAAACATATGACTCAACATATCTCACATAAATACTACTCATAGTAAGCTGATTTTGAATATATATATGATAAATTGTGTATATGAAACAATACGAAAAAATTTCCAACTATTCAGTACATTTTCCAATTAAAATCAAGAATGAATGCAACTCTGTCAGTGATTCATTTCACGTTCTTCTTACTTTTTCCTCTTGTTTCCTTTCCCTCCATAAAACATATGTGTATTTGATAAGGCTTAAATTACGTCGTAATTCTGTGTAGTGACGTTACAGTTAAACAGCGTTCTAACTTACAAACCAATTGAAATCGGTAAGCAACCATGTTACATAGGAAATTTCATTATATTGCATAAGCATTTGTGTCGCTGTTTTTCTATTTATGAGAGGATTCATCAAAAAAGCAAGTAAGACATATAGATATGACTGGAGAAAATTTTTTTATTTTAGATTAAATTATTTTAAAAGAAAGGTTTTCTAGTGACAATACTAAATCCAAAATATTAGATTGATTTGACAATTTATTACTGAATTATAAGGTATACATTAATAGAAGACCATATCAACACACTAAAATAAAATGTGTCGTATTTATGTGTCGTGCACGAGTGTGTCGCAGACTCCACTAAGAAAATGTGTCGTGCTCCAATGCGTCGCATTTTTAATGTGTCGTAGTGTATATATCAACTTTTCTTTCATCGTTTTGTTTCGCATGTGACGATACATATAACTGAGCCGATTTAATGCACTAAATTTATACATTTCCATATACTTTTTTTTAGTTGTTTCGCGACTATTTATGACTCGAGAATGTCTTAAGAGGTCACTAGCTGGTAAAGAATGGATTGCCTCGAAGTAGTTCTATAGAGATCTGAGAATCTCTGAATGGTCAGATATTACGATCTGATCGTCTTCAGGTACAAGAATAGGTACCAGTAATTCGAATTAAAATACAAAAAAAATACTAATAATTCGATTTTTCAGAAAAGAGAAAACCACGTGCCGAAAAATATGTCGAATATGTCGCAAAAAAATGTGTCGTGGGTCCACTGGAAGAAATGTGTCGCAGTGAGCACCTCGTGTCGCGTTTTAATGTGTCGTACAATATGTCGTCAAACGCGACACTTGCGACACATTTTAATTTAGTGTGAAAGTCTTATGAAAGTAGAAGAAAAATGGTCAGTTTTTCGTATTTTT
>JAJEKB010021590.1:43169-78648 GCA_022393335.1 Macrotrachela quadricornifera | reverse complement strand
CACTTTCTATATTAAAATGAATTTCCACTCAACCCGACCTAACCCGATCCAACCCAACCTAAGATTCAATAGTTTACTGTATCTATATATCATTTTCTAGATTAAAATGAATTTCCACTCCAATCGACCCAACCCAAATTCTATAGTATCATATACCTGTATATGATTTCCTATATTAAAATGAATTTCTCAATATATCTTGAGACAAAGTGATGCTGAAAATTTTGAATTTCCAGGAAAGCGGAATTTACCATACCCTCGAACAATCATATGCGGCTGTTCTTTGTTATCGCCAATAGCTTGAAAAATTCGATCAATTGATGATAAAAGATGAATGGCAACTAGTGATCGAATCACGGAAGATAAACAATATTCGAATACGACCAGAGAGGTTGCTTAGTTGCATATTTTTAATAGAACAAACACTTACATTCATATATCATTGAATGATGTCAGTTTAAGTGCATCACAAACATCTTGTTTTGTGACCATTTTGCTCTCTAGATGTGCTCTGTACATGCTCATCTGAGCGAATCATTTTAATCATTAGATTGATCATCTTGTAACAGATCTCAAACGAAGTTTATCTTATCTGTTATATTACATCTAATTTGCAACTGAATCACACAGTTGCCTCGATTGAAACATTAAATAATCTAAATTTAAACTTATGCGATATCCATATGAGAAAAAGTTTCATATTAATTCTGGATTAATCTTTGAACTGACAAAGTCACATTAACAACTAATGCTGATTCTTCTCATCTGACTTGTATAGTGATTTATATATATCGCTCTTTTTAATCGCCATTTGTTTTTTTTATTGATCAAATCTTGCGTTTAACTGAAATTTTCTTTATTCATGTGTCAATTATTTTTTTAATTGCAATTTTTCAGCGTATTCATATGTGAAAGTTATTGAATTTCATTAGCTCATTATTTTAATACATGACCGTGCCATGTTTTTTGACACTCTTCTTAAAAAAAAAGCCAATTTTTGTCTGAAATTTCAAAATTGAGATGAATGAGTAGGAGGATAGCCCGTCTTCAGATCTTTTAGGTATGATATGATTTTTTTTATCTAAAATCTTCTTTTCAGCTAAAAATTTTGATGGTTTCTGTAATCACTGCTTGAAAAAACAGGCCTTTTTTTAAAAAAAGTAAAAAATCTTTTTCGTTTTTTCTCGTTTTGTAAGTTTTTGATTGTGTGACTAAGATTTCTCGATCCAGATTCTTACAATATGTTTAGCTTATTTTTTGTTAGAAAGAGCATTAGATATCCATTTTTGGGGCGTTTTTTGACTCATTAAAGGACTTTGATACTTTGCATTTATTGAATGAAATAAATAACTCGTTTTTTTCCTTCGGTTTATCATTCTTGAATTATTTCTTTTATATGTATATATGACAGTGATGAGATAATATCTTGAATCAGAAAAAACACATATGAAAGAAAGAAATTTTCATATTGATTTTTTCTTTTTGATTCTTTTGATCTCAGAATAAAAGTCAATAAAAGTAATTATTTATGGATACAAAATAATCTTTTTATTGAATTTTTTTTTATTATACTATTTATCTAAAAAGTATAATAGTCCATTCCAATTTTGTTTCTCTAACCCTCAAATAATAGAGACTAACACTAATATTATCAAGTTGATAGTTCCGTGTATTAACAATTTCTACAGACCAATGTTGACCGTACATTTCATTAAGCCAATTTTTCATATCATTAGTTATTTCTTGGATGTCTGACGATCGATGTGTATCAATTAAAGTACTTAGTGTATTCAGTATATTTATTCTCATTGGATCTGTAATTCCGATTGATTGGTGTTGGATGTCCCATCTCGTCAGCTTGATCGACTTTGAAGAAAATCCATCTACAAGTAATATGCTTTTCTTTCTACAGACGATTATAGTCATTTATTTTGCTTACCTGAAGAAAATAGACAACGTTTTTGATGTACAGATGATGACTCAGTCTGATTGTTTACCGTTGAGCTCATTATTTGAGACGAAAAATTTTGTGATACAGTTGTTTGTGGAATAGTAACGAGATTATCATCAATCACTAAAGGACGAATGTTAGAATGCATTTTTTGAAGGTCATTAATATTTTGTTCGAGAAATCGAATAGATTGTGTCATTGAATCGATTTGTTCTTTTGTTGCGTCTTGTTCTCGAATCAATTCAGTCAAATTATTTCGCATTTGATTTAGTTCTTTTCTTTGGTTTTCTCGTTTGTTTTGAATTAATTCTTCAAAATCTTGACGTTTTCTCTCATAGAACTGATCAACGGTTCTATGAGCTTCCTCACGCCATTGATTAAGATCTGTCAAACAAGGTGATTCTAGCAAACTACTATTGTTAAGTTGATCAGAAAGAACATTGATTTGATCGGTTAATATTGGGAGTTGATCATTGATTAAATTATCATGTTGTGTTAAATGTTCACGGCATAAATACTGTTGACAACACATGCATAAAGCTCGACATGGACGTTTACATTCTTTGACTGAACAAGACAGGATTGAAGATGCCATTTCTATTTTCTATATTTTAAATACTATCTAAAATATAAAATCAAATTGTTTTAATATCTAATCGATATATTATACAGTTGATGCTAAATGTTTCAAGAAATCAAAATTGATTAACAAACTATAATTATAAAAGAATATCAATAAATTTCTCTCAGAACTATTTGTTTATACAATAGTTGAAAGTCTTAAATTAAATATTTTGAAAGATCAAGATGTATCCTGTTCGCTGTGTTATGATTCAAAAAAGTAATATACTAAATATTTGTTTTATTTAAAAACCACATATATTTTTTACATTTATTGCGTACAATTTATTTTCCTTAATGATAGCTCTTTAATTGTCTTCGATTGTGTGCTTTTATAATCTTGTATTGTTTTGTTTTGAATTAAATATATGAAAATGTTTATCTCCAAACTTCTCTACTAGGTATAATGCGCTTTAATCATTAGATTGTTTAAAAACTCTAATGTACCAATTTAAGTTGTTTTCTATGACTTCCAGAAATCGTTCATCAAAGTAATTGCCATAACAGTTACATTCTCCTTTAGTACCAATTACTACGCACCAGTATCTTCTATAAGTGTTATCCAGCCAATTCTTCACATCTTTACAAATTGCATATTTGTTTGATGATCCATGTGTATCAATTGAAGTGCGTAACGTTGATAATATATTTATTCTCATAGTATCTGTGATTCCAGACTTTTGGTCCTGCACGATCCATCTCGCCATCCTAGTAAATTTTAACAATTATTAACTAGAATAATGATTAAGGAACTTTACTTATCATAAACTATTAAAGTAGAGAAAGAAGAGAAAAATCGTTGCACTCCATCTGAAGAAGAAACTGAGTATACCATGAATATAATGGAATGTGAGCGTTTAAAATAGATAGATTCCAACAGTACGAGAAGATTATCTAACTATTGAAAAATCTGAAAACTTACTCTGTAAAAACAAAAAAGTGTCATAGGAAATCATTAAGAGTTTTAGTGACGATTCTGAAACTTTGAAAGTTTTATCTTCTTATTAATAAACCTTTAAGAGGTTTTAGATAATTTTAAGAATCACGCATAAGAAGTTCTTCTTTGACTCTCTCGCATATGTATTCTAACTCGAAAAAATGAATAATAATAAGAATGCAAAAAACTAAACGAAAGAGAAAGACTTGCAAATAGATATATAAGTATAACATGCATCAAACAAAATGTGGATAGATATGTATCTCTTCTCTCTTTAACATCATAACAGATTAAAAATGGTTCCAGAGAGTTAGACTAGGGGAAACGGCAGACTTTTGAACTTAAAATTATTTTACGCTATTTGGAAGTGCTTCGAGCTATTTCATGTGTACTTTGAGCTACTTTAAGCTGCTTTAAAATATTTACAGTTACTTGAAGTACTTTAGGCCATTTTGTGTTAGCTTAAGTTTTCAAAACAGAACAAAATGTTTTGTTAACGAAGAATAAAATAAAAGAGCGAATGTGATACGATGTTCTCTTTCTTTTGATAACTTTGATCATAAACGAAACGTGAAGATAACTTTCCTTCTGTTCGTATCTGCTTATATAACTGTCAAAAGATAAGACAATATGCGTTTCTTCTATATAAATGTATTAATACAACGAGTGAACTCCAAAGTATGTTGTAAATTTCTTATTTTTTTCTACAGTTGACTTGTTACTATTTCGATAAAAAGCTATACTATGTATCTTGTTTGAACTAATAATTTACCATAATACAATAATTGTATGCGCATGCATTTATGATTATGATATAGACTGAATAAACACTGTAATCTATCTGTAACAGTTACTCAATTAAATAGTCCTATAAACCGTATAGCCACACACTAGAATATTCGAAATCGATCTTGGTTACTATCTTTTCATTTAAAACATGGCATTCTCAAACTATTTTCTCTCCTTTATTCAAAAATTAGACATGTAAATTTTCAATTTGTGAAAAACGTTTTACATAGATTAATTCTAGTCGCACAAGTTCATGATGTTGAATTGTTCATATAATAAGATATTCATACGTCAATTCCTAAAATTTCATCCCTTCATTCTGTTACACATAATCTAATAAATAAAAAAAATCTTACCTTCTTTATCCAGCTTGTTTAAAAACCAGTATACTCCAATTCAAGTCATTTTCTTTTAGATACATAAATTTGTTTCCATCATGACTACAGTAACCAGTCCATTCACTTGCATTACCTATTATCACACACCATTTGCCTCCATAAGTATTATCAAGCCAAGTCTTCACTTCCTTACAGATTTCAAACATACTTGATGATCCATGTGTATCGATTGAAGTACGTAATGTTGATAATATATTTATTCGCATAGTATCTGTAATTCCAGACATTTGGTCAACAATTTCCCATTTGACCATTGTAGTCTATTTAAAGAACAAATATCTAAAATAATAAATAGACAATTATATTTATCATATAGTATTTTTCTAAACATATCTATTTTAAACTCTGATAGAAGCTTGTCGCTATTATTAACATAGATTTGGTATTTCTCTCTATATCATAATGCATTCGTAACAAGAAAAAAAAAGAAAACAACCTCACTACCTATCGCACTCACCCTCCCACCTTAGAGTTTAAATATTTATCGCGTCTTCTTATTATTACGACTATGGCAGAATGGAGTAACGCCTTTTATTAAGAAAAGAACGAAAAAAAAATGCAGCAAAGATAAAGCAAATTATTCTTCTTCCAATATTTTTCACAATATACTGAAAAATAACAATAACATAGGTTTTTTGTATCTACTTATATAATTGTCAAAACATAAGAGCATATAGTGTTTTCTTCCGTCTAGTAGGGCCAATGAAGGATAGGGATTTGTTTAGGTACAAATATTTCTTGATTTTACACTTAATGTCGCGTACATAAAATTAAATCTTACAAAGACTTTTTTCGTACGGACGATGCTTCATTGGTCGAATGTTAAATAAATTTATTATTATGTATGTTTCACAATTATTCTTTTACTCAGTGTTTGAGAGTATGTTTCTGTTTTATTAGAAACTACACAAATTTGTTTTCATATAAATAATACACAAAATTGACATTATTCAAATGTATTTTCTCGATTGTATTTTGTCATGCAAATTCATGTTTTTGTTTTTGCATTGTTAAAATATTGATATATTCGTTCCTAAAATATTGTCGTTTTTTCATTATTATACGTAAGGACTTATAAAGTAGATCTTACCTATTTATCTTATGGTATTTGTTGAAAAATGGCAATAAACCATTTCAATTCGGTTTCTTTCATTCTTAAAAGCTTTGACTCATAGTAAGTATAACTAAGTTGAGATGTTCCATAATCAGCAATTTCTACTGCCCATTTTTTTCCATAAGTTTGTTCGAGCCAATCTTTAGTATCTTCACAAATTTTAAATTTTTCTGATGATCCATGTATATCGATTGAAGTACGTAATGCCGATAATATGTTTATTCGCATAGTATCAGTAATTCCTGATTTTTGGTCAAAAATTTCCCATTTAACCATTTTAGTCTATTAAACGAAGAAATATCTAAAATAGTAAATAGGCCACTATGTTTATTTTGTAATATTTTTTAATCTTATTTATTTATGTGTATTTTAATTTTTAAAGCAATCAAAAGACCAATATAATAGAAGAGAAAACACACACTTTCTATGATAATAAAACTTTAATCGCATATTCAATGCAGCATTTCAATTTTTCTCCCCAAGAGAACACTATTCATAAAAAATGAAAGTCTCTTTTTTTCGGTCAGTAGTTGAAGCGCTATTGGGTTACATAAAAGAAACAATAACAAACACTTTACTTCAGTTTCAACTGATATGTAACTTAACATTGTTTTCCAACAAATGTTTATTGGGTTTCTTGTTTCTTGTGAATATGACTATATATACTGTTGTCTTCTATCAAGAGAACAGAAAAAAAAATAATGGCGCAAAATGTAATACCGAATGGTTTTACTTTTATATTTTTCATAAACTGAAAACGAAAATAACGTTGTTTTTTTCGTATCTACGTATACACTTGTTAGAAGACAAGAGAATAAGCCGTTTTGCTGCACTTCGTAGAGGCACTAGCTGAATCGAATTGTATATTATGAGTTGCTTTTGTCGCAAGAAGGAGTCTATGGTCTTTTTCATTTCAAACTGAATTTCAAAATAAAAACTCGCTGCAGTTTATTCAAACCGACCCGATTCTCACCTGGTGCCACGTAGTCTGATCTCTTCTCCACTATTCCTACATATCCCCGTCAAGTCCCACCCTAGTCTCACTTGAAGGTGGGTCTAGGTCCCAAAGCCCCATCTAGTAGACTACAGCAGTTCCAAGCAAATTGGAACCAAAAACCAAACCGAAAGCAAATTTTAGAGCAGATAACCGAATCAAAAACAGCCTTTAGAGCCAGTAACCGAACCAGAACCAATTTTCTAAAGTTTCTTGCAACCGAAATCAGAACCGGAATCGTGAAGAAAATTTTTCAAATATTTAATGAAACTCGAAATATGTTTCCGTGATTACCAGTGTTATCTATTTTTTCATTAGCATGTACATGCCATAGTGCTAGTTCCTTGTAGGTTTTGAACAAAATGCTTTTCAATAAATTTTATACATCTTTAATGTCAAGAATTGAATAATTCAAATTTCTGAAAAGATTTCGCAGCTATCGGATACTGTAACGGTTATTATCCCGGTTTTAGATGGTATTTTAGGAACCCAACCTGAACTGCCTTTTCCCACTCTTTACTATCCGAAACCGAACCGGAACCGCGGTTCCTGTTCCGCATAGTTTTTGGAACTGCAGTGCACTACCATCTAGCTTCTTCATCCAAGATCGCGCTCACTCTAACCCTCACCCTCACCAAATCGTGTTCGAAGCTTAAAAGATTCATAAAATCGTACCCAAATCTAGAACCTTTCAGGTATCAGTATGGCATGTTTTTTAGAGAGTAGTTTTAATTAATAACTAAATTAAACTTTATGAAACTATAACAAAATATTTTACTTCAATTTCAATTTGCTTGCACTTTAATCGTATTACAATTGTGATCATATATCCCATCATTTTTCTTGTTGTTGTCTTCTATCAAAAAAAAAGAACCGAAGAATAAAATAAAAGAGAGCATGTGATACGATGTTGTCTGTCTTTTGATAGTTTTGACGATAAACTAAACATGAAAATAACTTTCCTTCTGCTGGTATCTACTTATATAACTGTCCAAAGATAAGAGAACATGCGCTTCAGCTATATAAATGTATTAATACAATGAGGGTATTCAAAAGTATGTTGTGAATTTCTAATTTTTTTCTACAGTTCACTTGTTACTATTTCGATAAAAAAATATATTATGTATTTTGTTTAAACTAATAGTTTACCATAATTCAAAAATTGTATCTACATGCATTTCTGATTATGATATAGATTAGATAAACAGTGTAATATATATCTAACAATCATTCAATTAAATCACCCTATAAACCGTATAGACATACGCTAGACAATTCGAAATGGATCTTAGTTACCAGCATTTCATTTGAAACAGGACACTCTAAAACTATTTTCTCTCTTTTGTTAAAAAACCAGACATGTATACCCCTAATTTGTGAAAAACGTTTTATATAGATTAAGTTTAGTCGCACAAATTTATAATGTTGAATTGTTCATATAATAAGATATTCATACATCAATTCCTAAAATTTCATTCCTTCATTCGGTTATACGTAATTGAATAAATAGAAATGACTTACCTTCATTGTGCAGCTTGTTTCAAAAGCATAATACTCCAATTCAAGTCATTTTCTTTCAGATACATAAACTTTTCTTCATCAGAATTACAGTAACTAGTCCATTCGCCTGCTTTGCCTATTATCACGCACCAACATCTTCCATAAGTATTATCAAGCCAATTCTTCACTTCCTCACAGATTTCAAACATACCTGATGATCCATGTGTATCGATTGAAGTACGTAGTGTTGATAATATATTTATCCGCATAGTATCTGTAATTCCAGACATTTGGTTAATAATCTCCCATTTGACCATTATAATCTATTTAAAGGACAGATATCTAAAAGGATGAATAGATAATTATATTTATTATATAGTATTTCTCTAAACATATATATTTTTAACTCTGATAGAAACTTGTCGTTATTATCAACGTAGACTTGGTACTTCTCTCTAAATCAGAATGCATTTCTAAGAAAAAAAATAAAAATTCACTCTTTCCCGGATATTTGTAAAATAGGCGAACACCTCGAAACCGGAAGTTGATACTACCAGTAGATAAAGTTCAATAAGTTGATTCTACTAACATTCACGAACACTCAAAACACTTCAGAATTAGAGTGGTTTCCTATTGAACACTGGTTTTTACAATCTACGAACACTAAAATCCTCTACAATTGATAGAGCGAGCCAACTTAGGTATGTAAGCGAAAGATTAGATTTTTTATGCTACCTTAAAACAACAGAGACCCAATTTAGAATTTCTCGATGTTATGAGTGATTCGGTATAATAGAAAAAATTCAAAAATTGATTCCCTGCTATATTTTTAAGATAGCATAAAAAATCTAATTCTTTGGCTACATACCTAAGTTGGCTCGCTCTATTAATTGCAGAGGATTTGGGTGTTCGTAGATTGTAAAAATCAGTGTTCATTGGGAAACCACTCTAATTCTGAAGTGTTTTGAGTGTTCGTGAATATTAGTAGAATCAATTCACTGAACTTTATCTACTGGCAGTATCAACTCTAGGTTTCGGAGTGTTCGCCTATTTTACAAATACTCCTCTTTCTCAAACAATCGCTCACTCTTCGTGAATTACACACAAAAATAGAATAATCAATGTCTTGGTTTGATTTTAATTCTTGCAAAATGAATGAAATACAGTTTTTTCGTTAGTTTTTAACTTTAACACGTTCACCACGATTCAATTTTCTTCGAAAATAGCTTTCATAGATGCATTTTCGTGTACATTCACTTCTTGATAAACGTACATATTGGCCTTTTTAGTATATGCTACAACTTCTTTCGCTTTTTTTGTTTACAATATTACATAGTCAATCCTTTTTCACGCCAAACAGAATAATTACTCAAATTTGTTTTTCTCTCTCTTACATACTACGCAGTAGGAACGAGATAAACGAAATGCAGTTTCGATTCTGTTTCTTTGTTTTTATTCTTTTTGCAGCATTATCTTTGACTCTTCTCTCTTGAGATTATAAAAACAAATGAAATTTCATGATGGATTATGTTACAGGGTGAATCACTTGTACCAACAATCAAGAAAAGCAAGTGCGACAGCAGTGAAAAGAATGAAAACTTTCTCTTTTGATTGTGATAATTATTTTTCTCTTGATTGTTTCAATGAAAAGCATTACGCTATGTAATAAAGAATTCGAATACTGAACAAGACGGAGTGGATCAGGAAATATACGGCATCCACTACATAGGAAAAAAGAAGAAAAAGAAACTGTTTTTTCTTATTTTCCTTATAAAATATGCCGTGAGCCACCGGTGGCTCACACCGTGGTGAATGTGTTAATTTTGAAATAGTGGAATTTTCAACCTTTATAGATGGTTAGTACGGTCATCGTCAGTACAATAACAGAAACAGAAAACAAAAATACAACAAATAGAGATGTTAAATAATACTCTCTCTATTAAAATTATGATGCTGCATTGCAAGATTATGAACCATCATGATTGTATAGACTACATAAAGAATATTATTTAACATCTCTATTTGTTGTATTTTTGTTTTCTGCTTCTGTTATTGTGTTGACGATGACCGTACTAACCATCTGTAAAGGTTAAAAATTCTACTATTTCAAAATTAAAATTAAAAACTAACGAAAAAACTGCATTTTATTCATTTCGAATTAATATATACTTCATTCTCAAGTTTAATTATTTATTTAATTCTTGCGCCTTCTAGCCTTTTTTGTAAATATTTATCGAATATCCTTATTATTACCACTATGACAGAATAAAATAACGCCTTCTATCAAGAAAAGAACGGAAAAAACTGCGACAAATATAGTACCAAATTATTGTTCTTTCGGTATTTTTCACGATATATTGAAAATGACAATAACATTGGTTTTTTCCTATCTACTTATATAACTCACAAAAATAAGAGTATATAGGATTTTCTTCCATCTAGTAGAGATAATGAAAGATAAGTATTTATTTGGATACAAATATTTCTTGATTTTATACTTAATGTCCAGTACATAAAGTTAAATCTTAATGTGACGGATTTCATCCGTCATCGTTTCTCATGCCAATCATGGGGTCGCTTTCCGGTCACATTACACATCGGTCATGCTCTTTCCTCTCTTCATAGCTATATATACTCATGTTTGTGTGTTGTTTCCTCAATCAATAGACTCACGGGCCTTGTTGTCCGTCACACTTACAAAGACTTTTTTCATTGAGACGATGCTCCATTGGCTGAATCTTGAACAAATTGATTGTTACTTACGCTTCACAATTATTCTTTCACTCAATACTTGAGAGTGTGTTTCTGTTTTATTTAGAAAGTACACAAACTTGTTTTTCTATAAATAATACACAAAACCGACACTATTCAATGAGATTTTCTCAATTGTATTTTGTCATGCAAGCCGATGTTTTTGTTTTTGCATTGTTGGGATATTGATATATTCGTTCCTAAAATTTTTTTGTTTTTTCATTATTATACGTAAGGACTTTATAAAGTAGATCTTACCTGTTCATTTTATTATATTTGTTGAAAAATTTCAACACACCATTTCAATTCGGTTTCTTTCACTTGTAAGCACTTATTCTCATAGTACGAATAAACAGAAGAAAATCCGTTTTGATCACCAATTATTACTCCCCATTTTTTTCCATAAGTTTGTTCGAGCCAATATTTAGTATCTTGACAAATTTTAAATCTTCCTGATGATCCATGTGTTTCAATCGAAGTACGTAATGTCGATAATATGTTTATTCGCATAGTATCTGTAATTCCAGACATTTGGTCGACAATTTCCCATTTTCTCATTCTAATTGATTTAAAGAAAAATTATCTAGAATATTGGGTAAATAGATATATACTAGAGCTCCCTGGAAAGGGTTACACTTTAATATTATAAAAAAAGTTGATTTAAAAGAAAGTCATTGGTGTCAAACTTGAAACTTGAATTCAACTATTCACTTTAAGTATGCAAGTGATGAACTAGTCTCTCTCTTCTCGGTCACCCATGTACATGCTCTCTACACTCTCATTTATATTGCCTGTTCTTTCTTCCCTATGTTCTCCTTCTTATTTCTGCATGTTTTCTCTCTATCATCTCCTGTTCTTTCTCTTATGCTCTTTGTCTCGTATTCTCTCGCTGTCTTTCCGCCTCCTATTTTCGTGTATTTTCTCAACTCACTTCTCATAGTTGTAAAGTTGAACACCTAAGTTCAAGTTTGAAGTGATGGTATGAAGTGAACCAAACACGCTAACTAAAGAAATGTAGTTCACTTCATATTGAAAAAATAGACCAATGAAAACTGAGTCGATAGTTCACCAAAATTTCTTTTCGTCTATTTTGCTTTTAATAATGGTAAATCGGTCTTACAAAATAAATCAAATGCGCTAGCTAAACCTTTGTAAGTTTTCACAAGCTATCTAAAGATGGTACTTAGAGATTTTTTAGGACTATTTAAGGATGTTACTTGAAGCGTTTTCAAGTCTATCTAAAGCTGATATTTGATGATTTTTCAATAGATGGTCCACGACAAAATCGAACATTGGTGAATACAGCCATATTCTTAAAAGTTTTTGTCATTCTAAATTGAGTTAGTCAGTATTTGGACATTTTCTCCATCTTAACTTGTCGCAATCTTTTCGAATCATAGTGTATTTGAAAGAGCAAATTTCCTTCTACAAAACTGTATGTATGAACATCTATTAAACTTTCTTTATAAAGAAACTCCAGATACAAAATTAGACAGGCCATACGAGGTTTTTGACGTTTTTTTAAATAAAAAGCTATCGAATGAATTTCCCAGGAATTTAATAATATCAAGAGATAGCCGATGAGAAACTGTATCTTCTGATGTCAAAATATCTTGAAAAAAGATGGTTTGAATTATTCAACTTTTTTGAACAAAGGTCACGACTACATGGATTTTATGAGCGAGTCCGCATAAACCGCGCCGATGAACACAGAAAACTTGCTCGAGCGAAGTCATCATGGTTTACTCAATTTAAGATTAGTTATAGAGAAAAGAGTTGTGTGAATATTGGCGCAAGACGCTTTAAAAAATATTGAATCCTCGATTTTCTATAAACATTTTACGAAAAGCCTTGAAAATGACTATTTCGACCAAGAGGTCTTGTTTTGAGTGTCAGTTTCCGACTCCGTTGCTAGGAACCCGGAACTCATACTGAGTTATGGGTTCCTAGCAACAGAAACCTATTAGACAATTCATTTATGCATGTTTTCGAACAAGCTGGAGTCTTTAGACATATTTTTGCTTTCATATTGAGGCAAGCCACTATGTATTTCTGGGTGCCTAAAAAGTAAGGACTTTGCCTAAACTTATGTTTTAAGCAATTTTTAATAGGCTTCCTCATTCTTAGGGATTCGATGCCAGTTTTCGTTCCTAAGCATCCGAGAACTCATAGTGACTTGCTTTGAAACGAAAGAAAAATACCATGTCTAAAGACTCCAACGTATTGAAAAACATTCAGAAATGAATTGTCAAGTGATTTTTCATTCCTAGAAATCCGATATTCAGTATGAGATCTGGAATTACAGGAACGGAACCTTCAACTCACACCCTTAGTTAGCAGATTTATCCCACTGTAGCTTACTGTACCAACTAAATTTTATTCTTTTTAGCTAGTTGCGGTTCACGGAGAAGCGGGACTTCTTCAATAAGTGCAGCTAACTCATTTTCTATGAAATTTCATCTTTAGATTTTATGAATTGAATACTTACGTGTGATGGAAAGTGGGTGAAAATGAAGCCTTTACTCTTGACTACAAGCTGCTTTTATAGATAAGAAAAAGAGAATATTATAGCAAACACGGCAAAGAAAATGCGAGAAAATGTGTTATGCTTCTTTTTTGTATGTGATAAGAAAAAACTCACATGAAAAGATGACGTAAGTAAAGTTATCAGTGGATTCTAGTACCTACCCCTAAAAATCACCCAGTGATCGAACGCTGGAACTCTCAAAGGTTGTGCTGCGTAGACAATTTGATTCTGGACCGAATAGTATTATATTCAAGATTGGTCATCGTTCGAAAAATAGGAATTTGATCCGAAATATTCGGTTTTTAAGGATTCTCGCTGGTATTTCAACGTAATATTCGCTCAATGATTTGTGCTCGACCTCTAGAAGGTTGTGCTGGGCACGGAATTTACTTATGTGTCGAATGATAATCTGTTCAACTTGTTCCATTAAACATGATCCTGACGAGAGAACATAACGAACTGATGCATTGCTTTTTAAATTCTAGTAATTGCCAATTTATAGAGCTAGTTGAGTTATTAGCTAGTATAATAGTCATTTCGGCCAACGTCCATATTTAAGAACAAATCCCTGATATATAATTTTCAGTGTCAGTACCGAGTCAAAGTTTAAAGGTCACTAGGAGTGTAGTGCTGGTTGACCTTTGAGTTTCGACTTTAGCAGGGCAGTATAGACACTTACCATGTAATATCACTTTGCATGGCAAGTGACTGTGTCTTTCTGCCAGAATCAAAACTCAAAGATCAATCGCCCCCCACTATTGTTGACCTTTGACCGCATATGGCATGATAGGCTAATGCAAACTTTGATTAGCAGAAATTTACTATTAAATCTGGTGTTAGTTCGAATGATTATTATATCGGTTAATAACTTAGCAAGCTGTATAAATTGGTATCATTAAAATTTAGAAAATGATCGATCAATCGTAAGCCTTCTTCTCTCGTAAAGTCGAAACTCCAAGGTGAATCAACACCATGTCCTAGTGACCTTTAATCTTTGATCCGACACTAACGCTGAAAATTATAAATTAAAGATTTATTCCCTCGGCTAAAGAGAGGATGATACGAAAAAAAAGTCAGAATGTATGTGTTTGTCTGTCATAGGTCAAAGATGAAAAAAACACATACACATTCATATAGCAAAGCCTTAAGAGCAAGGAGGGTGATCAGAGGCTTTCAAGGTCAGGGAATCGATTGATGACATTAATTTCGTTGAATTTTATTGTATTCTACACAAAGGATTGGTTTTTTACCAAAAAAAAATTTTATAGTTTGATCATAGGTTTTCGGGTTCGAGGGTTTGATTCGTATCATAAGAGTTTGAATATTATTGAAAATGAATTTTTGTCTGCAGAGGATTTTTTTAAAGAATATGACAATCTGTTTTCTGGAGTGAATGATAGATGATATTAGTTAAAATTAGTTGATATTTTTGCACGTATGGTTGTTTCTGAAGTTCGTCTGTATATTCATGTATCTAAACCAATTGGAGAATGCAGTCAGCTAGATTAAGACAAAAAACTCTATGCAGTGTAACCGTGAGAATAAGATTTGAATGTAGAGTCAAATTGAAGTTTAATGAGTTAATAAATAATTAATAGTTAGTTTTTTTATTTTTTGTAAAACGTTTGCTCCAACATAAGCGAAAAATCAATAAGTCAAGACAAACTATTTTTTACCAGGTCATAAATAATAAATAATGAATAATATATGAACTCTCTCCAGTATAACTCCACCAAACATAATTGGCTATGGGGAATTCAAATGTGCGATTGTTGTTTTAATATTGGTTGTTATTAATGAATGGTGAATGAATAAATCATAATTTGTTATAAAATTTGTTCGATCATTATCAATCACTGAAAATGTAAATTTGAAATCAGAAAGATTTTTCTAATTGTTTTTTGATGA
The DNA here is from genome assembly GCA_022393335.1 of Macrotrachela quadricornifera. Taxonomy (NCBI): domain Eukaryota; kingdom Metazoa; phylum Rotifera; class Eurotatoria; order Philodinida; family Philodinidae; genus Macrotrachela; species Macrotrachela quadricornifera. The sequence continues at coordinate 63,158 of JAJEKB010021590.1, read as the reverse complement.
ACTCATTATTTTAAGTTTGATTGAAGAATATTTGAGGACCGTGAACCTATGTTCGAGGCTGACTTACTTAAAAGATTTTTCTCTGTTGACTACTACACGTGAGATCTTTTCAGTAAGATTTATAGAGACATATGTTAAAAGACAAAGTGATCGCTTGATATCCTGTTCTTTAGTCTTCATAGGTATCAATCATAAAACAACATTCAAAATTGATGAAGATTCCTCCTAGAGCACAATGTAATCTACTGTATCTATAGCAATTCTTAAATAGTTCTCTCAGGGATGTGCCGAATAGGGGTCTAAAATCACAAATTTGCCCACGTAATATTTGAAAATTATACAGAATTCCTATATAAAATATAGAAATTATTCAGATATTACGTGGACAAGTGCACCACCCCGCACCACCCCAGTTTTTGCTTGCTCGGCACATCCCTGAGTTCTCCTTATTGATAAATTTCTTCTTAGTAAGCATATTAATAAATGCCCAGTAACTTTTCAAAAGAAATTGAAACGAGATGTATCTACTGATTTCAAAGCTGAGCTCATATTGAACGATATGCTGGAGTTAAACGTGGAAACGGCTAGTCGTTGACTTAGAAGATTATTCTAAAGCATAGTTTTAAAATAAATATTAGATGGACTTTCACAAGAACTTAATTAATGTTAATTTGAGAATGAATCCCACAGCGTATCATTTTGTTAAAATAAAAAAAAAAACGAAACCTATAGTCAAAGCTATACAATGTTATCTAAATGTTGGAAGTTTTCGATAATGAATCGATATATTATGAATAAACTAGTTTTTGTGCGAGTCAGAATCCTGTTGTGAGAGATGATACACAGAAAAGTAAATAATGTATGGAAACGGCTAGACGTTGATTTGACAAGCTTATAAGTACTGTAATGAATGTTAGTTTAAGTTTCTTGAGCAACTGTCAAATGATTCGATTGCTGAGCAAATTTAATTCGTTTTTGAACATTTTAGGTAATACAAGCTCTCTAGTAGAGGAATGATGAATGCTAACACAGCGTTATTTGCTTATAGTAAGGTAAACACGAATTGATATGCAGTTGCATCGTCCGAAAAAACGTTCGGAAACTCTTTATACTTCTAATTGAAAAAAACAAACTTTCATTTTTGAAATAATGGTGATTTGATTGGTGAGGGCATCTGTATTCCAGCCTGGTTACAGTACAAAACTTGCTCATCAAATCCCAATATCTGAGTAGCATTCAATTCCGGTTTCTTAAAAGAACAATCGTATAGCGATAAATATCGCGGATAAAAGAGTGATCGGACAATTCGTCACAATGATTTAATTTCATTGCGACATTGCGACGAATTGTCGTAGTACCGTTTTAATGATATTATAACAAATATTACAAAATCCAAGCAATCATTTCTCATATCGAGAACTTGAAAAAATCGACTGAAATAAAAATTAACAATGTTCATTCATTGATTACTTTTGCTATCACTACCTTTAACGGCTTGCTGGACATTTTTCTGATTGAAAGATTGAAACAATTTTGTCTAATGCATTATATTGTTCGTCCTATTATTTAAATCAATCAATGATGAGTATATATCAGAGAAAAATAATCAATATGATGTCAATAATGTTGGGGAAGCGTGACTTCAGGCTTGATTAAGAAATATAATAGGGAGAAAACACCAATTTGACGAGAATAGCATTTTATTCATATTGAATTTTTTTTTCAATGAAAAATATACTATTATGAAACATTCTCTCTTCATGTAATCTTTATCAAGATGGCTGACTACATTGTATAGAACGTAATGCTTTGTCGAAAAACTTTTTTGCCACTTTACACAGTAATAGGCACTTTAATTTTTATACGTACTTGTTAAGTACAAAGAGGCCAACACATTTTATCTGCATCAATACCTTTCACATACCCTTTGTGACCAAAACACATTTTTGATAAAGTGCTTTTCGCGTCAAACTATTGCCATTCAAGTGATCGTGGTAAATAGTGGAAAAACCTGTTATAAGCCCTTACCCTTCCTCCTCCTCTATCCTCAAAAAATGTCGGTTTTTGTAGAGAAATTTTGGAAATTGAAATGCATGTTTGAGAAGATCGTCCGTCATCGGATTTTTCCGAAATATAAATTCTTTTTTTGTTTTTCAAGAGCACATCAAGATACAGCGCCTATTAGAATCCCTTTTTTTAAATTAAGCTTGCTTTTTAATATATATATAAACACTTATGCATACATGGAGTTTTTGAGTTGTTGAAGTTGTAAGTCTTTTTCTTGTCTTAAATATTAACAATTTAAAAGAAGATTTTGATAGGTACTGCATCTTGAGATGCTCTTTCAAACACAAAAGTAGTTTAAATATATTGAATGAGACCGGACAGAGAAGAATGGATTGTCAAATAAGTCAACGATAAAAATTCTTCTTGTTATCGGATGATAGTATTTAACTATTGAACAATGATACGAAAAAGGGTGTTTATCACCATAGTCATATCCAAAAAGTTCGATAAATGGTGAAATATTTGCCGAATTCACATGAAATTATCAGTAAGAATAAGCAGCCAGGATCGGTTTCGACCTTGTTTATAGGTTTTAATAGATGCCTTTATTCGATCCATCATCATCATTATATGACAATAAAACTACAATCAACCCCGTAGAAAATAGGAGATACAGTGTTGAAATGTATGATTAGAATAAGATCCTTTAGCAAAGTCGAAATCGACCATAGCTGCTTATTCTTATTATTGTATGTTTGTGAATTGTTTTAAACTTGACTAGTTGTATTTAGGGTTTAAATTCGTTCAGATACGTTTGTATAAAATTCATTTAAATGCATAGATGTTTGATTTTAGTTGCAACAAACGCTTCTTATTCGTAACGTTTTACATGCAGCAGAAGCGCGTTTATGTCTTGAAAATATTTGTATAGAAAGAAAATTTCTTGTTTTTTATCAGAGCAATACAGGTGAATTTCGAATTTATTGTGCAATACTCAACCAGCTCTTCAAACCGATCATGCAACTTGTAAGACAAATGAGATAAGAATTGTTCTCTTACCTATATTGTTATAAAACAAGATTACAGGCAAAGCAGAGTCACATCATTTGACATTCATCGCCGAAAACAGGTAGATGACGACAAATTTCGCTGATATTCTTCGAATTGAAAGTTTTTTGAGAGCTAAAACTTTCAATCTCATCTTAGAAATAGACCTTAAAATTTAAAAAAAATTAAAATAGCATATAAGTAACATAGATGTTCATTGTGACTGAGAGTCAGCTGATGCTGATGCTGTTGCGACGATGTAATGAATTGTGAAAAAACCTAATAGATTATTCACTTCCAAAACTACAGCCGCCATTCGATCAAATTTGCTAAGCTTTATAATGCCACGTATATGACGATCAACATTTTGTACAAACTCATAACTGTTTACAACTGTTTCCTAAAACAGCTGCCGCGACGAAACGAACATCTCCGATGACAAATGAGAGTCAGATGAGAACAATTCATTCTATGCAAGTTGTTAGGGCATCCTAAGAGAAACAGGTCTGATTTTTGCAAGGAAGTGGATGATTCTCTAAATATAGATGTTCGTGTGCGTTATTCATATGAAAAAAAAATCAAAAACTTAATTCGCTTTGGTTGAACGAGGGTGAAATTATTCAAGTATTTTATCTCACATATATTTATGACTCACTGTGTTTTGTTGGACTCTGCAATCAGTACTATATGATGCTATGGACTCTCATTCATTCTCGATTGTAAAATGTGCTTGTTTGGCGATAAAAAGATTAAAGAGAAATGATAAAATCTATCGTTGGAACGTGTAGAGGATTGAAAAAAAAGTATTGAGGGATACCATTTAAAGGTTGGCCTTTTCGAAAAATTAGTTTTGGGTTGTTAAATAAAGATTCAACAGAGAACTATTCAACAGAATTGGTAGAAAAATTTGATATTATTTCTAAAGCACTCTAACCATATGAGGCGAGTGATATCTTAAAAGATAGATTCTTCCTTGTGCTGCAAAACCATACTATTTGATCAATATATATATTCTATGTACAGAAAATATGGATATTGCTGAAAAGTGACAATACTCTTCAAATTCTCGAGATTGTCGTTTACATACAACTGTTTTAAAGATCAGGGCGACGTTTCTTCAAGATTTGAACCTAGTAGGATGTAATTTTTTGTTGTCACCTTTCGATTATAAAATTATTCGACGAAAACAAAATCGAAAAAAGTCACATTCGGTGAAAATGAAAGTTATCTTCTTGTTATTAGTATACATGACAACTATATTTTGTTGTGAGCTCATCTATAAGATATATATTTCATGTTTCATACAATACAAAACACTTCTTTTATTTTTTTGCTTCTTAGGACAATACAAATAGCAATTCATCATTATATAATTGATATTATCTGAATCGATTTGAACAATCCTATGGCTCATGCTAACTATTCAACATGCGTTCAGTGGATGTGGAAGTCGAACAAAAATCCATGGTCTAAATCTCAGCCAGATGAATGGTCTCATTATTCGGATGTGGAAAATATGATTATTGAAGAAGCATTCACGAATAAGCAGACTTATGTTATGCTAGATGACTACCACATTGATTTTAAACATCGCATTCAAATTGGTAACAAGAATACCAATAATCAAAGACCCGTCAAACGACTAGTACGCGAGAGAGACGATAAACGCTTACGAGAAGAACGATTCATGCCCGATCCCGTGGCTCCCAAGCGTCCCTACGGCGGTCTGTACGGATGGATTTCGCCCTTCATCGAAGAAGTGAAAAAGGATCTAAAACTTGAAGAAAATCAATGGCCTGCACAAGATAAAACAATCGTTCTAATGCTTGTAGAGAAAGCCGCTCTTGGTATTATTGAAGAAGGTAAACTAGTAGGGAAACAATGTGAAGCAGAATGGATGGCTAAGCAGCTATTAAAGAAGAAAGATGAAGAAATCCAAGAAATATGGAAGTATTGTGCTCATCTCTATACGAAAGAAAGTTTCCTGTACAAGAAACTGAATGAAACTATGAGATTGATAGGAAATGAAGAACATGAACAAGTCTGGCGAAGTAAAATCCATACATTCGGACCATTTTGTTTACTTCTATGGGATAATCCATTTGACGAAAAACCAAGCAAGATCGGTGAAACAATTTATCGCGGAGCCAATTTGACTGATGATTTGATCGCTTCTTATATGGACGATTGTACTCAGAATCCAAAACCACACCGTTCATTTCAAGCATTCACATCATGCAGTAGAAATCGCAGTAAAGCTGAACAATTTGGCAATGTCTTATTTATTATGAAGATTACCTATGCTTTTACTGTAGATCTTAGTCAACTATCTGAATATCCTAATGAAGAAGAAGAACTAATTTCACCCGGTGTTTGTTTCACTGTTGATTGTGTAGAGTTTGACAATGTGAAGAATAAACATTTAATCTATCTCAATCTCCAGCACAGACACAATAGTAAGTTTCCACTTTTTTATATGTTCTATGGGAAAGTTATCATTCACACTGAGTAATATTCCAATAAGTGATGGTATTTCTTGCGTAAATCTAATGATCCTTTTTCAATCAATGAGTGAAGCGCGAACTTGACCGTCCCTATGTAATATGACTTAAAATAATTCCTAAATTTCTATGTCAACACTAATTATAAGAATTAACATTTATTTCATCATAAGATAAATGAATGCTCACGTTGTCAGTAGCAATGAAATGTGAACTCCAGCTATTTTAGTTCGAACGGCTAAAGACCAATTTGCAAAATTTTTGAGATTCAATTTTGAAAAACTTCTCTAATGAATATCTTAAATTCTACTTTCCAATGCGAGATTAGCTTCAGTTTTTGACAGTCAGACGATAACAAATGCGAAATATTCTAGTCGACGCCCAAAAAAATTCAGGTGCAAGTATAGGACATTTTTCAATTCTACAAAATGTCTAACTGCTTGAAATCCATCAGAATTTATTTGACCAACACAAGGAATGTTAATGAATAACAAATTTACAAGTTCGTCGATCTGTTATGAATGTGTCCTTGGTCAATAATATTTCAATTTATTCCTCCTAGCTCTAAGCACCTATGACTTAGTAAAATAGAACATAACTACAAGAAAAAAACATTTCTTCTTAAGTGATTAAAAACGACTAAATTACCTACTTTCATTTAGGAACACAGCACTCTCAGCTATCAAACAATTCATCAGTACAACAAAATCCAAATGCTACTGCTGGCCTTCGTAATGATGATGTTTTTCGTGTTCTTGGTCTTCTCAATGATTATCTTCTTACTGGCAGTGGTGGTGATACTTCTATTGGTCTTGATGCTGATGGTCTAGTTGATTTTCTTCATCTTCTTACCGGTGCTGGCATTTCTTCTATTGATGGTGCTGATACTGATGCTGATCGTGCTCTTGCTCTTGGTGCTGATCGTTATGGTGTCCATCGTCGTTAATGAAATATTCAACTTGGATTTGTCGAAAGCTAGATTGAAATTAACATCTCATGATCTTAAGAATAAGCAGTATATTTGTACAAAAATAAATAAAGTTCTTCTTCCGTTTCACATATTCATGTTTTACGCTATAGATTAGGCAATTCAAGATGTAACTAGACAAGTACAAGTGAGAATTAACAAAAAAAATCAATTAAAATTATTGAAAAGAGTAAAAACCATGTATACATTTATAAATTAGAAAAAAGAAATGATCATTCAAGCACCTTCTTCAATCTATGTCATAGTCGAACAATATTGTACAAATTTAACTCTGTAATAGTCCTTTTATTCTATAGAGTACGTGAATTTATCAATAGTGTATGGTTATAATGTTATCCTTTTCGCAGATTTTTCTAGCCTCACGTGCACTCCAATAAATAAAATTCAAAATTAATATGTACTTGTTTATTATCATTCAAAAAAATGTGATTAATCCATAAATCCCTGTATTCTATTGTCTTGTTCTCGCAATTGTCGCTGAACACTTAAAGTAATCGTATTGTGACACAAAACGTATAATGTCTGGAGTGTCTATATAAAAAAAAGAAAATGAATATAAAAAAGATGAAAGTAGGATGAAAATCACTTTGTTATTTTGTAAGGCATTAGCAAGGTGTTCTGCACCAATATTTCCAATTTGATTGCCACAAAGGTTCAAATAGGTGAGAGTCTATATGTAGAAAAGAAGATGAATATGAAAGAGATGAAAATATAATGAATAATAACAGTGTTATTTCGTAAACCATCAGCGAGATATTGTGCCCCAACATTTCCGATTTGATTGTATTGAAGGTCCAATGTGATGAGGGTCTAACAGTGTAGAGAAGACGATACGTATAACAGAGATGAAAAGAGCAAAACAATAACTTGATTATTCCGTAAGACATCAGCAAGATTCGATGCTCCGGCATCTCCGATTCGATTGTATCCAACATATAATGTAGTCAATGTCTACATGTAGAAAAGAGTATTAATATGGAATGAATGAAAATAGGATGAAGATTACTGTATTATTTCGAAAGATATCACCGACATATTGTGTACCAATAGATCGAATTTTAAGATTCAACCAGGTGAATATCTGTACGAAGAGAAGTAGATGAATACGAGAGGAATGAAAAAAAGATGATGATCACATTATTTTTTCGTAAGGCAGAAGCGAGATATTGTACACCAGCATTTCCGATTCTATTGGATCGAAGATCCAGTGTGGTGAGTGTCTATGTATGAAGAAGATGAATATAAGAAATATAATTTTCAGATGAAGATCACCGTGTTATTTCGTAGGGCAATAGCGAGATGTTGTGCGCCAGCAGCTCTGATTTCATTGTAACAAAGATCCAATGTAATAAGTGTCTATGTATAGAGATAAAAATGAACATGAGAGATATGAAACTAGGATAAAGATCACCTTGTTATTTTGTAAAGCATTAGCAAGATGTTGTGCACCAGTATCTCCGATTTGATTGTAACCGAGGTCCAATGTCGTGAGTGTCTGTTTATAGAGATGAAAATGAATATAAGCGTGATGAAGTTAGGATAAAAATCACCATATCATTTCGTAAAGCATCAGCGAGATGTTGTGTGGCAGCATCTTTGATGTCATTCCATCGAAGGATCAGTGTGTTGAATGTCTAATTATGTACGATGAAAGGATACATAAGAGACAAAGAAATAAAAATTACTTTGTTACTCCGTAGGAAATCAGCGACATGCTGTACATTAGCATTTCCAATTCGACTGGTTCTAAGATCCATCGTAGTGAGTGTCTATGTGTAGAGAAGACGATGAATATGAAAGACATGAAATTAAGATGAGGATAGTTACTTAACGCTTAATATTAATAATGAAAAGATCAGCGGTGATAGCTTCATTCTTTAATATTAATTTCAAGTCTATCTGTTAAATGAAGAAAATTGAAAAATCTACCACTTATTTTCTATTGATGAATCAAACTTTAGATATAATGTTTTTCCATTACAATACAGATAAAGCTTTATGTTGTTCGAGCTATTTAAGAAAGAACACTTGCTAACTTCCTGATTATCTCAAAGATGATAATGTTTTCTATGGACCATTGTGAAGAAAAATCCTTGCTGAAATTGTAATTGCTTGAGTGAAATAGCGTAAAAATAGAATTTGTCTTGAATATGAATAAGATTTGGTCAAAGTTTTTGAAAACTGAAAGTAATGTAAAATAGAATTAGCTATACGAAAAACAAGTATAGAATCTTTTAAAATCCATCTAAAATTTCTTTTTATTAAGTTGAATAAAGACAAATGATCCAGTTCTCACTGTCAGATATCTACCAAAATTTCCAAAAATCTGTTATCCTCGGAATATCATTGACGTATTATACCAAGATTATATTTTTTGTTTGTTTCAACAAAATAGAGTTTATTAAACGATGAACGAAGGAAACAGAAAAGTTGTTCGGTTAACTATATATGTGTATATAAAAAGTAAAATAGAGATTAATTAGATATGAGATATGTTTCAAAATGGCATTATTTCAATGGACAAAATAATTTATAAGTAAACTTACACAATGGACCGTGAAAACTTTGTTTTCGTTTTATTCCAAAATAGATTCCAGATTTAATCATTTTCTATTTTTCTTTTTATTTACAAAAGGATGTTTTCAAAATTATCGTTTGAAAATTCATTCTTTTAAAATCAAAGATATTACCTGATATCTATAATAAGTATCTACAACGGCATTGAGTCTTGTGCAGACATTGCGACATGACCAAAAAATTGTCATTAGATTGAGATTATCGAAAACTCGATAAATTAACTCAACTGGTAACGTATGAAGTGATAGAATCATTTTCTTACAGATTGATATTATTGCTTTCCAAATGCGTATGTTTCATTTAAATGTGTGCATACTTTGAGATAAATTTTTATCTATCAAGTATTATTTTATATGTTATATGTCATTGCATTTCATGTCGTGGTGCAATTTCATCGTTATGAAACTAGTACAACACATTCCTTCACTACGGTCTTAGTAGCGATTCTGATGGTTATCTTATCAGAACCAATGAAAAAGTACGATGGAGGGCGTACACATACATATAATGTACAGATATGTTCAGTATCGAGATCTCATATCTACAAAAATATAACTGCTAAGGTAGACAGGCAATGAAGAAAAATGCTTTAGAAATCTTGAACGAATATATTTTTGTTAAAAAGTTTAACGTGTAAAAATATGTGCTATTTACGACTTTATTTTTATTTATGATGCTAAACGTGTTTTTATGCGTTCAATTTCTGAGTTACATGAGTTGCTAGGAAAGACAGTTATAATTCATAGACTTAGGTTACTTGGGAGATAGTTTAGACTAGTTATTTCAATTCTGTTATCAGTTCCTTATATTGACTTAATTATTTCCAATATACCGCTTATACGGGCAAGATTTTTTAATAACGACTCAATATAGAAGTGGCAATTTTATTTTAATGCACAGTAGACAGGTAGAGCGAGATCCTCCAAGGATCGAATTTTTAAATTCCTCTTTTGCTTAAATATAAAAAATTCAATATCACACTCTTAGTAGTAATTTTTCGGGCATAATTTCGTGAATTTTACGAAAAAGCCTTTTTAAAAAATAGAAGAAGAGAAAATCAAAAATCGAGTGCTAAAAGGATCTAACCCTAAGGATACTCTACAACTTGAAAACTGCTCGAACTTGCTGACTTATACCCTTATTGTGAAAATTTTGCTGATGTATACAGTAGTTTTGACTAATAAATTGACTATAACTTACTAGTTTATTCGAGATTTGGAAAGATATTTTTAACCGTAATCTCTCACAGCCTAGACTAACATCCTTTGAAGTTTTGATTGAAATCGAATAAAAAAATTAGATCCGAGGAGGCTGAAGTCTTTCCAAAAAAATGAAGAGGAAGACTGAAAAAGACTCGATATTTTTTGAGAAAATTTTCCGAATCTCTTTCGGAATTTATATCGAATGTTGAAAAATGCTATCAATATGATTTATTTTATGCATATCTTTACATGCACAAATGCTAAAATCTTATTTTTTTTTAAAGATATGTGATGTTGATGATTTCTAAAATAATTATGAAAAACTGTTACTAATATAGTTTGATAAATTTTTAAAAACTGTAATAAAAGATATATATAAAACATGTCTACTTCCGATAATGTTGGAATAAGTAAACATATTTTTAAATAACATCTATTTTGATTTTATTTTCCTAAAGCAAAATGGTAAAAATATGAATAGTTTATTGTAAAAAATTCATTACACAATTCAATGACACTATCACAAAATGATCCATCGCGTATTTGAAAATTGTCTTAATGATTTAAAATGAATAATTAGGCTATTAGTCGAAATTTCATTCAGAAAAATGGAAAATTATAATTATTCTATGCCTCTTTGCTTCTTAAAAAAAAGATCTAGGTTATCAAGATGCTATCACTTTGTGATACAGAGAATTTAAGAGTAGCTTATAAAATTCATTTTTTGAAATCTTTTTATAAGTCGTTTAATTCTGATTTCTAACCGAATAAAAAAAAAATATCGAATTAATATAAAACTTCAATTTTATTCTTAGACTAAAGCATGTGACACACGTTTTTCGTGTAAGACCATCATCATAAGTAGTAAAAATGCTTTGCGAGAGATTTGCTTTTAGAATACTTTTAGGGCAAAAATATAAAAAATTTTCATAAAAAATGGACATTTTTGTCTATTTTTTGTATAATAATTAACACATTAAAGATTGTTTAAGCATGATTTATATTTGAGAATCCTGTTCTATAATAGTACATTTAACAGATCCAATCAAGATACTAAAAACTAGGGCTCTTTAATAGTAGTATATGTTGAACAAAATTCTCAAAAATTTATATAACATTTTTGAGAGTATATTCAAAGACTCTTTTATATCTCTTCGTAGAATTTACAGAAAAAGCTAAAAATTTGGGTTATGCCATAAGTTCTCACGCGCTTTCATATTGTATAACTCCTTTCAAAAAAAAAGTTTTGTTTTGTATACAAGCTTGGTCAGTGATATCATGAACTCTCTCTCTTAACGTCAATTTAACTATATTTTAATTATAAATAATCTTAAATAGACGAATCTTATATTCAATTATTTATTATCTTAAAAAGCTTTAAAACGAATATACAATGAATATATGTTTATTATTATAATTGAATATTTTGATTAGAAATTGAAACTTGTTGCTACATATATTCTATGTTAATTATTTATTTATAATCAATAGATTGTTTTAATCAAAATAAGAAGTTGATGGGACACTACAACAGTTTTTTCGTTCGTTACAGCTGCATTTTTTGCTTTCGAAAGTTACAAAATGCTGAACGATAAAATTTTGAAGTAGCAAAAAAGTCGCGTTTTTGGTATGCGATGAAGGCGTGGTTTTTCTAACTTATCGCCTGTTGTTTTATCTTATAAAAAAAACAATATACATCATGAGATACAGCTTGAAAAACTCTGCAATCTGTAAAAAAAACAGTTGATATCATATATGCACCTTTCCTCCTTTCAAAAAAAAGCAAAATTCTGAATAACTAATTTTCGATTCTAAAAAGATTCCAAACGAGCCAGCAGCGTCGAAACTTGGTTATTTTGAATACTATTTATTTTGAAACAAACAGCACATAATTAAGATAAGCTTTACATTGTAGATTGTCTTCTCTTTTCATACTGCATCTTCTAGTATATTTTATTTCTTTTTAATGAAATATTTATATGGATTTTAATATGAAATGCCAAGTTCTCTCATTTTGTAATAACTTGTCTGTTATGTAACGTATAGAAAATGACATGGCATTGACGTTAAAGAAATGATGAGCAAGAACAAAGGATAAGACTTATAAGTCTTAAATTTTGCCCATAATCCAAAATATGTCTAAGCATAATGACGCAATACTTAAAACGAAACTGAGTCTTTTAGAAAAGACGGATGAAAAAACTTTTGTAGTCGTTTATTTGCTTTTTCTTATCCAGAAACTCGTGTAGATGAATATTTTTTTTTTGTCAATTAACTTGTCGAGAACAAATCGACATAGAATAGAATGATAAATACTAGTAAATAATTGTCTTATATCTAATCTAGTAAAAGTTTATTCCATTTGACAAATGATCATTCACGGATTATGATAGTTGTCTATTTCTAATTAATAATCAACTATCAATATATTTAGGATATATATCTTATAATATCTATGGAAAAATATTTTCTTTTATTTAAAATAAATCAATTGAGAGTTAGAAGAATGATATCTATTTCTATAATAATAAATTGTATCTAGAACAAAATTTCGAACTACTTATAATTTCTGATTAATTAAATGTTAATCATTTTTAAAATTCACGGAGATACAAATCAGAAACGAAAATATATCGACATATTTTATCGTATAAATATATACATTTGAAATAAAACTATTGATCGCATTAATTGAAAATTTTTAATGGAGAAAAAAATAATCATTATTGTTTTTTAATAAATAGTAGTTTTTATGTAGTTTGTTCTTTTTGATATTTATTTTATGAAATGATGGAAATTTTGCGATCTTATACGTTTATTAAATAAAGCGTCTCTTACTATGTTCGACTAGTTAGAAAAGAATTCATATAAAAGAAGCATATTTTTTTACCTCTATATATCTACAGGAAAAGTTATTGACGTCATTTTTTTATTCTTTCTTTCTACACAGAAAGCAAAAATGTTTTTTACCGTCTCCATTTTATAATACACACATGCGTATTTTTTCCTCTTTTCTCACATCGTACTTTGCCTATTTCTTTAGATAATTATTTCATTATTTGTTATAATCCTTAGCTGTTAATCAAGGTACAATGAAATATATTCTGAATAATATTTGTTAAAAACTTAATTATTTAAATACAATTTATGCATTGTTTAGATTTAGATCGCTAAAAAGACATTAATAATGGAGAATTCATCTACTATTAATTCAACATATACTAAGCAAATAGCAGGAAGAGTTTTACAAGAATGTAAAATTTGTGGAGCTTTTACTGAACATGTAAATTTTGGTGTTCTATCATGTAAAGTATTTTTCAAACGAAATGCAGAACGAGGACAAGTTTGTTAAAAGGTTTATTCTATTAATATATATTGTTTTTCTTGTGAAAAAGGATAAATTAAAATGTTATTTGAATGGTCAATGTCAAATTAGTATTAATAATCGTCATGTATGTTCATATTGTCGATTGCGTAAATGTTTGTCAAGTGGAATGCAAATAGAATTTTTTCGACCTTTTCGATCACAAACAATTAATAAGAATCTAAAAAGAAGAAATATGGCTGATTCTACATTGATGTCATCAAAAACAGACCCAGGTCGATCGTTCGAGCGGCCGGATCCTGCAGGAAACTAGGCTTTTTCCGGTGAAATCCCACCGTTCCCAGGCTGGATTAAAACGGAAACGGCAGGAAAAAATCACGGAATATGGAAGCAGTATTCCCGCCGGAATTTCTCCGTACCGGAACCGTTTACATCCTCTGAATTCCAGCAATCGGAAAAAGCTGGACGAAATCAATATCCCACAGGATATCATCGGAATCACAGCGTAAACCACCGGAAACGGCGGGAACGAAGCCGTAAACCACTGGAAATCACAACGTATCCTATTCTTAAAACCTAAGTAGATTTCCCATACTATTTTTAGCATTTCTTCTGCAAAGCTCACTATTTAACTTATCATAAGTTCTATTTCTGTTGAATATAATTCTTTAAGTATTTTCCCATTATTATTCCGAAAAATTCTTCAACATTTCAGTTAGTTTTTCTCATAGATTTCCTGATCGATTTCGCTCATGATTTCTCGAAGACTTCAAGAATTTCGGAATGAATTTCTAGGATTTCGCTCAAAATTTCTCAAGAATTTCTACGATCTCCCTTAGAATCTCTCAATGATTTCTTGTATTTCTATAAGGATTTCTCAAGGATTTCTTGTACTTCCATAAGGATTTCTCAAAGATTTCTTGTATTTCCTTAAGGATTTCTGAATTATTTCTTGTATTTCCTTAAGAAACTCCCAAGGATTTCTATGATTCCTACAAGATTTTATTGGGATTTCCTCAAGCAGTACTAGAAGATTTCTGCGTGTGTTTCGCTGGAATTGTACTAGGATCTTTCCTAGTCTTTCGATTTGATTAGGATCATTCCTAGTTGCGCGATTTCACTAGGATCATTCCTAGTCGCGCGATTCTATTAGGTTCACTCCTAGTTTTGCTGGTAAATCTCTGAAATCGTTCTCAGAAAATGCGCATGAAATGAGAAAAAAATACTTGTATATATAGTTGTTAGGCTGCAAAACAAAACGGTGAATGAGTAGTAGTCAGAAATATTATTTAAATTGTATCTAAATCTGATTTTCAGATTTTTTTTGAAATTTTAACAGTTAGTTAAGTACGTATTTTCAAAAGGTATGTTTCAGTTGAATTTTTTACTTTATAATTCTCCAAAAAAGATTTACTAAGAATTTGGATTTTGTGATAAAAATGTGTCAAATACTCGCAGATCATACAGAAGATTTTGATGTATTCGCTGGTGAAAAAATTGTCACAAAAATACAGATAGAGCACTTAGAAACTTATTTCTTCTTATTAAGCGAAATATAGTTGAGATTATACATTTACACTTCGTTCATCAGCATAATTAAACATTTTCCTCAGATGAGATAAATGTATAATGCTGATAGTTACCTCTGAAAAACCATCATCACTACGTTACACGATCAGATTTTGAAAAACTAATTTCACAGATCGGTAGAGAAAAGATTTCTATAGATATATTGTGAAGAAAGTTTTTTAAGATATTGAAAAATAAAAACATTATATAAGTTCTAAAGGACATGATTGATTTTATTATATATTTACTTCATCTTACTCTAAATCATTAGAAAAGAATGCATGCTTATTTCAAGTAACTACTGCAGATAGAATTGAGTTTTGTAACTTAATGTTGTGTGCAGAATTTTGACAAATCTGTTACTGTTGTGGAGAAATTCATATATTTTTGAAGATTCTATTAAAATTTTCGCATAGTTGGAAATCTAGTAAGATATTCCTATTATCGAACTATTATGAAGTCCTATAAAAATATTTTCATTCTCCATAGTCCAAAAACAAAAAAAATATATTAAAATAAATTTCAAAGCTGTTTATCATTATATTCATTCTGGATTTTTTGACGAAATTTGAGAATAGAAGTAATAGATTTTCTAGCACGATCGTATAACAAAAATTTTGAGATCTCTGACAAAAACAGTGAATAAAAATACGACCCTGATCGTTTCATATAGCTACCTTACAACCTAAAGCTATAAAAAATACAAAGAACTGGAAAAAGACTATCGTAAAAAATTTTTTTTGGAGAAATACCCAGTGGAAAATTTTAGGATTAAATCTAGCAAAACCTGTAATGATAACCAAGATTATCCAAACCGATAATTCTGCGCTATCATCGAGATTATAATATATTGCAATCGGATTTTTAATCCATTACAATCGTAGAAATCGATTTTGGTACGCATCAAAATCGATTTCTCTGATTATAATAGATTAAAAATCCGATTGCAATATATTATAATCTCGATGATGGCGCAGAATTATCGGGTTGGATAATCTTGGTTATCATTACAGGATTTGCTAGATTTAATCCTAAAATTTTCCACTGGGTACTTTTCATCGATGACCGTTAATGATTGTTGGATAATCGGTTTTAATCTGTGATCGTCTCTTAAGCTGATTTTAGTGTAGCAGTTACCCTTTGATCGTTTTGAATCTATTCTCACCTTTTACTTGATTTGACATTGTTACTTTTTAATCAATCATAATTGATTATTGATGGATAATTCATTTTAATCAATTATTACTAGCTAATCGATAGTAATTGATTATTCTTATATAATCGATTTTAATCAGGTGTATCGAGAAATATGGTTTTTCTCGAGATTCTACCACGAAACCCTCGATAACTCTATGGTTTTTCCAACTTTCACTGTTAACAAACTATAGAGTTACCAATGTGCTAAAGTCAGACACATACATTAAAGTTGGAACTCCCGTATAAATTTTTTAAAAATCAGATCGCGCAATTACATTAGAAATAGATTAAAATTGATTAAAGCCATAATAATCAATTATAATGGATTAAAAATAAAAAAATCGATTAAATTAGATTTTCTCTCAGAAAACTTGACCAACCCATTAAAAACTTAATAAATCTTTGTCTATTTCCGCTAAATCCGATTAAGTTTCATTACCTTCCACAAATTCTCAATATTCGATTAAGAGTTTCAACGGTTTTAATCAGCTTCAACACGAACCGATAAAATTTGGTTTCAGTTGGTCGCCCTCGAAAATATTCTAGCTAAAATGGGATTGTTTTTGATTATTTCGGCACGATTCAGATTATTTTTTGAATAATCCGATTTTTCCACAGAAATTCGATTAAAAATTATTTTCATTCTTGTTTTGACATTAAAAAAAATCTTTTTCGAAGCATTGAAATCCGTTATTCAGGTTGCAATCAGATTTCAACTAAATTTCTAATTCAAACAATCGATTTCTCCAATTTTAATCACAAATCAATCATAAATAATGATTTCAACGAATTTCAATCAGATTGGAAATCAAGGATATTGTATTATTTTGATTTCCACCTAAACTTAATCATAGAATAATGATTTGATTAGATTCCAATCGAATTTATAAACAAGGATAATCAATTTTTCTGATTTTAATATCAACTCAATCATAAATTATGATTTCAATCCATTTCAATCAGATTTGAAATCAAGCGTGATAGATTTTGTTTGATTTCTACCTAAACTAAATCATCGATAATAATTTCAATAGATTTCAATTAGGATTGAAATAATAGAAATTGATTTTCTTTGATTACAAATCTGAGTGGAATCTATTCATATCATTATCTATGATTAAGTTTAGATGAAAATCAAAAAAATCTATTACCTTTGATTTCAAATCTGATTGAAATGGATTGAGATCATTAATTATGATTTAATTGAGGCTGAAATCAGAGAAATTGATTATCTTTGATTATAAATCCTATTGAAATCTATTGAAATTATTATATATGATTAAGTTTAGGTGGAAATCAAAAATATGTGTCTAGAAAGTAAAAACATATACACCTGCATGCTCTCATTAAAACTTCAGTTGTTAGATTTCAACTTTGTAAACAATTTTAAAAACCTCCATTCGTATGCTCGTTACCGGATAGGAAACGATAGGATATGATCCGTATCCAACCATTCATAAGAAATCAATGAGATTGCTATTAGGAACCGTACAGGAAACGATGGTATACGATCCATATTCAGCAAATCGTAAAGACCACAGGGAAACGTCGTCGGGAACCGCTCCGGATACGATAGTCGGATCCAAATTTCACATCCGAAGCCAGTATTATCCAGGAACTAGACCGGATACGGAGACCGCAACCGGCGTTAAAATCCTGCTACAGGAATACACCGGAATTTTATCAGATCCAGCCAGTTCCCGCTGTACAACATTGACATAGGATAGTATAATCGAATGTTGTAGGTGATATTTAGATTTATGCAGTAGAAATTTATTCGAAAGAGACATATCAATAATTCAAGATGGACAAGGGAGAATTGTATTGGTTTTATTATTTAACTCAATATATATTACATAGAAGAGGTCATCAAATAGTTTATATTATGAATTGTCAAGGATTGATCTGTATCTGGGTAAAGTATTGTATTGAATAGATG
This sequence comes from Macrotrachela quadricornifera, assembly GCA_022393335.1. NCBI lineage: Eukaryota > Metazoa > Rotifera > Eurotatoria > Philodinida > Philodinidae > Macrotrachela > Macrotrachela quadricornifera. The sequence continues at coordinate 44,806 of JAJEKB010021590.1, read as the reverse complement.
AATAATTCTTCATGTTAAGACGAATTGATCGATCATTAAAAATAGTTTCATTCCTGTTATGCATTTGAACAAAATTAATTAGGTACGATGATAGATAATTGTGATAGTTAATTCTTTTTAAATGAATTAAATGAGCACAAAGACATTTTAAGGAAAGTTTTTGATTAATATGTATAAACTCTTTCATTTCAAGTTTTGTTGTCAAATCTTTCGGTTGTTGTCCAAGAATATCACAAAAATCGGTATGAGCATTTGCATCTAAAATAATTCTAATTAAAGGTCTAGCATGATCCACATCATGACAACGAGCGATAAGATGTAATGGTGTTGCTTTCGTTATTTAATTAACTTCATCGACATTTGCTCCAAATTGAATTAATAATCGAATCATTGATAAAGCAGATATACTAAAATACAAAAATATTTCGAAAATATCTAAAAACTGTCTTTGAATACCTTATATTGGCAAATGCGTAACCCACCAAACCTCGTGAAATTTCATCAGCACAAAAACTGAAGAGAAAATAATTATTTTTCATGGTAACATTTTCACGCATTGTTCGTCGAACAAGATTCATTAAAATGTACTGTTTCTTTCCGTTTATTTTTTCCATTTCAATCAACTAAAAAAAACATATCTTATCTAATCATTTCTTCATATTAATTAAGTGATATCATTCGATTTAACGGTTAAGATTGAAATTATATGATTGCCTCTACATTGATAATCCAAACAAAAAAACTTACATAGGTTATAATAAAGAGAAGTTTGAATATAAGATTAGATAGTTTATTATCATTTCTATTAAGTATTGATGTCCAAATAAATGTTATCGATTCGAAAGGTAGATATTCTTCTTTCTGTAATATTTTACATAAAATTCCAACAAGTGATAAAAGTTTTTCTTTGTGTAATTTCGAATTATTGAATCTTTTATGTTTTGCTCGAATAATTAATCTATAAGCATGTAATTCTAATTGAAGGCAACGATGATATAATTCATTTCGTTTGTAAAGATTATTTTGTTTTGTAATAAGCGAAACAATTGTATCGATATAATCATATTTCAATAAGATTCGTTCACTAACTATTAATGCATAGTTACGCATGGTATTATCATTATCTCGTATGAAAAATAATTCATCAAGTGTTTGACATTCTTTAAAAAATTCATAAGATTCACATGGTTCACTCGTACATAATATTTTTCTTGTACAGGGTGGTAAATAATATTATTCTAGGGGGGTAACACTATGATCTCGAGTTGGAGATGTCATGAATTTTATACCAAATGAAAGCTCGTGAAAAATGGGGTTTAGTGATACTAAATAGTAAGACTTTGAAGAACTTTCGTGTATTGATTTATCAAAGGTTACGATTTTTACCGACATAAAATATTATAAAATCAGTTTATCGAAAAAGTTCGACCTACACTATGTTGTAAAATAGTTTATTTTCTTATTATTTATTGAGCACAATCAATAATCAGTATGGCGGCCATTAGCGCTTTTTACTGCACGAATTCGAGATGGATACGAACATAAAAGAGATTCAAACAATTCGGTATTTTCTTCCATGTTCGTCAAAACATCCACAATGTGTCTTTCGAGTGTGTCTTTACTATATCGATTATGTC
>JAJEKB010021590.1:0-18169 GCA_022393335.1 Macrotrachela quadricornifera | reverse complement strand
GTTGGATAGCTGAATTTAAAAGTTGAATAGTTGGAATGACTTAACGAATTGTACAGTACTGGACAGAGAGAGGTCAATGGTAAAAGTTCATCACACAAGGTTACAGATCGTGACATACACTGATCAAAATAGGCATCAAAGAAGGTCATAGACTATGACAGACAGAGACTGTATATCGTTATAGAATGATATCACGTAAAAGTATATGGTATTTTGAAAATGGATCTATACGTTACTATATCGTTTCATTTGCAATATAATAACCTCCATCGTGCATTGAAAACAAAAAGGTTTTATAGAGAAACTAAAGGGTTTCGCACTTTGTAACGAATTCGAAACCCTTTTTGGTTTCGTATGAAGAAGATTTCATACACAACTGCTCTTTTGTTAGCATGAAAAAACGTTTCGTACAAACCCATTTTTCGTTAGCTTAACAAAAGGTTTCGTACAATGTTACATTCTATTACTTCTATCCGTAATTCTACTTCTAACCATTATTCCTACTCTTACCCTATTAATTCTATTCTTAATCTTTATTTCTATCCTTAATTCTATATTTAACCCCTAATTCCTATCCTTAACCCCTTATTTCGACTCTTTCTCCTTTAATTCAAACCTAACCCTTATTCATACCCATAATCTCTTATTTTTTACCTAATCTCTTATTTTTATTCTTACCCCCAATTCTGCACTTAACCCATCTCCCCTATTTCTATCCTTAACTGTTTAATTCTACGCCTAATCCTAATTTGTATCTTTAATTTTATACCTAATTCTGATTCCTATTATAACTCTCTTGATTCTATTCGTAACTGCTTAATTCTATACTGAATCCCACTATTCCTATAACTCCTTATTTGTGCCTTTAATCCGTTAATTCTACACTCAACCATTATTCCTATCTTTAATTCCTTATTTCTCACCTAATCTCTAATTATTATTCTTAATTCTACATATAACCATCATTTCTAGTCTTGATCCTTATTTCTTACCTGACTACCAACGACAAAAGTCTTGAGAATCATATTTTTGATCTAAAACATTGAGATCACAATCGAAAAAAAATTTTCTTGGATATATTCGGATAGAGCAAGTTCAGCTGTGCGAAATACTAATAAAAGGTTAATATGACGATACAACTTCACTGAGATGATACATTTTCCGTCGAATCAACGAGCAAGATTAAAAACAAGAGATTAGCAAGAATAAATATTTAATGACCTATCATTAAATGTTATCAAAAAGACTCAAACAGTATACTCACACGTTATATCGTCATATTAACTTTTTATTAGTATTTTGTATGGCTGAACTTGCTCTATCCGAATATATCCAAGAAAATCTTTTTTGATTGTAATCTCAATGTTTTAGATCAAAAATACGATTCTCAAGACTTTTATCGTTGGTAGTGACCCCTTGTTCCTATCCTTAACTCTATACCTAACCCTTAATCCTATTCTGACTCCCTTAATTCTATACTTAACTTCTCTATTCCTATCCTTAACTACTTAATTGTATACCTAACTTCTTAATTCTATACGTAACCCTTAACTTCTCAATTCTATATCTTAACCTTTATTACCTTAATTCTATATCCATCCATATTATTACTACTCTTATACTCCTTATCTCTAACTGAGCCATCTATTTTCCTCCTTTGTTCTTGAATTGAATTGCTAACCCTTGTTTTCTATACCTATTCTTTTAAAACTATATCTGACGAGGGAACATCCCCAAGTGTGAGTCTCAGCTTTGAATAGACTATATACCAGTTTGTAGAGCTCGACGAGCTGATTCTCATGGTATATTACGTTTTTACTCATAGACATCTAAGTGAGAAGAAACAATCGAGTTTAATAGTGATTTTTTTGTCTTACAGTTGAAGATCGGGAGCTGATGAGCAGCATGATTGACTTTGTTCAGGTGAAATGATTACTCTCATTGAAAAACTAACGAGTCCAGAATATGACGTGCTGCTAATGTGCCTAGACAGAGATCTCTAAATCTCGAAGTATATGAAATTTAGGTATAAAAAGAATCAGGGAAGAATTTGTCTACTATTATATGGACAAAACATGGTATTGTTCGGATCATATGAAAGAGCATTCTTGATAACCCTAAGATTGGGTCAAACAAGACTATGTTTTGTCCATATAATAGTGGACAAATTCGTCCCTGATTCTTTTTATACTTAAATTTCATATACTTTGAGATTTAGAGGTCTCTGTCTAGGCACATTAGCGGCACGTCATGTTTTGAACTCGTTAGTTTCTGAATGAGAGTAATCATTTCACCCGAACAAGGTCAATCTTGCTGCTCATTAGCTCCCGACCTTCCATTGTTAGATAAGTTTTAAGATATTTGTTAGGAAATCAGGACACCAAGATTGTTTAAATTTCGAATCGTCATATTAACACACACACACAATGACACAATCAATATACTTGGGTGCTCTTCAATGAAATGTAGAACTATGTTTATCTTATTCGTTTAGTGTAGTATTACGCCATGATGTACTAACAATAATAAATCGGGAAGCATATTTGATTGAAGAGCACCAAAGCATATTGCATGTGTCATTAAGTGTGTTAATATCACGATTCAAAATTTAAATAATCTTGATGTCCTGACTTTCTAGCAAGCATCTTAAAAACTTATCTAAGACAAAAAATTCACTATTAAACTCGATTGGTTTTTCTCATTTAGAAGTGTATGAGCAAAAATGGAACATACCACGAGAATCAACTCATCGAGCTCTACACACTGGCATATATCCTATTCAAAGCTGAAACTCATACTTGAGAATGCTTCCTCGTGAGCATTTTTATTCAAGTCTGAACTCTTATATGAGTGTGTAGCACTTTCTTCTCTGGCTGTCATCTCAAAACTATTTATAGCTCCTTACAACCATACGTAATTCGTTACAACTGCGTCTAATATCTCACATTTACATTTGATCGTTAATAACTATGTGTGAGCCATCATGTCTATATCTCATAGATTAAAACTTTTGTCATGTCTCTATTTATTTTGAACGTTTTATAACTTTGTCTAAATTCCTAGTTTTAGCGAAGCTGGTAATGCAGACTTAGAATGAATGTGTAAAATATTCTGCTACTTTTGTATTTTACTCCAGAAATAATTCAGTACTCTTACGTCATTGTTGGAAAAAGTGAGTCAATAGTTGTATAATCATATTGGGTTAGTAATAGCATAATGCAGATGCCTGTTTTATCGTCGTAAGCTATTGGTTGATATATGTATTCAGTCGAAATCGGCAAATAGAACAAGAGTATTTTGTTATTGGAAATCATTATTGTTTTTTTCTTATGCTACCTCTCACTTAATACAAATACTAAAGTGTTAACTTATTTTCTGAATACGTATAGAAAAGTATGCGGTTAATTCTTCAACTGCAATACAAACTATTGGTAGCAACATGAGTTAATACAAAGGTTATGTTAAGGTGAGACCGATAGTTTAATCACTTATATGTATTATCGAAACAATTTATACCTATGTAAGTCTAAAAGCATACAATTATTTGTAACATATATGTGTAATTAACTATATTGCTAACTTCAGATATATTCTAACGTACTCATTACGTATTCAGACCGACTTAAGTTTATGCGTATCTCTTGTATCTGTGCTTATAGTCCGATATCTATATGTGTTCCTATATATCTTGTTTTTATCTCAGTTAAATCCAAAATGAAATATGTCCTACTATTTTAAACTTATATGAGTTCCATCTAGGTTAAATGACACACCCAATGAATCATATTAAGAGTAGAATTTCGATTATCAAATAATTGTTGTATTAAATGACGAAAGCCGGTGGTTTAGATCGTCACTGTATTAAAATTATAGCCACTATGTAAACTACAATAAAACTTCTAAGTATAGTCATTCATTAAATAGGTAGAAGAAAACATGTTTAATGAATAGATAGTGCGTTTGCACAAGTTATATTTGTAAAGCCACTGGAACATTGTTGAAGCCTATTCATTTTTTTCCGAAGAAATTCGATATGAAAGCGTTTGAGCTCAAGAAATGACGGCGAAAAGATCGAAACTGGATCCAAGTTGAAAAATAAACAGGTAAATGGATGGAAGAACTGAGATTGGATGGATTTCTAATTAGTTAACACTTAGCGACAGCATAGATGCACAGGAAAAGGAAATAGTATAGTGCGAAACCTTTCGACAACGATATCTCTAAAAGGTTTTATACGAAACCTCTTTAAACTTCAACTTTTATAAAGGGTGTTATATGAAACCTTTTTAAGTTTGAAAACTTATAAAGAGTTTGATACAAAACCTTTTTTTACTCCAACTTTCTCAAGTTGGTTTTTACGAAACCCTTAAAAGCTCCAACACTCGTAAAATTTTTTATACGAAACCTTTCTTGAATCTCCGACATTTATCATAGGTTTTATACAAAACTTTCTTTACTTCCAACACTCATGAAGAGTTGAATACGAAACCTTTTTGAGCTCCAAACACTTAAAAATGGCTTTACACGAAACCCTGCTTATGCTTTGGAAGTTATAAAGATTTTATATAATATCTTGTATATTACTAAACTTTTTTTGGGTTTCGTAGAGTTATACAGTAATCTTTCGAATACGTTAAACTTCCACCAAATCCTAAATGTTTCGTCAAACACTTTTTTTGTTTTCAGTGTGGTTCACATTTTTAATCCCGCAGGAATTGATCTGAAAGCTTTTTACTCGTAATTCACAAGTCTTTTTTACAGACGAGACGAGAGAAATCAGATATTATCTATATTAAACTTCGATATTATTATGAACTCTAATTTTAGAAAAATTAATAAATTCTAACGATTATCTATATATATATAAAGAAGAATATTTGTCCGTTCGCTATACATTCAGTCTCTGTAAAAGCTACGATCATCAAACTTTCCAGGATGCTTCCATAGGTTCCAGAGAAGGTCGACAGGGAGTCGGCATGGTCATCGGAGGGTGTGAGGTGTGAGTGGAATTCCATCCAGGTAGTCAGGTATTAATTACGATCATCAAACTTTTCACGATGGATCCCTAGGTCCCAGGAAAGGTGTAACAGGACGTTGGCATAGTAATCGATGGGTGTGGGTGAGATGTGTGAATAAAACTTCACAGAGGCAGTTCTATAATAGCTAATATCAGTAATTTTTCCATGATGCTCTCCTGTATTTAGAGAAACTTTTAAAGACTGTTGGCGTCATTAATTGGGGTAGGGATTGGATGCCTGGGTGAAACTTCATCTAAGTTCTTTCACAATGGAATTTGCTTTGATTTTCAGAAATTAGAGAATTGGTCGTGATTCTCGGATTAATCATTTTGTATCGACAATTCTTTGGTTTATATGTAAAAACGGAGGGTTTTTAAAGTCTATATGTAAAGAAGAAAGTTTGTCTGTTTGTTCTTCATGTATTTGGGCACAATACGAAGAAATGCAATGAAATTTTCTAGGGAATATCCTTTCGACTAGGAGAAGATCATAACGTGGTTTTTGATCCAAAACCTCCCCCTTAGGGGATGTTTGCCCCATCCCACTGTTAGATTACTACAGTAAGTGCTTTTCTAAGGGAGACTATGCGTGTGATTATTTATTCAACAATTCAAGTACGAAAATCTATACATATAAAGAGAAATGTTTTTTCGTTTACTATGCTTTCTAATCAGATGACGCAGTTCATTGGAAATTCAAGAGTGATTGTGTCCAGGATGGAGGGTGAGTGAGGATGCCAGTTTGAGCCCGGTGAGAAGAGTCCTATTGAAAGTGCCTAATCACGGCTGGAAAAGCTCTGTGTAAGATACCTCACGCATGGCTAGAAAAGGTCTGTGGCAAAGATTTCAAGTACGGTGAGAAAAGTCCTGTGGATAACATCTAACGCATAGTGGGAACAATCCTGTTGAAGATGTCTGACTCGTGCCAGTAGAAGCCCTGTCTAACGAGGGAACATATTCAGGTGTCAAATCACTTTTCAATCGAGCATATGCCCAAATGATAGACCTCAATGAGTTATTAAACATCATAGAAGAGTTTGCTTTTGTGGTCTTCTCTTGTCGAGTTATGGGTGTTTTACTCGGTTTTTGGTCTATGAGCATACATTTGCTGATACACTGAATGATGAATTTTCGAGCTGAAGTTTTCTCCATAGATAGATCTTATAGTCACTAGAAACTCCCCAAAGTTTCAGCCAAAACGAATGTATACTTGCTGAGTTATTCACATTTCAAAAAGCGCTTGTTTTGGGCAGTGTTTTAAAATAGGGACACTTTCACGACAAGCTGATATCTCAGCAAGTATACATTCGTTCTGGCTGAAACTTTGGGGAGTTTCTAGTGACTATAGGACCTATATATGGAGAACACTTCAGCTCGAAAATTCATCATTCAGTGTATCAGCAAATGTATGCTCATAGACCAAAAATCGAGTAAAACACCCATAACTCGACAAGAGAAGACCAGAAAACCAAACCCTTCTAGGATGTCTAATAACTCATTGAGGTCTATCATTTGAGCATATGCTCGATTGAAAAGCGATTTGACACCTGAATATGCTCCCTCGTAAGAGGCTTCCGGGATGATGGGAGAAGTTCTCTGGAAGAAATCTCATGCACGGCGAGAAAGTTCTGTTGCAGATAGCTCAGCCACAGTGGAAAGAGTTCTACAGAAGGCATGTCATGCACAGTGGGAAAAGTCGGGTGGAAAATGCGAAACTTTAACCATATTCTCTTTTCATCGGGTACTTCCGCTAGTCTTAAATAAAATTGACTTTCAGAAAAGGCTAGAAAGAATCTTCTAGTATCTCGAAAGCCTTAATGATTCACTTTATAATTTACTTCAATTCTTAATGTTTTTAGAAGGTTTAAAGTTGACCTGATCGAGTTTTTATCTATTTCTAAATTTGTGTAGTATTGGAGAGAAATCATTATCTGTCATTAATACTTGTGAAAGTCGTTCGTAAGTGCTTTTGTGCATGAATCGTATCCTATTTCCAATGAATTTCTTAATTATTTCTGTTAATTTTTTTTATCCATTCTCATTTTTGACATATTATAAGATAAGTTCATTTTCTAGTACGATAGCTTTCTAATTCTGAATATTCTTTCCATGTTTCTGTTTTCCGATGCATTTCGATAAGAAACTCAGTGGATCTGTGAGGGAATACTGATGGCAATGAGTTATCATGAACATTCGATTTCGCCAAAAACAAAAGATCGAAATTATCAACTCGAATGAAAATATTTTTATTCTATTCGAACTTGGCAAAAATAACTTTAAGACTTTCAAACAAAATCTAACAAATAATGTTGAAAATAATATTTAAAACAAATATAAAATTTTGATTGAAAATAAAATATTTTTATTTTTCCAAATATTTTCATATGAACCAAAAATGAATGCGCAAATATGTTGTCGGAAATTCTTCGAATTATTCGTTAGAATAAATATGAAAGACATTTCTGAGCCAGAGTAAAAGAAAAATTAAAAAAGCTCTTTCATGAATACTTCATTGAACATTTCTCTAAGTATTATTCTGTGTACTTGAATTCATTTGTGTTGATGAATTTTGTCTTATTTTATAGACAATATTCAAAATTTTATTTGAAGAAACTTCTAAATTGAAAAACAAAATAAAAATAATCTTGATTTCGATAAGTGCTGCTTAGCTTTCATAATTTTCTGTACTTTTCAAGCAAATATAAGCTTATTTGTGCACATCACTATCAAATAAAACTTTAAACTTTGAAAAAATGGCCAAGAAAAGAAAACAAAGTTAAATATTTTTCATTTGAATGAGAAACAGTAGATTTTAAAAGCTGAATACATTTAAAACTACTTCATATCTTCCGAACATTTAGAAAAAAAAATTTCGGAGTAATTGAGAGATTTCAATGGATTGTATTGTAGTTTAATTGAAATATCAAACAATTGAAAAGATTTTCTTTAAATTTTAGAAAACTTTATAAAATTTGAAGTAGTTCAAAAAGAACTTCAGCATTCGATGAGGCTTCAAAACTGAAGTCATTGTTGATTTCGCCAATATTTCTTGTTTTTTGACTTTCAGATAAAATAAAAACTTGTTTTATTATCGTGTTTGTACCATTAAAAAGCAACATCAAAATAAATAATTATTATGGGTTCAAATGCATCTTCAACATTGAAAACTGTAGAGTGGATGTGGCAAGCTAATGAAAATCGATATTCGAAATCTGCGGAAGCGATTTGGAACCATTATTCCGATCTAGAGAATTTAATTATCGAAGAAGCCTTTCAAGATAAACAACCACGAGCTCAACTCGATGATTATTATATTGATTTCAAAAGTAATCGTCAAATATCGAATACTGATGATTACAAACAACGACCTATTAAACGTGTAGTTCGTGAAAGAGAAGACAAACATCTACGAGAAGCACGTTTTATGGATCTTCCTGTTAGTTCGGGACGTTCATTTGGTGGTGAATATGGTTGGGTGTCACCATTTATAATTGAAGTTCGAAGAAACATGGGCCTTAAACCAGATGAATTACCTTCGAAAAAACCAAACATGATTCCAATGCTTGTCGAAAAAGCTGCTTGTGGTATTATTGAAGAAGGAAAACATATTGGGAAAGAACGAGAAGCCGAAAAATTAGCTAAAATGCTTACAGAAAAAGAGAACGCAGGAATAGAGGAAGTATGGAAATGCTGTGTTTATCTCTATTCCTTAGAAAGTTTCCTGTATAAAACTATGAATGCAGCGATGCGATTAGTAGGTGATCAAGAACAGGAAAAAGTATGGCGAAGTAAAGTTCGTACATTGGGTCCATTTTGTTTATTACTTTGGGATGATCCATTCAATACAAAACTTACAACTGAAAAGACACTTTATCGGGGAGCCACTCTGACTAAAGAACAGATCGCCAAATATGAAGAAATGGCCAAAGATGAGAAGGCATATGGGTCGTTTCAATCATATACATCAACTAGTCGAAATCGTCAAGAAGCAGAAAATTTTGGAAATGTTTTATTCATTATGGAAGTATTGATTGCTTTTATTGCTGACCTTAGTGAAATATCTGAATATCCTAACGAAGCAGAAGAACTTGTTACACCAGGTGTTTGCTTTCGTGTTAAAAATGTTGAATTCGATGATAAGAAGAACAAATATTTGATACATTTGCAATTAAGACAACGATTTTCAAGTAAGTGAGGAAAATCTTTTATCATAATTTTAATGACTTGAAAATATTATCTATGCATTTCTGTTCTCGTTTGATATACCGCATTAAGATTAACAAATTAGGATAATTGACAAAATTATAATTTTGTTATATAAATATATTGAAGTTCAATATATTTCCATAATTAATAAATAATAGATTAACAAGAAATACAATATGTCCTCTACGAATGTTAGTTGATCTATCATTTGTTAAAACATGCGGGAACACTTTTGAAAGTATTCGTAGAGAATCGAACGAATCACCCATAAAAAATTACGTTGGAAGTATTTTCTAAGTATTGCTGCCAATTGTTGAGGGTTTGACTTGAATTTTTTTAAAAAGATAGTTCATAAAATTCTCTAAAAAATTTCATAACAGGTTCTCTTGAAAAACATGACAGGAAACTATATCTGCTTAGAAATACTATATTCTAATAAAGTTTAGTATCAAGCTTTTGTTTATGATTTTTCAAATTTGCATTGCTGTGTTTGATGTCAGATAGAAAAATTTTCAATATCCCATTTTATAGATCACAAAAACCTCTTTCAAATGAGCGAATACTTTCTTTGCCATACTGTATGCTTACTCAAGTAAAACATTTTGTTTGACCTCTCTTATTTACATTTTAACGATCATCTATGAAGATTCCCGAAAACTTTTATTTAGTTAAGTCAAATTTTCAATTAATACAATATTTCAGTGTTATTACTATCTGGAAGCAACTTTTTCTTTCTATACTTTGAAGCAAAGCGAACTTTTGTAGAAGCTTTGTCTGTAATGAATAATACAATTGAGGCTTTTAACTTTTTCGTTATCGTATCACATTTTGTAGATATGATACAGTAGGAAAAGAAACATTTTGCATTCTGTTCTCTTCCTACATAATGGATATCATCTATATTTTCAAAGAAACATGTGTATTTCTCGCTACGAAAATTTCTTATTATGCAATGAACGAAAGAAGTTAGAAGTCGTGTGCAGCTGATTATTTAAAACAGAACGCGTGAGGGAGAGAGAAATCCAGATTTTCTTTAACGTCATGCAGAACTGAAGAAAATATCAGTAATGAAAGAGTTAATGAATGGCTATAATCTATCTTTCGAAAAGATTTATTATTAGAACATCATAAAGTTCTGTGAAGACTCATTTTTGAACTTTATTAAAAATAGTACACTTAAAAATAGTAGAAACTTATTTTTGAACAGCTTGACATATGTTTTGTCAGATGAGTAGAAATAATTAATTTCGTGAAAGAAGTTAGTGTGAGAAAGAAACATTTTGGAGTATAGTACTAACGTCAATCAATCTTGTATAGAATTTTACAGACTATCATTTGAAAAAAGTGCCAATCAAATCATCAGTGCTTGAAGAGATATTTAAAAAAATATTTAGAGAATAATTCTTTATGGACCATCAGTTATATCAAAAGTTCTTTTAACTTTAACATGAAAAAAGTTCTACAATGTATTGTTTTGTAGTAGTAATTATGTCTTTTAGATTAGTGTTACATATTCAAGAGTTTGAAGATCTCCTATATCTCTCGCAAAAAGATATGGCACATCCCACGGCAGATGTATCATCTCTTTCTAGAAGACGACGTAGCTGTAGTGCGAGATGTAGGAAATGTCCAGAATTTTGAATATGTGGCAATGATGCTTAAAAAGGAAAAAAATCCATTTTTTGAAAAGTATATTTGTGCAGTTAATTGGAAGTTTTCTTTAACAAACTGTCATTTTTAACAATAAAGGATAATCCCAATAAAATCAAATATGAAATATTCAAAAGAAAAAAAGTTGAAATAAGATCAGCAATATTCAGTGAGTAGTTCAATGGCTTTTCCATCTTCTTTAGTAAAGAATATTTTCTAACTGAAAATTAAAATGAAATAAAATAAAATAAAAGTAAAGAATAATTCAAATATTTCAATATAACAATAACATCTGTCTAATTCTGTATTAATTAATTTATAAAATATAGTATCGATCAATTATTGAACATCAATAAGATTTAATGAGAAAAACAGAAATATACTTGAATATTTTTCTTTCAGTTAAAGAAATTGTATAGTATTAATTAAAATATGAATTGATTATATTGAAAAACATTGATGCTATCATCTGATTATTTCTTTAGTCTTTTTCGAGATATTTTTTAAAATTAGAGTTATTCGTATATTTTTAATCAAGAATTCACGCATGAGTTTCTATTCATTAGGATATTTTATCGATCTTAAACACCATCTGAAACTTTTAAAATACATTCACTTCGATTTTCAAACTTGTTTAAAATATTCATCAATCTATAAATTATTCAAAATGTTAAACAGAAGTTGTTTGGGTTAAAAACAAAAGAAAAGATATCGACAGATAATGAGAGTAAATTTCTCGTAAGTTTCCATAAAAAACGCGAAGTAATCTATCACGAAAATCATATGCTAAGAGAGATATTACATATATATTTATGCTCTAAATATAAACATAATTCTTCAGACTAATCACAAATCTTGTTACCATTGATCTACTATTGAGAACAAATGATGAAAACGTGATCAATAATCCAATATTAACAATTACTTTGAACTTTAAACGTAAATTCAAACTTTCAATAAAACTCTCACAAATATTTCGATTATTTATCAAACTTTCATCATTATTTTTATTGTGCGAAATAAATTGAACAAGTTAACTTAAAATACCAAAAAACATAAACTAACTGGACCGAAATGAAAACTATCCATATCCAAAGGTGATAAAATACATTGAAATCCGTTAAACTATAATTCTGCTAAAACATGAAATAAAGTGATCGTGCGTAAAAACAATCTAACATAATCATTTATTTTTCCGCGAAATTCAGTATTGTTAAACATTGTGATTCAAAATATACAGCTAAATATCTAATATTTTACATCGCAAATCCTATATACGTCCATTTAAAATCATTTTCCTCCCATTATTTCAAAACATTTGTTGCAATTTTTATCATCTTTCAAAACTAGTACTTCTATAAGCACATATATACGCAACTAATGACAATCAAAAATCTTTTTCGTGAAACCGCGATTAAAGAGACAAACGAATCAACATATTACTAAGAAGGCCATTTTTTCTTCCGAACAAACAGATATATTTCACGGACTTCATTCATCACTATTCTATCAAATTACACCAGTGTTATATCCGAAAAATCATTCCCACATAAATTAAACTAGTTCTAATCCACAAACCATTTCCCAAGTCTTTCATATTATCCAACTACTTCAATTACACTTCGCAAACAAACTCCCAGAAATACTTAAAACTTTTCTAAAAGCAATATCTCCACGTGCAAATTCATCTACGCGACACTATAGAATTTCTATAAAAACGAAATCGAAGTATCATCCCAATAAAAAAAAACGACTTCATCCGACCATACTCACCAAACGCTAATGTCACCCTGACACTTTAACAACAAACACCCCACAAAATCTTTAATAAAATAATATTCCTATTGCCATTTTAGCGACGCACAAAAACGAAGTTCAAGCTCCAATTAACCAAAAGCAAAACGAAGACGTATCTCCACCTTTCCAAATATAACGAGGACTCACCTGACAGTTAAACAAATCTGAAAAATAAAAACATCTACCATATTGCCGATTGATCCAATGACCCTCAGATCAATTCAAAAACCCTATGGTTTTCATGAAATTAAAGAAATAATTTCGTATTTATTTTATCATCAACATTCATTTTTGAATGCAATCTTTTTCAGATCAATTCAAAAACCCTATGATTTTTATGAAACTAAAGAAATAATTTCCTACTTATTTTATCATCGACATTCATTTTTGAATGCAATCTTGATGAGATCAATTCAAAAACCAACTGATTTTCATGAAATTAAAGAAATAATTTCATATTTATTTTATGATCAACATTCATTTTTGAATGCAATCTTTGTAAGATCAATTCAAAAACCCTCTGATTTTCTTGATATTAAAGAAATAATTTCATATTTATTTTATCATCAACATTTATTTTTGAATGCAATCTTCGTAAGATTAATTCAAGAACCCTCTGATTTTCATGAAATTAAAGAAATAATTTCATATTTATTTTATCATCAACATTCATTTTTGAATGCAAACTTCGTAAGATCAATTCAAAAACCCTCTGATTTTCTAAAATGAGTGAAATAATTTCATATTTATTTTATCATCAACATTCATTTTTGAACGCAATCTTTATGAGATTAATTCAAAAACGCTCTGATTTTCATGAAATCAAAGAAATAATTGCATATATATTTTATCATCAACATTCATTTTTGAATGAAATCTTAATGAGATCACTTCAACAACCCTCTGATTTTCATGAAATTAAAGAAATAATTTCATAAATATTTTATCATCAACATTCGTTTTTGAATGCAATGTTGATCAGATCAATTCAAAAACCCTCTGATTTTTATGAAGTAAAAGAAATAATTTCATATTTATTTTATCATCAACATTCATTTTTGAATGCAATCTTGATCAGATCAATTCAAAAACACTCTGATTTTCATGAAATGAAAGAAATAGTTTCATATATATTTTATTATCAACATTCATTTTTGAATGCAATCCTTATGAGATCAATTCAGGAACCCTCTGATTTTCATGAAACTAAAGAAATAATTTTAGATTTATTTTATCATCAACATTCATTTTTAAATGCAATCTTGATCAGATCAATTCAAAAACCCTCTGATTTTTATGGAATTAAAGAAATAATTGCATATATATTTTATCATCAACATTCATTTTTGAATGCAATCTTGATCAGATCAATTCGAAAAACCCTCTCATTTTCATGAAATTAAAGAAATAATTTCATATTTATTTTATCATCAACATTCATTTTTGAATGCAATCTTTTTCAGATCAATTCAAAAACCCTCTGATTTTCATGAAATTAGAGAAATAATTTCATATTTATTTTATCACCAACATTCATTTTTGAATGCAATCTTGATCAGATCAATTCAAAAACCCTTTGATTTTTATGACATTAAAGAAACAATTTCATATTTATTTTATAATCGACATTCATTTTTGAATGCAATCTTACTGAGATCAATTCAAAAACCCTCTGATTTTCATGAAATGAAAGAAATAATTTCATATTTATTTTATCATCAACATTCATTTTTGAATGCAATCTTTATGAGATCACTTCAACAACCCTCTGATTTTCATGAAATTAAGGAAATAGTTTCATATTTATTTTATCATCAACATTCATTTTTGAATGCAATCTTCGTAAGATCAATTCAAAAACCCTCTGATTTTCTAAAATGAGTGAAATAATTTCATATTTATTTTATCATCAACATTAATTTTTGAATGCAATCTTGGTGAGATCGATTCAAAACCCTCTGATTTTGATGAAATTAAAGAAATAGTTTCATATTTATTTTATCATCAGCATTCAATTTTGAATGCAATCTTCTTCAGATCAATTCAAAAATCCTCTGATTTTTATGAAGTTAAAGAAATAATTTCATATATATTTTATCATCATCATTCATTTTTGAATGCAATCTTGATGACATTAATTCAAGAACCCTCTGATTTTCATGAAACTAAAGAAATAATTTCACATTTATTGTATCATCAGCATTCATTTTTGAATGTAATCTTCTTCAGATCAATTCAAAAACTCTCTGATTGTCATGAAATTAAAGAAATAATTTCATATTTATTTTATCATCAACATTCATTTTTGAATGCAATCTTGGTTAGATCAATTCAAAAACCCTCTGATTTTCATGAAAACAAAGAAATAATTTTATATATATTTTATCCTCAACATTCATTTTTGAATGCAATCTTTTTCAGATCAATTCAAAAACCCTCTGATTTTCATGAAATGAAAGAAATAATTTCATATTTATTTTATCATCGACATTCATTTTTGAGTGCAATGTTGATCAGATCAATTCAAAAACCCTCTGATTTTCATGAAATGAAAGAAATAATTTCATATATATTTTATCATCAACATCCATTTTTGAATGCAATCTTCGTAAGATCAATTCAAGAACACTGTGATTTTCATGAAATTAAAGAAATAATTGCAGATTTATTTTATCATCAACATTCATGTTTGAATGCAATCTTAATGAGATCAATTCAAAAACCCTCTGATTTTCATGAAATTAAAGAAATAATTTCATATTTATTTTATTATCAACATTCATTTTTGAATGCAATCTTGGTGAGATCAATTGAAAAACCGTCTGGTTTTGATGAAATTAAAGAAATAATTTCATATATATTTTATTATCAACATTCATTTTTGAATGCACTTTTCGTAAGATCAATTCAGGAACCCTCTGATTTTTATGAAGTTAAAGAAATAATTTTAGATTTATTTTATCATCAACATTCATTTTTGAATGCAATCTTGATGAGATCATTTCAAAAACCCTCTGATTTTCATGAAATTAAAGAAATAAGTGCATACTTGTTTATCATCAACATTCATATCTGAATGCAATCTTATTCAGATCAATTCAAAAACCCTCTGATTTTCTTGATATTAAAGAAATAATTTCGTATATATTTTATCATCAACATTCATTTTTGAATGCACTTTTCGTAAGATCAATTCAGGAACCCTCTGATTCTCATGAAATTAAACAAATAATTTCTTATTTATTTTATCATCAACAGTGATTTTTGAATTTCTGTGTTATTTGTTTGGTACGCTTATAAGGGTAGCAAAAGCAGAGTGGAATGATTTGAAAAGATGGAAACGTTTTGATGGATTGTTGAATGATATTTTGAAAGATTTATTCAAGTTTTGCATTTTGAAACTTGAGATTATGTGTTGTTTTTTTCGAGTGAATTAACGTCGGTGTTTTCGAATAATTCATTCGCATTTTTTATTCTGATATTGAATGGTGGATTGTTGACGTAAGTTAATAATTGTGTTTGTTTGTTGTTGACGTGTTTGTTTGAATATTTATTGATTGTTGTGTGCAATGTCGGCAGAATGGAGATGTTGGGATGTAGGAATATATTTGTTTGGATTAGTGAGGAGTAGATGAATAAAGTTTTGGTTTCGGTAATCCGTTTGTGTCGTGATTCGTCTACTTTGGTCGGAGTTGAAGTTGAGGAAAAAGAAATGGAATTAAAGAATACGGTTGATCTTATTTATATTGGAATATTTCGTGATAATGACGAATAAGTTACATTTTGCTTTTTAGCATTTGTTAGCGGATTGTCGTATGAATTGTGGCAGCGAAATGATTAAAATGGAATATAGCTGGCAATGTGTTCTAGAAAACTTTGAATTAGAGTGTGGTTTTTATTAGATGAGTGCTGATGAGAAGTGATTGTGTTTGGAAGTTTGAATTGTATTGGAGCACCATTAAGATTGTGTTTCTGTTGAAATAAATCAGTTTAATTAGAATCACTTAATTCACCTATTGAAAAAGGCGACAGTGTTTGATAAATTTGCAAAAGATTAGTTATACATTTCGGATGATTGTAATCTAAATTTTCTTAGTCTCATGTTAGCTTGATTGGACTGATTCGATTGCGATGAAAGATTGAGGACATGCTTTTCAAAACATTTTCTTTTTTTATTTGAAGGAAGAAGAAAAGCGGTAAGATGTGATAAAGATAAAAAAGTGTGTAGAAGATAGTTTTTATTTTGATCACTTTGTAGTGCTTTAAGAAATCAAAATCATTCAACTTGAGTACAAGAAGTTATGTTTCAAATATAATATATCACTTCTACATAGATTTACATGATCAATAATTGCTGAACGAAGAAGTCATAGAATCTGTCGTGAAACCATTTTATCACTATTAATTAAAAAATGAAATGAATATAACAAAGTATGGCAAGTTGATGCAAGGAAACTAAAAGGTTTTTATCTCTGTAAAAATAGAATAACTAATGTTTTCTTATGAAGATACAGGATGCCGTTCACTCATTTCATATCTTCGCGAATATCATTAGTTTTAAGAGAGGGGTTCATCAGATAACCGAGCAACTTTATATGAGGGCGGCTGTCGCCACATTTTTCTTTGAATGTTTTTTAGCTTAAATGATAGAGCACATCGAGAAACTATTGAATTCATAATATTACGTTTTTGCAATATACTGCTGCAAAATGTCGAAGTTTACAATCTTCGATTTTTTGAGGGTAGATCAAATAAACCTAGAAAAAGCGGCGTTTTTAGAGGTTGGCAGTATTTTGAGATTTTCTCTGCCATTGTTCGTGGCACAGAGTTCGGGCTAGTTTCACAAAATGTAGCAAAGAGTTCTCTACAAAATCATATATATATATGAATAATTATCAAAATGATCTTTACTAGGTTATCGACTTTGTACAAGTAGTGAGAGATCAATGGTTGATGACCATTCTTGAACTAGTATTTTGACTCTAAATTTGTCAAACCATGTTGTCTCAAAAAATGAAACTATATTCTGATAGACCATAAAACTTTGCATCTTTTGGTATATGACTCGATGGGCAAAAACACGTGCGTGGGTATTTAGTAAGGACCATAATAGGTGAAGAAAGGGAAGCAAACATAGGAAATCATGCTAATTTTTCATAGACAATTGATATAAGTGGAACAACATTTCATTCAATCATAATGAGTTACATGTGCTTTGGGCAATCCAGAAGTAGTGTCGTTAGGGCTATTTTTTAGTATTATAAGGAAAAACAATTTTCTTTTTTTTATGAATAGATAGAGCGTCTTTCACTATATCTTTCTGTGCTATTTGATCAGTATTCATCTAATATCATAGTAATAAAATTTTGATAAAAATTATTTTTGTTAGCACCTAGCTGCTTATTTTAGATCCTAATGGATGCAGCAATTTTGAAATTCATTTTATGATTTTATCATTTTGTCGTCGTTTAACAAGTTGTATTAAAATCCCAAAATATA
>JAJEKB010021589.1:0-12835 GCA_022393335.1 Macrotrachela quadricornifera | reverse complement strand
TTCAATCCTTATGATCAAATGGTTCGTTATAAATGGTGGTATAAACATGGATATTTATCTTCAACTGGACAATGTTTTGATATTGGTAACGCCACTCGTGCTTCACTAACAGAGTTCTATCGTCGCCAAACACAATTAAAGAAAGATCTTAAGATCAAAATCGACTATGAAATCGATCGATTAACTTTTGATTACATTAAGCAGATACAATTTGATGTAAATTGTAGTGGAGCAGGTGTTGCAGGAAATGGAGCATTGATGCGTCTTGCTCCAGTACCACTTTTCTTCTATCGAAAACCTTCTTCAGCTGTTGATTTTTCAGGACAAAGTGCTCGTCTTACACATGGAGATGAGGTAGCTGTTGATGCTTGTCGTTATTATGGAGCTCTAATTGTTGCTGCTATTCATGGAGAATCGAAAGAAAATCTTCTCAATAATCAATTTTATAATAATCATCGTGAATGGTTTGGTTCTCGAACACTTCATGACAAGATTATTTTAATAGCAAATGGGTCATATAAAAAGTCAAGAGGATATGAAGATGGAATTCGAGGTAAAGGATATATCGTTTTGGCACTAGAGGCAGCATTGTGGGCATTTTGGAGTACAAGTAATTTTGAGGAGGGTGCACTTAGTGCTGTCAACTTGGGCGATGATACAGATACTACAGCAGCAATCTACGGTCAATTAGCGGGTGCCTACTATGGTTTTGAAAAAATTCCAAAGGAATGGATACATAAATTGTACGCGAATCGTTTGATCATCTGTATTGCTGATTGGTTAGAATTCTTAGGTGATGCAGACTATAAATCATCCGAACAACAAATTGCGAACCAAAGAACAACTTTGCCAAAGACTCAATTACCAGAATCTAGCTATTTACACTTACCGCCAATAATATCACCGCGTCGAACAGTTAACAAAACATCTGAACAAAATGCTGGCCGTAATCGAAACCAGTCTCTGCCAAGATACGCTTTTAGTAAAATTAAAAAACGATTTGGGAACTCTTCGAGAGCCACTGATCTCTGAAAGGCTCAAGTAATGAAAACTGCTAATGAATACGGCAGTCCTACTAATATATTTAATGTTTCTAATATTTCAGTTTGTACTGTTTTATCAAAATAAAAATATCACGAATACGTAGATCATCGATTCTGTTTTCAATCTGTATTTGTTTTAATTAACATAGTTATCTGTTTTTTTTTGAGGATATTTCATATGAAAAATTTGTAACACGATAATATTGGAGATTTGACATCTTTTGGAATAAAATCTATATATGGAAACTAGATCGTCGTAAGTTTATTAATTTTGTGTAAAAAAGGCTATCAAAAAGAAATGATACTTTTCTGCATTTATTTATTTATTTTTGGAATTTTATTTTGCAACTGAAATATTCCAACATCGTAAGGCACAATACAAAATGATTAAAACTAAAATTTTAGTTTATAATTTATCTTGATTCGCTATGTACAGAATTCAATTCTACATTTTCGGCTTCTTTCTTCATCATGATGATTTTTACAGCAAACTATTTTATAGACTATTGTCGTACACTGTTCGATCTGGTAACACCTACAATATTGATTGTTACTGTTAGAGATGTTTAATATTTACTAGCTTCAATAGTAACAGATTCAACATTGTTAATGATATTTATGTCGATAACACGATTTATTATTCTTAACATTGTAAATAACAATAAAGTCATTGAAGATTGAATAATGATATTTCTAATACATGTTTGCCCTTAATTTCAAGATACTGTCAAAATTGCATACGCAGTAAATAAGTAATAAAAAAAGAACGAAAGCCAAAAAATTGTGTTATATTGTAAGGTAATGGCAATTCAAATTTAGAGTAAAAGCATTTTTTGCGTTTTTTTTCACATTATTTGATAGAACTGGAGTTACCGATCACGAAAAATCCATTTTTTTTACCATAGCAAAATATTTCTTTCTAGACCTTATTTATTCATTCAGTACTGAAAATAATTTTTTCAGATTTATCGAAAATGAGTATAGAAAAGTCGTTAAGACCATTTCAAACTCAAAACTATTGGTGACGGTACTCCGAAATGCATCGAGTCGATATGTATAGGTCGATTTTGTAAACCTATCTCGTTTTTTTTTACATAAACGATGTAGTCAAATATTTTGTCTAATTCTACTCATCCTTCAACACGCCTAGTATCGTTTCTTTTTCTTTCCTTTCTTACCTAAATTGATAAAAATCGTTTTTACTGACGCCGCCGTCATTTTAGGCGATATTCAACGGTTTTCGATTTCAAATAAGACTTTTAGTCACAGACTAAATGCAGATTTGGAATCGACACAAAAAGTCCAAGTCAAATAAAGTATCTTTCAAGCTGATTTCATAACTCACATTTTTTTTATCAGATATTGTTGAAGGATTCAAATTGGAATATATGGGCCAAAAAAAGAAAATTGACAAACCAGATTGAAAGATACTCCGTTTAACTTAGTTTTTCGTGGTGACCCCGGATCTATATTTAGTTTGCGACAAACAATCTTACTTGAATTCAAAAACCGTTGAATATCGCCTAAAATAAGTACGGTATCAGTAAAAACGATACTAGACGTATTAAAGGATAGTACGATACATTTCGAAGCATCACCACTAATACATTTTTGGGCTTAGAGTAGATTTAACAACTCGTCTATATTTCGTTTTTGATATCGAATCTGAAAATATTATTTTCAGAAGCTGGAAGAATAAATAAAGTACAAAATTCTCTATCAAACGTATTCGAAATAAAATCTTTGAAATAACTTCTGTAGTGTCGATTTTCGTCTTCAAAACTCAGCTCTACATTCCAGTCCACATTATATTTTTTGAAAATTTCTTTAAAAACTTTTTTTTTTCGACGATAATAAGTAAGAACTATTTTTCTAGACGTAGTTTCTCACGATCTTTCTCATAGCATGCTTTTTTATAAATTTGAGCTCTATTGTTTGCTTGAAAATTTTGACTTTTTCCACTTTAAAGTTTTTCAAAAATCTATTTCCCAGTGAATGGCCAGATTTTTTTTTGCATCTGCTGATATATACAAGAGTTCTTCAATTTAATAATTCAGCAGTATAAAAAAAGAATTTTTTGTTTTGTTTACATTCATTACTCAAAGATATTTTATAAAGATTATTCTTATTCTACAGAGTATCTGAAAAGTTATACCTATCTAAGAAATACCTAGAACTTTTTTACTGATCAAATTTAAACCAGTAATTTTCTTTTATAAATTTTTATTTTTTAAGATAAAGTTTATAAATACGCTTGAAAGTATATCACTACTGGTTCTAATAGAAAAATTTAGTATTTGTTCAACAACAATCTAAGTCGAAGATTCTAGTCTCAGGAAATAGCCGGAACTGGCTGGAAAGAGGAGGAAAACACTAGAAATCGACGGGTCATGGAAGCAGTATTCTGGTGATCGTATCCGGCTGCCGGTTTTAACAGGTTTCTATCGGTTTCAAGTGAAATCGAACAAATCCTACCAATGGATTCGTTCATCGAAATACTACTTCCATGAAATCTTCGGAACCGACCGTTTCGGGGCCGTTAATCATCATATATATTTTCAAGCTTATTTATAAGTTGACAATACATAAAAACATATTCGATATTCTACGAATAACTCATAATATATGCTTTTTTCAGTTCTTTATTGCAAAATACTAAATTAGCATTTTTTGTTGTTATTTGTTAATCTTTTTCGTTAGTCATAAATGTATACATACTTTTCTAGTTTTTTTTTTTTAAATCAACCTTAACTGCGATAAAAGACTGATTTCTTATAGATTGAATATACTTTTTCTTTTTAATATTATTAATAGAAAAGACGCCTACATATTTACCTGTATAAAATTACTGATTCACCTAGTTCTCTTGAGTATTTTATGTCACTCAACGAGAAGAACTCTTGATTTTAGTTATAAAAGTATTTTTTTTCGTTCTTTATCGTTTTCAATATTATCTCTGTAAGCACTCTGTATGCAGCTAATGTTTTATTTAACAAGGATCATATAACCTTTTTTTTTTCATTTCTCATTTTTATCGATTGTGAATAAGACAAAGAAGGTGGGCATGTTTTTTACCTCAAAATAGAAATGAAAATATACTATAAAAGGATGAAAATATCATCTTTTTTTTATTATTATTTTAGATTTTTTAATTGATCATATTTTAATCAAAATTTTATTATGTCGTGGATTGTTGAACAAAGTGAAAATACATCAGCTGTTAATGTTAATGGTGATACAATCACATGTATGACAGATGGAGGTTATGGTAGTCCAATTAATGTTATGTATAATGATCCAGCTAATCGAAATGGACAATATTTTTGGCAATTAGAATTTAAAGATTTTGATACAGAAGGAAATGTTTCAGTTGGTTTAACAACAGAACAAGGTTTTCGAAGTGGATGGGGACTTAAAGCTATGAAATATTTAGGAAATTTATCCGATGGTAGTTCACTATTAGTATCAGCATTTGGTGAACAAATTAAATCACATGATAAAGTTGGAATATTATTACAATTAACAGATGTAGATTCAAAAATGTATATTTTTCATAATGATCGACCATTAGGATTAGCATTTCATGTTAAATCACCATATCCAAAACCATTATATCCTGGTAAGTTTACATGAACTTTATAATATATATATATATATATTCATTTGAATGGTATTTTTAGTTGTTAGTTTCGATGCAAATGGTAAAGTTAAAATTTCTCGTTCCCAACAAATACCTACATCATTAAATCGTGGATCATCACAATCGAACGGTGTCGAAGGTAGTTGGAAAATTGTTCATTATCCTCAACATCCTGAATGTGTTGAATGTCGATTTGAAATCAAACAACAAAATCAAAATACATATCATCTTCATACACGTTTAATTAATATTTTAAATTGTACTTTAGAATATAATTCAACAAATAATCAATGGAATGTTTCTCCTATTATGTCAACAAAAATGGGAGGTCCACCAGAAGCAATGAGATTAGAAAATATAATTAAGAATTTTATCTCTAATATTCAATATCTCGATGTACAAGGTGAACAACAATTAATCATTCAAACAAATAATGGTGAACAAATTCGATTAGAACGTTTTACAGAAACAAGTCCATCTCCAGTTACACAAAATATATTTAATTAATCAAAGAAATAATTGATTTATTATTTTTTAGAACTCATGAATAGTTTTTTTTTAATGTATTCATTTAATCTAATTATTCTTTCTTTTTATAATCATTTATATTTAAACAAGAAACAATAAAACAATTTTTAGGCAGATGATTAAATTAATATTCAATACACTCTACAATATGTTTTAACATAAATGTCGATTTCAATATCTTTTCGATAAACTCATTTTAAAGAGAATATTTTATTATCAGTGAATATGAAATTTTCTTCTCTTTCAATTTGTGTGAATTCGTCAAAATAAGTTCGAATATTCTGAATTTGAAGAACAACTTAATTGTCCTTTAAAAATACTTCTCTTTTCTATTGCATCACTTCGATTATAAATATGTAATAACAATTTGTTATATATGATTTGAAAGAGAAAAAGATACTTCATTCCATAGTACAAAAACAGTTTTCTTTCAGCATTCAACCATTGAAGAAAAATACGGATCAACGTTTGTATCATTAAGTTTGTATCATATCAATTGAATTAAAGAGAATTCTCTTAACGATTAAAAGATTTAAAATTAAAAATAAAGTTATAGAAACAATTTTTTGATTTTTCTCTTCAAATTTAAAATAATTTCATTTTTACTGCAGTTTTTAAAGTGAAGTAGCATACGTCAAACCTAATTTAATATTAATTTAACTACGTATCTTTAAATTAAAGTTTATCCTTAATATCCCAGACGAATATTGCAATGAAGAAAAATAGCTTTAAAATAGTCTAGATCAAAATCGTGACATCATATTTTTTTTTCTTTCGAGATATTGTCAAAATATTATCATACTAATATCTTTATGTAAAGTATTAACAAAATTGATATTTTTTTCAGTTAAAGTTTTATACAATTTTAATTGGTATAAATTATGTAAAAATCCATATATGAGTCGAAGGTCTAGAATGAGGGTATCATGGCAAAAAAAGTAGAATGCTTATACTTTGAAGGCTCAAAATACCTGATATAACTATTATTGAGATACTTGGCGTGTTAAAAATTATTGATCTATACAGTCTTGAGAATGACGTGTCATGAAAAGTGAGTGGTCCTTCGCCGAAGTAGAATATACTAGTGAACAAATCAATATTGCAAGAAATGTAATAAAAACACTAAGAGATTCATTTTTGAACAAATATGCTTTATTGATTTGGTAAAATTAATGATTCGAGTTTATATAATTAATTATTGAATGAAGAGAAAGTAAATTAGACATTTAAACACAGGATTTTGATTATTTTTGTTTGAGTTCCATAATTAATGGAAGATGATCTGATGATTTGTAGATATCCGATACACGATAACTCTCTAATTCAAACGTATCGACCGCTTTTTGATTCATCAATATATAGTCAATTGTCGTTGTAGGATTACTAGCCGGAAATGTCTTTGGACATTTACCACTTGGTAATCGTAATTTTCCTTCCGTCAATAATAACTGAAGGGTTGGACTATTTGGTATATCGTTAAAATCACCAGCTAAAATGAATGGTTGATTTTCAGGAACGATTTGTCGATATAATTCAATCACATTTTTTATTTGTGCTTCTCGAAGACTTGGAATGGCATGTTCAAAATGTGTGACACCGAAAAAAAGTTCTTCATTATTATTTATTTTAAAAGAAACAATTCCAATTGATCGTGTTTCACCTTGACCTTTCCCATCAAGATGTTTTAGTACGACAGAGTCAAAGTAACGTTTAGATAAAATGGCATTTCCATATTGTCCTCCTTGGTATTCCATCGAATGAATAAACATCATATGAGGCAAATGAGTGCGACGAGCGAGTTCAAATGATTGATCGATGTCAATACCCGAACGACGTGTAAATTTGTCGACTTCTTGCAAACCAATAAAATCTGGTTGTTCTAACTCGATTGTCTTTGCCACATCGATAATTCCATGCGAAGGTTCACGACAAGCAGCAATATTGTAAGTCATTATTTTCAATTTTGCCATAATTGAATCATTTATAGAGTCAGTCGATTTTGTAATAAAGTTTATTCTGCTACAGAAAACGAACTTTAGGTAAAGTAATTTACGACTAACCTGTATTTATAGAAAAATTTTTGCAACAAGCACATATATGTTTAACTATGCCAGCATCAAGTTCTTTCACTTGCCTCTAACAAAAAAAAAATACATCTGGCGTCGTCTGCATGTATTTCTAAGCATAGTAAAATGTGAAAATATCCAGATAAACAGCTTATTTACGCGTATTCTAATCAAAGAACGACAAAAAAATATGCAACGTAAAGAACGATAGGGTTACCATGACAGAGGAACAGAACAGAAAAAAATAGTGGATGTATGAGAAAAGATTTGTTTTTGTAGTTTACTCGTTATAAATAAATGACGAATAGTGTGAATCATTTATTATAACTCATTAAAATGGTTTGAAACAGTTATTTTATGAAAAATAATGGCAGTTGTAGTGCTTTGAGTCCGGAGAAAATATATATATTCTCAAGAAAAATGTGTTCTTGTGCGCACAAGGATCATGTGCAAGGAAGAGAAAAAAACAAACGCACAATTCTCCATGTAATAGTTACTTGAAGTGAAAGAAGCAAAAAATGAAGTGATAGAGTGACAGTATAAATACATGTGAGGATGAGGATGAAAAGTGAATTTCTTCGAAATAGGATTTTACGATTTTCTACAGCTAATTATTGTAAAATAAAATTTGCCTCACTTTTTTTAGTGCTCATTAAAATGTTTAGTTTGTCAATTATAAAAGACGTATTTTTACATTGATCTGCCTCTCAAGTTTATTAATTTCAAATCAAAAGAAAAGTACACTTTTTAAAAATATTATTAATAGATGAAAGAAAGGTTTATATTCAAGATGCAAGTTTTGAATGGAAGATGAAGGAAAGAAATATTATTTTCCTAGTCTTCTTCTATTGAATTGCTTCACTCTAGTTGTAGTAATGTGTTCTTGCAAACGATTTGATAAATATTCTATCCTTAATTATTTCCTCGAACGAATAGTTTATTATTCATATTGTTTGTCATCGATTGATTAATTTAAATTGAATAATGAATGAAGAAACACAAATTTATAATGATCGCCGTTCAATAATTCGTGAATTTTGTTTAAATACATCGACTCATGCTTTACCAGGTATAGCTCGAGCTGAAAATATATATAATCGTATTTTTTGGTCAATTTCATTTATTTGTTTTATGATAATAATGATTTATTTTATTATTGGATCAATAATTGCATATTATAAATATCCAACAAATATTGATTTAAGTTATAATGATGATAAACAACATTTTCCAGCATTTAGTTTTTGTAATTTATCACCATTACGTTTTGATCAATTTATAAAACCTTTTTTAAATTATACAAATACACTTAATTTAACTAATACAAATGATACAACAATATTTCTTCCATATCAAGCTAAGCTTATTTGGAATTTTTTAATTGATAAAATAAATCGAAATGAATCTTTAATACCATTTGGTTTTTCACTTGTTTCTATGTTAAAAGGATGTTCATTTAATTATCAACCATGTTCAATAGAAGATTTTATATCATTTACATCTGTAACCTATGGTCAATGTTATACATTTAATGCAAAATTAAAAAATCGTACAAATGATAATGTACGTTATACTAATAAGTATGGTAATTTTGGTGTACTTAATTTAGCTCTTTATATACATAGTCATCAATATGTACCTTATACAATAGATTGTAAGTATCAAAAAATAAATTGATCAAATAATAACTCTCTTATGGTTTTGTTTAGCTGCTGGTATAGTAGTTACCATTCATGATAATACACAATTACCAATGATTGAAATGTCTGGTATTGAATTATCACCAGGAAAAAAACATAGATTAAACTATAAGAAAAAAAAAACAGATTTATTGTCTTCTCCATATTCAACATGCACAAATCAACTTTCATCTGCTATGATAGATATGTTTAATAATTATAATGGTGCTGATTATGGTTATTCGCGAATGATCTGTAATGGACTTTGCCGACAAGTTTATTAGTAAGTGTATATTATTATTCATATATTAACGAATATAAATATTATTACAAAAAATGTGATTGTTTTAGTTATGAAAAATGTGGTTGCATCTATCCATACTATTGGAATTACCGGTCTATTACATTGCCGGGAATAAACAAGACAATTCGTGCTTTACTTTGTAGTATAACTGATACATGTTACTTGGAAGCTGATCAATCTCTCGCAAAAGATGTATCACTCTTAGAAAAGTATTGTTCTCATTGTACAGAAGAATGTTCATTTACAAGTTTCATGGTTCAAGTATCATCTTCGGAAGGATATCTCAATTGGATAATGCATGATATTAAAACATTTGTTGAAAATTCATCGGTTCCATTAACGATTAATTGGTCGACTACATGGCGTGAAGATATTAAGCAGAATTATCTTGTTGTTAATGTTATTACTGAAACAACTATTGTCGAAACTAATACACAATCAGCAACAATTAGTTCAATTGATGTTCTTTCAAATATTGGAGGTCAAACTGGACTATGGCTCGGTCTTAGTTTTCTTTCATTGATGGAATTTATTGAAATGATTTATCGATTGATTCGATATCAAGTTTATCTGATGACTCGATAAATTATTTTTATCATATATAATATTAAATATAGTTCTTTCATTTAACCAGCATAAAGAATCTAAAGTATATATGAATAAATGAAAATTTTAGCAATCTAATCTTCAGTTACAAATCGACAAAGTAATATTAAATAATAGATACAGGACATCCGTTGATAAAAATTTTGATCTTCAAATAGTCAATTTTAATGAGAATAGATTTAAATCAGAACTAACTTTACTTGAATAATAAAAAATTATGATAAGAGACTTTTGTAAAAGAAAAAAAAACTCCAAATCAAATTATGATATTAATAGATTAATTAGATTATCACTTAATTTGCCGCATTCAGTATCTTATTAATTCTCATGTTCAAATGTATAATTTGTTCGATTTCTTCTATCATCTCTTTACTGGACAAACAAATTACTATATAATCTAATGATATGATTAACTTCAAATACTTTCACTATTAAATCTTTTTTCGTAAATAAATACCGTTCTTTGGTACTATACTTATTTAATGGTAAAGATAAGTTATCAGTAGTAATACGTAATCTTCCGATTTATGATTGGCTGGTTAACTTGAGTCATAAAATAAATATTCAATTTTATCTTGATAAAGTAACTTTTAGCCTTTTCTATAATCTATCAAAAGTTGTTGTAAGTACTTTTATTTCTATTTATTCTATTCTATTATTGTTTGTTTCTTACGACCTTATGACAAATAGATGATATCGTAATCATTTTGTAATCCTTTATTTTTTGAAAACTAGAAAAATCTATATGACGTTATTAAATTGTGATAAGAAAAGAGAAAAAGATACTTCAAAATCTTGTGTAAGAATTTTCTCGAATGATCACAATAAAAGAATGACTCATACTAAAATATAGGAAGCATCATCATATAAAAAAAGAGATAACAGTTTCATTATGAAGATTATAGTACTAATCTTATTTTGTTACAAAAATAAAAAGTAAATGGCCTGGGCATACATTAATGATGATCAATTAAAACAAACATGTTACTCATTCGATATCGTTGAAGAACCACAACAAACATATTTGTCCATTGAAGAAGATAAATTAAATTCTGTTATCTCACTCTTGGAAGCTGTTGATCCACTTGTTGAATTCTTACCAAAAATTCATAAAAAAGTTGCACAAGCAAAACAGAAGTGTTTAGTTCCTTCGGATGATCTCTCATGTGATGAATCAGCTTCAATTTATCTTTGTTCGATGAGATGGAAACCTTATAATAAATGTCTTTATTGTCTTCTCAATGCTACACTTTGTGATGATAATAAACAAGAATTGATACCATGGTCTCGTTATTTAAAACTTTTATTTACTGCTCTTGATCAGCTTCCATCGAATCAGTTTACTTTTTATCGAGAAATGGAGGATGAATTTATCAAAAATTATTCATTTGGAAAATTCTTTATTTTTCATGAATTTACATTTTGTTCGTTATCCACTACTTTTTCAAAATTAACTCATTTATTAGATTCAACAAAGAAGAGAACATTTTTTGCATTCGAATGTTACAATGCAAAATTTATTGAAAAACACTCTTGTAATAATTTAGAAAATGAAATTCTGCTTGCTCCAACACAATTTCAATTTATTGACTATCTCGATCGAAAAGAAGATCTTGATATTATTCGATTAAGAGAAATTAATAAACCATCTCCTCTTATTAAATTCAATATTCATCCACATCAGTCACATTCAGCCATCTCTAATAAAGAACTGAATCAGGAAACAACAATGACTACAACAGAAAATATCACATCAGCTTCCAAAGCCTATCGAAATCCAAAGCTCGAAAGATTAATTTCTCTACATTTACCACATTCACTTATGAATTTAACTTATCAAAAGCTAACTGTTGCAGATATGGATATTGTAGCTGAACAGGCAATTATTGATAAACAATGCACAAAACTTGTTTTAGATAATAATGACATTACAACCGCAGGTTTATCAATTCTTCTTTCAGCATTACGTAATAATAAAATATTAAAAGAATTGCACCTTAATGAAGCTGGTATCTCAGATGAAAGTGTTAAAATTCTCATTAAAAAAGTTGCACGTAAGAATTGTTCAATTCGAACAGTTAGTCTTCGCAATAATAACATTACAGACAAGAGTATACCATATATAATTAAAAAGTTAAACAAAAGAACAATATCAATTAATCTGTATTTATATCCAAATCCAATAAGTAGAAAAGGAAAGAGACAATTGAACAAAGAATTTTCAACAAATGCAAACATTTTAATCATTTGAATTCTATTTTTTAAGTTATTTAAATACAATACTTTTAAAGTATTAACTAATTAATTAACATTATAAAACACAAATGAATTATTTAAAATAATTTTATATACAATTTTATTTTGATTATAATAAAATAAATAGCTAGTTAGAAGTTTTGAAGAGTGACAAATTAGTAATTACTTTTTCATCAATGTTTGTAAATGAATTTTATATATATATTTGATTCTTACAAGATTGAAACTGATAAATTCGGTTTTCATTTATACAATGATTAGTAAAACAAAATACTTAAATAATCAATTCTAACAAATTTAAAATCTTTCGTTTCTGATGAAATTTTCAAATCACATCTATATGAGCTGCTCTATCAAAAGGGTAAATGTTATCACTTTTACCATCAATTTTTTTGATTGAATTTCCTACTCATATATGTGAACTTGCCATAAAAAATTTTCTGTTCAAAGGTAAGGTGCCCATAGTATGAATTTCGAGTGTTTTTTTTGTCTTTTTTATATCATTTAATAGAGCGAGGGTCACTGATCATGTACATATATCATAGAACGAAATATTTTAAATCATTGGACTCATCGTATCACCAGTGATACAGTCACGTACTTTTTTTTTTCCTTTTTTGGACTGAGAAAAATCATTTTTATTGATACTTGAGTCATTTTAGGCGGTATTCAATGGTTTTCGAGTTTAAATAGAACTCTAAATCAGCATAAAA
>JAJEKB010021586.1:62390-103511 GCA_022393335.1 Macrotrachela quadricornifera | reverse complement strand
TTCTGAGCCTGGAATACTCGGCTGTTGAAAAGGGTTTCCAGAGGCCCGTCGTTCTGAGACGAATCCAAATACTTTTAAAGAGTAGTGATTCTGATAGCCATGATGATGAGGAATCCAAATATATCATCAGAATTTCTATAGCACAAAGTAATGCAAAACTACGTGTGTTACAAAGAATAATGTACTTTAAAAAACCGTTCCGGAGGGTAGTTGGTATTTGAGGTACAGTTCTTCAACAAGACGTCCTATGACTTTTGTCCAAGAACAAAGAAGTCTTAGAACTGATTATTACACAAGCCCTGAAAGTTTCAAACGATTTGGTGAATGTTGTGTATATCGTGTCATAAGCACCATGGAACAACCCAATGAAATCTTTTTTCGAATTTTTGTTGATATTTAAAAAGGTGTTTTCTTCATGTGCACTTTAAATCCGTTGATCTTTTTTCTACTTAATACGAAATAACAATCGATTATGCATGAAACGGATAAAACGAATTTCTTGTTTCACTGTTTCTATAAAAATATTCGTTACTATTAGTTGATCAAATGCTGTGACACATCCTGATTTCTAAACTATATTTGTTAATCTCTAGATATGAAAAAATTTTATTTTTGTAAATATTAAAACTGATAATCACAAAGATTATTGAGTATAAGATTATTTCTTATTAATATCTATTGTACACGTTTGTAGCGTTTGTTAACCTTTGCTTTTCCACATTCGGAGGCCTGAAAAAGTAAATTTTATTTGTTCTAAATAAAAAAAATATATTATAAATTACTTACCATTTGTAGCTGACCATCTTCATCTAACCAACGTATTATCTTTGATTCCTTTCCTTTTTTGTCACGCATATTTTGAATCCATTTACCATCTTCAAATCGAACTGTTCCCTGAAATAAATCAAAATCAATTAAAATTATTCATACAAAATCTTCTTACTAGAAGTTCACGTCCATCGCCAGTGATTTCCTTAAATTCAATATCTGGTGTAAATTCCATTATCATTGTTTTAAAAATAGTTTCCGTGGTAAGAGCCCATTTTCCATCTTTTTCATCAATAATTAAACGCGGTTTAACACTTTTAGCCATCATACGTGCCATCATACCAACACCAAGTTCCTTAAGATACTCTTCATTATTATCACCATCGACCTTACCAAAATATACAAAAGTATTTATTATCAATATTTTATTCTTAAACTATATGTCATCTACATACATAGTCCCAAGTACCTTTGAATTTGTCAATATCGTTGCTCATAGTTATTGATCAACTAGCAAAATAAATGATATAAAAATAAATATAATAATAATAATTATAATAACACATATACATTTGATATTTACAAAATAAATCCCTGATTCATGTTTTTAAAAATATCAACAGATATAAAGACGAAAATGGATTATCTTTAATTGAATATCTCATTGATTTTTTTATTCGTGAATGAAGTATTCTTTTTTGATGTGAAGAACTATTTCTTTCAAACCGAAATTCATAATGATATTATCGATGAATTTTTATCAAAACAAAATCGAATATATACAACATCGTTTTAGTGTTATAATATAAGAAAAGTGAGTAGTGACTTAAGTCTGTTTCAATTTTGATAACGTTTCATTACTGAACAATATTCTGGGAGATGGCTAAAATTCTATTCTCAGAAATTTCAATGTCTCGAATATATTTCATGGCTTATCTACTATTTCGACTAAGAAATTTCTTAATAAATATATTGTGAAGATAAAACAAAGTTATTATTACATACGATATTCATATTTGTCTCACCTTGAATGATTTGTGTGATTGCATTGCACGTCCACTTGTATAAGGTGTCTCTTATGAAGAAAAAAAGAATATTTTTTCACGATTTGTATGACGCATATATCTATCAGAAAAGAAAAAGTAAAAAAAAAATATTATATTATATATGCACTTTCTCACCGTTATCAATGTATGAAATTGTATATGTATATGCAAATATAGTGTCTCATGTGGGGAAATTACGAAAAGAATAGAATGTTTTAATGTGTTATACCAAAAATATCTTTTTATCGTATTTTTAATGAGTTTGGTGATTGATTTAATACTAAATATAAATAGAGAGAATGAAAAAAAAATATGATTCAATCAATAAATAACGTGACGAAAAAGAATAATTATAATCAATCATGTTATATAAGAATATAAAAATGTACTGAAAAAATCTCTCGACTATATATTGCGACCTCCTAATCATTGATTTCTTAATCGATATAAGAAGGTGTTCTTGTGAGAATGATAATATAGATAGGATTGTATTCATAGATTTCAGATTATACGAAGTATTGCATCTTCAATAAATCTCGATATTTGGACACAAATATAAGATATAAATAGACCTATTTCATTACCTAATGCTAACTCAAATACTGTGCGTTTCTACTCTCATCATCACCCTGTGCTGTGACCATGGACTTTCGCTAATATTCTTCTGATGTAGTGTCTTGTCACGAACTTTTACTAGTATTCTTACCTAACCTCACCCCTCCATAATTGAAGACTCGAAAGGATTCTTTGAGTTTTACATGTATGAATTGTTTTCCAAAAACAATACTTTTGTTCTGCCATGAAAACAGGGCCAACGACCCCATATCAGCTGAGCTGTTATAACTCTAAACTCTAATGGGCTTCAATAACCTGGAATGGCCTCCAACAACTCCAGTACACTTTAAGAGATTTCAGTGTATTATAGTCCGCTATTTTCCCCTTCACAGAAGACTATGAGACACTAGAAATCTAGAATTTGTTGTTTTCCTCTTAGTTTTATCAGAATAATCAAACGAATATAAAAACTAACCGAAATATATCTAAACTAATGTCTGTTTCATCAACTAAAATCTCATTTTTTTTGTTTGTTTTGTATATAGAATTGAATGAGGTTTTTTATTTTTGATCAAAGTAACATAAATTAATTTGAATCATATTGCAAACAGCAATCCTCTTTATATGATAAAAAAAAAGATTTAAAAAAATATGAAGTTTCGATGATAATTCTCTTAAAAAGTGTTGACAAAATTAAAACGTAGTATTTGTGAAGTATATCCATTATAATTTAACATGATTTTCAATAAAAAATAGAAATAAAATGTTGTTCGTGTTTTCATATATTGGTATACATAGTCTTCAGAATAATTCATCGGAAAATGCTAATTTGTGGTTTTATTCATTCCCCTCTCCTTTGAACTTGTCAGTTAATAAAATAGAAACAAGCACAATTCAACATTTAAATGTTTTGTTGATAAAATGTTGACGATGGTCTAGAAGCTTTTGTGCGTTTTAAGCAACATCGTACGATGAAAATGAATTCACAACATGCCACACTAAGAAAGATATATTAATAGTTTGCATTTCATTTACCCCTTAAAAGTATATACGACCCTGTATTTTTAACCACTCACCTTTCTTACAGTGATAAGAACGATAGTTTGCATCTTATTCACCTTCTCGAGACATACAATAATATTGCACATGTTATACTATGAAGTTTTTCGTATAATATTACTTGCATTGGCTTTTGCCCCTTCGAAAGCCAATCAAGAAACTCATCCAACAGTTGGAGTCATTCGATGGGATGCTTGGAACTTGTTCAATGGTCAGTACGATCCAATCTCCTTCTATTCTCATCGATGTTTAAGTTCCGAAAAATGGCATTATCGACTACCATTTTTTGCAAAGGTTCTCTCACCTACAAATACTTCGTATAATGGAGATCTACAGAGTGTCATGGATCAAGAAATACTTTATGCAAAGCATGCAGGTCTTGACTATTGGGCATTCGATACGTATTGTACATTTGGACCCAATTGTACTACTAACTCCACATATTGTGCTGAATATTTGAAGATCGCACCTTATTATTGTCCTCGAAATCCTGCATATGGATTGTATCAATATCTTTCGAGTCAATATAACTCTCTGATAAAGTTCACTCTTCTCTTATTAGGTTCTTCTCCTTGTGATTATGCTTTTCAAGAAAGTTATCTCGAACTTATGGTACATCCTCAATTTCAAACTGTATTAGGAGGTCGTCCACTTCTATATTTATTCCAATTCGATGATGCAGAAGCCAATCTTTGTGGAGGTGGATGGGATGGAAGTAGACAAGTTTTCAACAAGTTTCGACAGATGGTTATGAATCGAGGTAAATTAAAATAAAACATACATGATTAGGTTTACATGGAGATCGTATGATATTCACAGTTTCAATAGCTCTTCAGTGTTTTAAGCAGCACTTCATTTACATTCTGATGGGATTATGACATATTCAGTAATCATGAGATAGAACAACTTATAATGATGTACAATTTGCTTCCCTATCATTCTTAGTTTTCTTAGGAAGAATGAAATATGATTCCACTCT
Source organism: Macrotrachela quadricornifera (assembly GCA_022393335.1). NCBI lineage: Eukaryota > Metazoa > Rotifera > Eurotatoria > Philodinida > Philodinidae > Macrotrachela > Macrotrachela quadricornifera. The sequence continues at coordinate 99,104 of JAJEKB010021586.1, read as the reverse complement.
TGAAACATGTTCAGTCTAACAGTTGATAATACATATAGTCGATTTGTCTTTTTTTTATTATAGGATTGCAAAATCCATACATGGTGTTGATGGACTTTTTGGTTCCAACGGTGCAAGATCATGCCGCTCTTCTCGGATTTGATGCAATTTCAATGTATGCGCTACCTGGTGGAACTAAAGAGGTTGATATATTAGATCTGTAGAATTGTATCCTAAAATTTATTTAATTCATTTTAGGGTTTGCCATTTGTCGATCTAGTTCATGTTGCTCAACAGTAAGTAGTGTAGGTTGTGTAAAAAATATTCTAACAAACTTCTATGATAATAGATGGTGGCAATCAGCTTATGAAGCTAAGGCAAAACTTGTACCGATCGTTCCTACTGGTTGGGATGCTCGACCGCGCTATGAAAATCCTGTTCCATGGCTCTATGAAGGACCAGAACATTACTTTCAACCTACTGGTGAAGAATTGCAAGAATTCTTTAAAATAGCAGGCAACTTTACTTGTCAAAATAATGAAGCCGTCGAGGCGCAGACAATGCTTGTCTATGCATGGAATGAAAATAGCGAAAATGGTGCTCCTCTTATTCCTACTCTCGGAAATGGTACTTTGTACGTTGATGCTTTATCGAAGATCCTTCCATTATATTGCTAATCAATTTTTTTATGAACAACAATAATTTTGTATCTTTCGAATGTTTTTTTTCCCAAACCGAGTAAAAATAATGATATATCAAATTTCATAAAATAGTTTCAGCTAACATTGATTATTATTACAAATAAATTTGTTTAAAAAAAAATAATCTCCTACCAAGTCATATATTTATTTCATCTTCAATTAATATTTTAAAGTATAAATAAACAATAATTGGTAAAATTGTATATGATATATAGAGACAAAAAACATTTTATTAGCAAAAATAATGTTTCTATATTTTAATAAATGATAATATAAAGGTTTGTCCATTATAAAAAATTATCAAAGAAAACTTATTTATGAATTACCTTATGTAAGTTAATAAGACTTAACAACTATAAATGACACAAATAAGTAAAGAGATATTAGCTAAATGTTTGTTTATCCTCCATTATTTATATGAGTCATTCTCGTGATCAATTAATCAAAGGTCTTGGTAAAGTGAGTATAGTGTTGGTTGTTTATCTATCAATTGATCATCTACATCACTCCAAGTGACACATTTTTGTGAAATATCCATTCAAGTCAAAAGTGGGTTAACTACAATGTTATTAACAGATTGTGATCGATGGTTTAATTTTCGATTGTCTTTATCTTGTTTTTTAGTGGAATTAAGAACCTAGAAAAAAAATAAATTTGACAAAAATATTTGTTTATAAATCATTCTTATATATATGAAACAATTTACGTAGGTCGCCCATACAAAAAAAAGAACATAACATAGAACATTTCTTATGGGACAAGTTTGGTAACTCTTAATGAAAGTGGAAGATTAACGAAGAAATAAACATACAATACCGTAAATGAGCACATTAAATTTTGATCAACCGACATAAGTACACCTGCATTATCAAATTCACCACAATATTTTGGGGCAGAAAAGATAGTCACTAGTTGACGATTGCCGAAAAACTTGTACCCATCTTCAACAACCTTTAACAAAGAGTAACATTTTCCATGAAGTAATTAGAATACTTTACCTGATTCGTTCGACAGATTAAGTCAAGATTGTATCGATTCAAAAACTGTAGGGATGATATTTGTCAAGAAAATATAAAATAAGAATTTAGTCAATGACTTACTTTATTCACTACATTAACAGCAAAACTGTAAGAAAGTGCAGCATTATTCATACTCCAGTCCTTCACATCTCTATCAGGATCAGCCCATAGAAGATCACATAAAAGACCTGATCGATATTAATTAAAAATAATGAAAATTGTATATTTTTATTTAACTAATTTGTTGCTCAAAATCTATAAACAGATTCTTGTCCTATAATACTCTCTGGTCTATATTACAATGTTAATATTTTTAATACAGGTATTTGTGATTAATGTGAGTAACTCGATATAATGTTTTCATCTGAGACTATCAAGAAAACTTATTCAAGAAAGCTCTTCTTGGATATTATAGATGTTTCTTACCATAATAGGGTACATCAGTCGGTCGTCGAATTTGTCGAATTTGTTCTAAACTACGAAGATCAGGTGAGAGACCTTCAAACAATAAACAAGTGAATAGATATCGAATACAACAAAAATCAAGTTTTACCTCCATGACAACAGAAGATTTTTCCATGAATAATAGATACCACTGGAAGACAATCAAAACACTTTAATGAAATATTTAGAGGAAATTTTGTCAAAGTTAAGAAACATATCGAGCTTACATTGATGAATAATTTCCATAATTTAATATTGTATCGTCGTTTACCTATACATAATGACGTAAGTATATGTCAGTATATTTCATTTGTACAGTGAACGAAAAATACGAGAATAATTCATTATAGAGGTAATGAGCTCTTTTCTGAATGTCTATGGATAAGATGAAGATTATAACAAGTTTTCTGAGGAAATTCGATGTTTTATTCAATTGTTAATATCTGAATAAATAAGAAAATATAATTAATACCTACATTCGTCATAAAAACCATAAATACGAGTCATCCAAGAACATTCGTGTTTTCCTCGTAGTAAAAAAATGCTCTCTGCATATTTTATCTAACAAAAATAAAATACATATACACAACTTTGATTATACCAAAAATCGACAAACTTTGTTAGCAAGTAGCAGACAGATGGTTTCCAAAGATTGTTTACCTTTATTGACATAGTTACCAAAAAACAAGTATTTGCATTTTGGTGGAAACCCACTACATTCGAAGTAACGAAGCAGATCGGTATATTGGCTACAAATGGTGCCTATCAAAGAATATTTGTCAAAAACAATCGACTGAAACTTTTATTCAGATAATCTCCAATGTCTTGAAGAATAATTTTATAATTTGAACAGATTCTGGCAATGTTGATGTAGCGTATAATTTGGAAAAGAATATATGAAATTTTATTTGGTACGATGAACGATTTTCGATAGAAATCGACATAAAATCACATTGTGATAAAGTTATTTCATATTTTTCTTTTAACAGCGATTATGTGAAATAAATGATTCGAATCAAACAGAACACATCTTTAATTTAAAATGTCTTCTCACAATGATCATACAGTCTGCATGTAGGTTGAAATCAGAAGCAAAGACTATCGATATTTTTCATTTGTTCTTAAAAAGTAAACTGTATTTTTCGCTTTCTTATGAAATGCATATAGCAAAATGGTATGTTTAGAAAGTAGATTTTATTACATCTACTTGGAAAAAATGCAAATCTGCAGACGTTAATGTATTAACAATTTAAAAATAAATAAATGAACAATAATACCGCATATTTTGATGGGAGCTTCAAGTTCGAAGAGCAATTGGTTCTCTGAGGAAAATATCTTTTGCTTTTTCACATAAAAGCTTTATTTCTTGTTCGGACATTTGAACTAATCCACCTGGTAGATGACAGTCACGCACTTTGAAAATAGTGAATATCAACCATGAATGTTACTCAAAAGATGATAATAATGGACAGACCTTCGACAAGTCGTTCAAGTAGATTGCCAACATCCAACTGTAAATCATTAGTATCGACTGCCATGACGAGATACGGATGTGTGATCTTTCAATTTCTTGTCAAAACTTTTAATGTCGAAGTGTATAGTTAATCACGAGAAGGAAAGTTAGATAGACATCATCAAAATGTTTCAAATGTTGTTGAACACGTATAAAAGTTTTCTATAATACTTTAGAGCATAAAGCAGAAATTCGATTGAGGTTATGTTTAAAACTTTCAAAAAATAAATTGAAGAAACTCCACTGTGACTCATTCATAGCCATTAACAGTATATTGCTTCCTCTATACATTATATAAAGCTGCCAAATCAAATGTAAATAAAGTTAGCAGTCGACTGGAATAGTTTTCGTGATGATTCGCATGAGCGACTACGCTACAAAAGAAAACTAGAAAGCCATTTGGAATTCGACGACCTTGAGAAATTCATACTCAATCGTAACATGTGTTGGACACACTATATGAAATCATATGACATTCCGTTTGGGCAATTGGAATCTCACGCGCGGTTCAATGGTCGTCGATCATACGGATATTGTGTTTTTTTGAACTATAGTTACATCCTGTAAGATTGAATTGTTGAATAACTGAAGTTGTTAATAGTGGTCTACATTAGATTAATGTGTTCTTAGTGTTTAGGTCTAGTGCGGGTTTTGTTATCTACGATCCACCTATATTGAAATGCAAAAGATGTATATAAGTGAAACTGGTTTTTTTTATTTACACACATGAAAACAAATCCAGTTATAAAATATACTTGTACATATCATGGACATATAATTCGTTAACTTTTGAAATTATGCTCGAATTAATCCACGATTTCTTAGTCCTTCATATTTACGATCACATAAGTTATATCGATTACTATAGAGAAATGTGGCTTCTTTTAACTGCTACAAAGGTTTCCATCGGTACCAGTTCCATCTGATACTACTGCAATCCTACAAATTTTGTACATCACCTTATAGAGCGTGAACTACTGCTCTCATCTTTTCGTGAGGAATCTTTCGTAACCTAAGGTTTTCTGGCATCAAAGTGTGCTCTAGTCATCCATCAGCCATGCAAACTGCGTACCATTCGATAGAGCTCGTTGAATTTTATGTGCCCTACTAGTTTTTTTCTATGGCTTAGTCGCTCAGATGACTCGTCATCGAATATACTCGAATCGGCTGCTAGCTTTCGTTACATGCTACTTCCATCGAACTGACCCTGAATAGTTGAATATTTGAATTCAAGTTGAACATGTATGCACGAAATGAACTAATCAATAAATTGATTGCTATGTGTATTTAATTGACATTCTATAGATAAATGTTCATTGCATTTAATGATTAATTTACATAATAGCCACTATTTCGTTTATTGATTACCTAGTTAGGTTCTATTTTAGAACATCATATGTAAACTAATGTCTACTTTCGTATAAGCTAATTTGATTAGCACAGAATGGTCTAAAAGTAAGAAAAAATGGAGTTGTTTTCAGCTGTTTTTTTGGATCCATATTATGATCTCATATTTGAACAACATATATTCGATGGCAATATTCAGAGAAAGAGCCTATCACCAATCTTTAGATTAAAAGATTTGTTCGAAAACATACAAACGTCTTGCATGCACTCATATATGACTGAGGCACTAGTTCGTAGTTTTCTTGTAGTGGTGTTTTTCTATCTTTTAGTTTATATGAATTAAAATTTATGGAATGCTTTGAATTTCAATCGTTTGTATGTTATTTCAGGTGTGTTGACATGGCAAACTACTAAAAGACGAGATATGATAAAAAAAGACATCGACTCCGATTATACAGTAGCAAACTTATATAGTATTCGTATACGGTTATCTAGTCAAACGCGCAAGTTAAAAGAAATGCGTGTATTTGCAAGAAATTTCTAAAAGTATGCATTTACATGCAAATTTTTTTTTAACTGGTCGTAAGTCAGAAACACTGTAAACTTTTGGACTTCATAAGTTCCATGGGATAGCCAAAAAAATTAAGCTCGAAAATCCACTAAAAACGTTACATGAGTATAAATTAGTTGATTACTCAGTACTGTACTTAATTAGTACCCATGTAACGTTTATAGTGCATTATCGAGCTCACTTTTTATTGATGCCCCATAAAGTTTCCTATTTCCTCCTTGGAGTTCTAGCTTACAGACAATGTTATCGGCGAGCAGCACAGGATTACTTTGTACGAAAAGAAGTAGACCATGAAGAACCTTAGTTTTATTGTCGAACAGATAGTTTTCACTTAAAGTTTTTTCCTACGACTAGCAACTACAAATCATTGTGTTTTCGGATACCAAACTACATATTGCTGTTTTTGTACACTGATAGGAAACTAAAAAATGTAACAAAGTTTTATATTCTGAAAGGGTAGTTGTCATTCAATATCTATGAATACATAATGTTAAAGAATGTGATATTTTCGTGAAATGACTTTAGTCATATATAATTGATCATATAAAATATTATGCGCTGTAAATTTGGGATACGAATATTATCTATTATTTATCTGAACAGAATTCGACTACCTTCGATCATTGGGCTTCCAAAAATTTCAACAATTATTTTATTTATATTTATATCGATTGTTACCAATGTATGATAATCAGTCTTGACAAAAACGATATTATTCGAAAGTTGCAGCGAGTGACAGATAATTGATTATTATAAACTGTAACTATATATTCATAAACATTAAACGAAACACGATTTCTCAGAGGTAGAAATTTTATCACTGAACAATGCTCAACATTTTGATTTTCTGTCAGTGTATTAGCACATATACAAATACCGTAGTACTTCTTATTGTTTTTCAAAAAAAGTAGTTCGGATACTTTAACGCATTCTTTGGTTTTTGATGCTCTATTTTCTGAGATATTATGTGAAAAATTTTCTAACTTATTTCTGAAATGATCTGCAGTATTTTTTTACGCATTCATTATGATACTACGTTCGTGGTCAAACAGAATATTTTTCAGAAAGTCAGCGTTGTTTCATATCGATCAGATATTCACAAGACGGAATTCCTTCCTAAGTGTTATATGTCATCTGTCACTGCGTACACCATATCAACATTGTTTTCCTATGGATATATTTATTATCTGCATCAATACAATAAATATATGTCTGGGAAAACAATCGAATAAAAATTATCTTACGTACAAATTTAATGAAACTTTCTTTCATAATTGATATATCGTTTTTTCTTCTTTTAATTTTCAAATATAAAATAAATAAGCTGTTCATGACAGTTGTCATCATAAAGCAAGATGAAAGATATGACATGTCTCATCATCAACAATATCAATCAGAACCCGTTGATGGTTGTTGCCGTTTGTCTATTCTCCTTTTCTTACTTACACCGACTAGACAACGATCGTATGCCAAATAAGGAGAAAGAAAGGGTTATCTATTTTGGATGTAATGCAATGCGTACCAGATTCCTCTACCCATTTTCCTACCATTATAACTGTATGATTCATCCACCCACATAAAGTAACCTCATTGATATTTTTACTAACACATGTTTTGAGTCGTATAGATTTTTTTAATGGCAGCATTAAAACGTACAATTGATTTAAGTGGTGCAGATATTCAACAAGCTTGGCAAGATGTAAGGAATGATGCATCCGAGATCAATTGGTATGAAATATAATTTTTATTGTCCTTATATAAGTCTTATTTTTGGTATAGGATTTTATTAACATATGGTGATACTGGTGACATTATACTTCGTGGCAAAGGTTCTGGTGGATTAAATGAAATGAAAAGGAAACTTCATGATAATCAAATTTATGTTGGTGTTATTCGTGTTCGAGCTGTTGATGATCATGGAAGTCAACGAGCAAAATTTGTATATTTTAATTATGTTGGTGCCAATGTAGTAAGAATCTTTCTGTCTTCCTTTTGTGTCTAATATATTAAATTTTGTTCTGTTTTTTTTTATTAGCCTACATTACGTGCTGCTCGTGCTTCAACACAAAAATCTGAATTTGAACGATTTTTTAATGGTTATCATATTCAGATCTATGCTAATTCTCAAGAAGAATTATCGGAAGAAAATGTTATTGCATTACTACAAGCATGCGCTGGTGCACATAAACCACAAGCTTACGTGTTTTCATAGTTATTCTTGTTTTTTTTTTAATCTTTTTTCTTTTATTTATGTTGATCTCCTTGTTAGACAACTATATTTCATATATAACAGGTCAATCAATGTAACAATTATATATTAACTATAATCTGATATCTGTGATAAGATAGTCTAATGAATGTAGAATTGATGATGATAAAAAATAATTGAAGTAATTTTGGTTTGTACGAAACATTTTTTAATATCATAGCAATCAATGGAGATTTGAGTATTCTTTCTATTACTTAGGACTTATGATTTGTTTTATTAAGATTTTATTAACAATATGGCTTACGAATTAGCAGGAAGATTAATTAAAACTTGTTGTTTTAGACTTTATCATGAAGTTAAATCAATAGGTTTGATACTTTTATATAAGTATTAGAAAAAAACTATTTAATACTGTTGTATTAATATTAATCTAACATGAATTTAATAATAACATTGATAATTGATCATATTGCATGTATATCGAACAATACACGAGCTTTATATCACTTTCCTGGAATTGCCTTGGGACTTTTGTATTCTCTAGTTTATTTTAAGATAGTCTGAACATTTCTCTTATTGAACCTTTTAATACAGAGCATTTCGATAATAAAGATGACAAGTATGTTTTGATTATTTAACAATCAGATATATGGAATGAATTCAGATGATTGATGAATTATGAAGAGATTTATTTTTTTTTAGTGAAAAATACAGGACATATCTAATTTCTATCTATATACGTAAAATAATCATTCGTAATATTTACTTTTTTTTATTAATATAGACTATGCAAATTGCTTTGATAATGATAAAAAATTAACTCTTTAAAGTTAAAATATGGCACAGATGCTCATACTCTTTTATTTCGGTTAAAATGACATTTGGGTCATTCTGTATGTACTCGAATTTGCTAAACTATTACTGTTTACAGTTCAAAAATAGTTCATCAATGAAAGAAAAATGATAATTTTATTTATACTATGTTTGTCTTATAAAATATTCATATTAATTGAATCATTTTAATTTTATATTATCCTTCAATTCTTCGGTTGATCGAGTACATAAACTCACATGTCGTACGTTTTGATTGATTTTGCGAGTAACGTAAACAAAAGCAAGACTAAGGACAAATAGCTTTTATCATGCATATTACACATTAATTGAGAAAGAACTAATAGACAAAACATATGCAAAAACAATCTCTTTTTTTCTATAGACTCAATAATCAAGCTAATAGTACTCACAATAAAGCTAGATTGATAGAGAGATTTTAAGAGCGATACATTATGACATCGTATAGAACTCATTTTCTCTTTCCCAACTATCTTATAACGAACATGAAAACGATAATATCCGTATTGTTTTCAAGATTTTTCGATTAATAATAAGATGACAACATCACTACTTAAGGAACATATTTGCTTTTATTAAATAATTTTGCGAGAAGTTATTCTTTGTAGGTGTATGTCATTATAAATTTTTATCTAGATTTAATTAGGTTTCTATAAAGTCAAAAGAATTTTGAGAGGATTCGTTTCGATAGTTGTTTTAGTTCAACATATGATATTAGATTCATATGACAAAAAAGTCATTATCTTTTTTTTTTCTTACAAAAAAAAATATAGGACAATGTGTACGCACAATATCATCTTCTAATAAATGAAACTTGTCGGTTTTCGATATCAAATACTTTTTTAAAGATTAAAATTAGTAAAATAATTAATATGAATATAAAGGATCTCACATTTACTATACCGAAGAAAAATAAAAGACTTCTATTAATTCAAAATATAATTCAATGATTGAACGTGATTTTATATGTAACATTCAATTGCAGTTAGATCAACTTGAAGAAAAAAATGATCTCGTCCCGATCATGAAGATCTTTGCTTTCAAAAAAGGTTTCGCAGCTGTTAGCATGATATTTTTTTTTGCTACATTAAATAGAATAATTTTTTTTATTAATATAACTTTTATAACAATAAAACGGGATAATCCAAAATAAACTTATGTTTTTTTTTCTGCGTATAAAATAATTATTTATTAAACTATGCAAAAATATGGATATACACCTACTGAACGGATTAACATTAAGAACAATTATTATATTCTGTATTATGATAAAATTCAATTTTGATAATTATCTTTTAAAAGAATATTTTAGCTGCTTGTTGCTCATTTAAAATTTTTATACTCCTACGAACTTTCATTAAAATATGTAAAAAAAAAAAAAAGAATTCATCCATCAAAGTAATTATAATCAACGTGAGAAGTTAATTTTCATTTTCTTAATTTAAGAATATATTAGTTTTAAAAAAGAAACCAATCTTAGTCAATATATATACATGTGTCAATTGAATCAAAGAAATAAAATTAATAAATTGTTTTTATAATTAAATTTTTTCTCATTTGATCATTTTATTATGATATATATCTTCTATAGAACATGAAAAATGTTCTAATATTTAATAAATTATATTTTTGTCTTCTACTCATTTCTCTTCTTTTTATTCATGAAACATTACAACAATGAGAAAAACGAAAATAAAAACACGTAAACAATTTAAAATAATTCTTTCCTTTGTTTTCTTTTGTTTAATGATTAAGTAATTTACATAGGATTTATCTCTAAACTTTTTTTTTTTGTTCAGCACAATAGAAAATAAATTATCTCCTATTTTTCATTCATTCATTCATTCATTCTGTTTCATTTCTTTTTTTTTTATTATTTTCTTAGTTTATGTACAAAGAGCATTTGAACGGCATCTTTGAAACATGCTTCGCGTTCATCACGCGATACTAATTCACCACATCGTTTATAAGCTGCTACTAATGGATTCCAATGTGGTCGATTATTGCGACGTTGCGGTATTGGTTGTAATTGATTTGATAAAATTGTACGTTTTGATTTTAATTCTTCAAAATTATCGTTCTGATCTTTATCAATTGAATTTGAATCACTATTTTCATAACCAATATTTTTATTTTCTATAGGTATATTTTGTTCGTCACTAACAGATGAACTTGATGCATCCAAATGCTAAAGAATGAAATTTATCGAAATATAAAAAACAAAAAATTTTCAATTAACTTACATTGTCATCAAATGCATAGATTTTGTAAAGTGAAACTGATTGAATAAGGACAAAGATTAATAAAAGACAACGTATATGAAATAATAAGGCAATCATTTCTTTTTGACCGAGCAAAATGCTAATATCTGAAGTTTAAAAAAAAAAATTAACACTTTATATATAACGCATGAACACATGAGAAGCACGTAAAATTGATAATGTCTCTTTTTCTTTTTTTTTTTTTTTTCAGTTAATATGTACGCGAGAACTAGCGAGAAAGAGAAAATGAGAAAAAAAAGATTTTTATAGATTCTAGAGAGCAAAAAAAGAAATAGTAAAAAGTGTCGATGAAGAAAAAAATAATAGCATAATAATGATGACGTATTACAAAAAATTGGAGTACGCTATTCTAATTGAAATATTGATGTTTCTAGTGATTATTCGGGATATTAAATAGAACTCGACGTGCTTTTATATCATGATATTCTCTATCAAATTAATTCATGATATTAACGTTGGCGTTTATGAAAAAATGAATAGAACATATCACCATACTATTGTTCGAATAATAAGTCATAAAATAAAGAGAAAATTTCGAATATTTGGAAAAAAAAATAATTTTATTATAATAGTATTTTTTGTTGAAGATCTAATTAAAGAATAACTAGCATAACAGCTGAGAGATAATGAATTTGAGAAAAAAAAAAAAAGATTAATATACTTTCTTTTATGTAATTATTATAAAATAATTTAAAAAAATTTCTTTTTCATATTTACTCACTCTAACGTTTTTTTTTAATACAAAACCTATTTACTCAGGTCCATCTGTTATTGTTATGTTATTTATTAAATGATGAAGAAAAGCTATATATCTCTTTGTTTTTTTTTATTTTTACATATATCTGGTGTTGTTTTTCATCTTTCTAATTAATAATGTCAGCAACATCAACCTGCCAATGAATGTAGAAATGTAGTAGATTGTAAATCCGATTATTTAAAGCGGGAATCATATTTTTCTTGTAATTTGATATTGTTTTACGATGTTACACATAGTTTTATCATGACAAGAATAAAAATCTACTCTAAAGCCTGCCAAGTTATAAGAGAAACTAATTATGAAATATAATATTTAATAATCAAAGATAACAAGATGCTTGTAGAAAAATGATTCTTCATCTATTTAAATAGAATTTAAGTGATATAAATATATAAACAAGAAAATTTTGAACTGATCCAAAAAAACTAATAGGAAATAAATACATGTCTAGTCATTTTGTTGTACTTAAGTCAATCATCACGATGGCATTGTTTCTTTTATCAATCATAGAGAAATGTTCAACGTTTTTATTCATAAAAGAAAAATCGATAGATGCTACCTTAAAGTATATTAAGTCATTTAAACAAGAACAGGAAGATCAACCACAAGTTGTAAAAATAATAATGTTTTATTTAAAATTAATAAAAATCAGTTGAATTTGTTGAAACTGACTCGACTTGTAAAGTTTTGCTTATTCACGGTAACTGACAGAAATGTGTATCATGTATATTTTTCTAGGAATCATACAATGTGACATTGTTTATTAGAGCCACTTACCATAATCTTTATCGATTCTTCTCTTATAAATAAAAATGTCGAACATTTCCCTATGTTTGACAAAAGAAATAATGTCATATCAATAAATTAAAGTGAAATTATTCAACTGTGTACAAGCGATTCCCACTGGTGGGATCCATTGTAGTGAACGTGTTAATATTCATCATTAGTATAATGAAGAATTTATTTTTTATGTAAATATATATTTAATACTGTACGATTTATTAAGAACTAAATTACAAAAATTTTTCTATCAGAATACAGTAAACTGTTAAGTACTCGATAAACTAATGTGTTTTTTTCACATTTTTCATACACATATATATATAATATTATTTTCAGTAATAAACATTCAACAATCAATTTAATATTCAAGTATCTTTATAATGCATTAAAAAATATTATATTCATTTTGTCTCAATTTTTAAAATAAAAAAAGAAATTACGTAGATTGTGATAAATGATCTTTCTACCTTTTTGATTTATGTATAACATACATGAATAAATATTATTTTATATAAATTTTACAATAAAACATGCTTAAATATCATTTTAGATAATAATAATCATGAGAAGTAAAAGTACACTATTTACTTATACAAGAAAAACATCAGTTATATTTAATTCATACTATATTAATATGTACTACATAACATTGACTTGATTATAATACATTGTTTTGTCAATTTTTCTAAGTGAATAACTTCTGTATTAACTAGAGACTTGATAGTGCTTAGAATATTAATTGTTTCTACGAATAGACTTTATTATTTACAGTATAGTTTTCATCTTAACCTAATTATGTAGGCGTTATACTTTACTTTTAATTACATGTTATTTTTAAAGACCAAGAAAAAACAATTATTATAGAAATAAAGACTTTACAGGCTGATAATCATTCAAAATCAAATCAAAATTTTTTTTCAATTGATGAATATTTATAGTTTATTAAAACTTATACATATCCTTTACATAAAGTAAATGTATGATCAGGTCCAAGTGCTACAGAAGTAACACGAGCAGGCACAAAAACACGCATAGGCATAGGTGCATCTTCATCAAATTCAACACCTAATGCACCATATCGATTTTTACCCCACATAAATAATTCACCATTATTTGTTATTGCTGCTGTACTAAGCAAACCACATGTAACATGATCAATTGTAACATTAGGATTAAATTCATTTTGTCCAAATAATTCCATAGGCATTTGTTGAGGTATATCAATTGTAGTATGTTTTGGACCAAAACCAAGTAAACCAAAACCCCACATATATAATTTACCTTGTCGATCAACAGCTGAACATAATGAACCAGCAGCAGCAACACATTTGATATTTTTTAATGTAGAACCATCACGAAAATGAAGATGTCGTGGTTGTGCACATTGTAATGATGCTGGTGAATCAATTGGATCATTCATTATTCCTAACTGACGATATTCATTATTACCCCAACCAAATACATCTCCTGATTTATTCAAAGCTAATATACAATCACCTTTTGATGCAATTTGTACAATACGCTCATGTTCAATATCACCACGAACACGTTCAGGTCTTGATACACATTCATAATGACCAACACCTAATTGTCCATCAGTATTTAATCCACAAGCATAAACATGACCTTTTGCAGTAAGAAATAAAGTATGATCTTGTCCACAAACAATATCAATTATTTTATCATCATTATCATTTAAATCAATATTAAATGAATGAATTAACATACTATTTTTATAAATTTCATCAGGTACAATTTGACGAGCACATTGACCAAATGCATTATTACCAAATGAGAAAAGGCCTAGAAATAAATAATTTTATTAAATACTAGTGAAAGTACCCGATGAAAACAGAATATGGTTAAAGTTTTGCACCTTTCATCCGACTTCTTCTGTTGTACATAACACGTCTTTTACAGGACTGTTCCTCGCTGTGGATAAGCTATCTGCAACAGAAATTTTTGCGTCACACCTGGAACCTCTTGGACAGGACTTTTACCAACTTGTATCAGACATCTTTAACCGGATTGTTCCTGTTATGCGTTAGGTGTTCACCATTGGACTCTTCTCGCCGTGCGTGATATCTCTTCTACAGGAATCTTTTCACCGTATCTGGAACCTTTACTACAGATCTTACTCCGCCGTGCATCAGGCATCTTCAACAGGTCTCTTCTCATCGGGCTCAAGCTGGCATCCTCACTCGCATCCACTCTGGGCACGATCGCTCTCAAATTTGCATCGAACTGTGTCATTTGATTAGAAAGTGAGCAAAATCACGGTCTCTTACGACTTGAATGAAATTTCACGCACGCCTCTCTTTCTCATCCCCAATCGCTCTGTCGACTTTCCTTAGCGCACTCAAGGAACTGATGTGGATAGTTCCATGACGCTATTTCTCACGATGACTAAAAACATAGCAAACAGATTTATCAAAATCTCGATATGTATTGGTTGGGATGAAATTTCACCCATCCCCTTCTGCGCACCCCGTTTAGTGATTCCAACCCCACATCGACTTTCCTCTGGACCTGAGGAAAGTTTTGTGACGCTAGCTATCACAGGGACTGAATACATAGCAAACAGACAAATATTCTTCTTTATATATATATAGATACGTCATTGTTTTGATTCAAGAAAAAGAACAAATACGTCGTTCCTGTGAGTCATAGAAAACAAATGGATACACTGTAGTTGTGAATCAAGGAAACATTCGTACACATTTTTCTCTTATAACCTATTAGGAACCTTCGATTTTCACATTTAAACCAAAGAATCATCGATAAAAGTTGATTAATCTTAGAATCATAACAAATTCGCCACTTTTCTGGAAAATTGACGCAAAATTCATTCCGATATTACTTGTGTGAAACATCAGTCATAGGCCTCGTCCCTACTTCTATTGATGGTAACAGCACTCTTGCAAGCTACCTTCGGACTCAGACAATCACCCTGGAAAGTTTGATAACGTTAGCTATTACAGTACTATCTGAGTGAGATTTCACCTACACCCTCAGTGGGTGACGCTACCTTGTACAGGGACCGAATGCATAGCGAACAACAGGCAGACATTCTTCTTTATATATATAGATAAAAGACGAATTTATATGTCAAATAATATTTCTTCTATACAGTTTATATCGAAATTTACTAAGAAATAAATCATTGTCTAATAACAATATTATATAATTATCGAAAAACTATTGATCATAAGAGTCTAAAGCTAAAACTCGTATTTACCTAGATCAAGTATTGCATGAAAAGTAATATCTTGCTTGAAAATGTTCTTCTG
Source organism: Macrotrachela quadricornifera (assembly GCA_022393335.1). NCBI lineage: Eukaryota > Metazoa > Rotifera > Eurotatoria > Philodinida > Philodinidae > Macrotrachela > Macrotrachela quadricornifera. The sequence goes on along the minus strand of JAJEKB010021586.1, from coordinate 83,357 downwards.
TTCAACTAACCTGAATTATCTGTTAAAACAATTGAATGTGCTCTACCAGCTGCTATTTGTATAATTCGTGTTGATCTTGGATGTTTAATAGGTAAATGAATAATTTTTGGTACAATTATATAATCACCAAAACCTTTTGGATGATTACGATCTTTTAAATACGTCAATTGACTATCTGTATTAAGACCACATGCCCATAATTTATCATATTTTAATGTATTTGATGAAAATAATGTAAAACCATTTCCACATGCTATACGATTAATTTTTATTCGATGTTCATAAGAAAATGGATGTCGATATGGTATTGAACGATGTAAACGTGTTTGTTGTTTTGAATCAGTACGTTTTGGATCAGGACGTTTATTAACAAAATCAAAAACACCTAATGCTCCTGTTCCAATATATCCCCAACAATAAATAGATGGATAAAGTTGTGTACGTTCACCTACAAAACTTACTGTTGGTATTGGTTTTTTTTTTGCATTTATTATATTTATATTTATATGACGTAAAAATAGTTTTGTGTAACACTTCGAACAAATATTTAAAGATTGATGAATAATATTCATTTTATCTGGAATTAATTCGGAATGTAATATGATATATTATTTTATATCTTTGTCATCAATCAAAAATCAATTTAAAAGAAAAAAGATAAGGAAAAAAAACAATTAGTTATGGTTTATAACAAGGTATTTGTATGACTTCTGGATTTGTCCAACCTTGTTGCATAACAGAATAAGGAAATGTATCCATACCATGACAAGCAGCACCATGTCGTCCATCTTTCCCAAGTGCTAATACAGCACCACTAAAAGTTGGATAAAATTTAGCCATACGTTTTATGGCATCTAAACATGCTGCATCAGGTGTAACACCTTCTCTCATTAATTGTACAGCATGATAAGAAGGAACAAAACGTTGCATAACATCACCATCACCTGTAGCACATGCACCACCTATTTCATTATCAACATAAGCACCACTACCAACTAATGCTGAATCAGCAACCCGACCTGGAACCTTAAATTGAAGACCATTTGTTGATGTTCCTACTGCCATATTACCATCGGAATCTAATGATACCATACCGATTGTATCATGTTCTCCAGATGGTAGTTTATCATGATGCGGAGTCTTTTCCTCTATGAAATAATAAAATACAATAGTTTGTATATATAAAAGTAGTTTTTACTATGTTGAGGTTTTGGTGTATATGGTCCACAGCTAGTAGTTGGATCTGGTAGTACATTACGTCGAAAATTTGGTTGACAATTTCCATTTTTCCATTTATTCCATGTTTCAATTGATGTATTACTATGAAGATCTTCTTCTTTAAAACCCATTTCAATTGCAAATTTAGTTGCACTTTCACCAACTAATAATGAATGTGTTGAATACTGTAAAACAGCACGAGCTACACCAACCGCATTTTTAATACGATGTAAACTAAAATTAAACGAAAATAAAAAACATACAAAGAGAATTAAGTAAATCAAAGAAGAGATAGTATCGTCTCTATTTTGAACAAATTATGACTGATATATAATTCAAAAAAACTAATATTTTCCTGTATAATTTGATATTGTTTTGGATTATTCTTAATAAACTACAGAATCCATTACATCTGGAATAAAGCTAGTTGAAATACTTCGATTAATGTAAAAATCTAATGAGTTGATCACCAAGACGCATGCCAACTGTTATTTCCTACTAAGAAACTTAATGATAATACTATAGTAGACCTTATAATTCTCTACAAAACCGTATATATTCCAATTCGAAAATTGCTTTAGATTCATGTAAAATCGATGATGGACTATCAACTAAAACAAAATGCACACTGTTAATATTGTATAAAGATCTTGGCTATTTTTCATAAAATAAGACCAAGATGTCAACCATAACTGATTTGCACAAAACGAGTGAGCTAATTTTGCTAAATGAATAATAGCAAAATGATGTCAAGATTTACTGTACATTTATTTATGATCCTAAAAAAATGGAGGAAACTATATTTTAAGTGCTTTCTTCCAGTAATAAAAGTGTTTCAATTGAAGATGAAAATGGATAAATTTTAAAAATACTAAGAAGATAAACTTTTATGGTCTACCCGTTATTTTCAAAATAGTAGACTACACTCTTGTTCTCATTATTGATTTTTCTTACATAATAATTCATACGAAAAATAAACAAATTGCGTGATTTTTAAATTTTAAAACTTATTCAAATAAATTATATACTTTGCAACAGCACCAACACTCATTGTACGTCCATCCATAATAAGAGCATCCAATGTAGTTTCTCCATCCTCAGCTGGATGACCTCCCCATCCAACACTAACATCACATTGTTCATCTTCACATGTTCGACAACCGACTTCAACAGCATCTAAACATGTTGCACCAGGTGTCATCAATTTAGCAAAAGCATTTTTTGTTGCATTCACAAATGGCCATGTAGTGACGACAATGGGTGATGATGTTTCTTGACCATTATTCATGTTTGTTTGACAAACGAATATAATCAGAAGACAAAGCAAATTTGTAAACATCAAAATAAATAAAAATAAATGAAATAAAACATAAAATGAAAATATTTTTATATTTTTCTTTGTTTTATATCAACAAGAAAATAAAGTTTCTATATATTTATACAGAAAGAACGAAAAAATAGAGACATATTAAAATATTATTTAACACAAAAACGATTTTTTGGTGTTTCATGTGTACTCCAACGTTTTTCAGGATCATATGGTTCCCATCGACATGCAGGAAATATATGTTTATTACGTTCATACCATGAACGTAAACAAATTTTTCCTGCATGAGATATTGGTCCTGATAATTGATTATCATTTGTTGATGATGATGATGCTGTTGATGAATCACTTATTGTTGTAGCTGTTGCTGGTACTTCAATAATAGCATTTGGTTTAAGTGTTTCTGTAAATGTAAATAATAAACCTGAACGACCACGTGCACGTGTTACAATAAAATCATAAAATGAATAATGATGTGGAAGAATAACATCATCTTTAACAAATATAAGTTGATCAACAGAAACAGATTTTAATTCATTAAATATATTTTCACGACGTAATTGTTCAAGTGCTTTTGAAAGAAACATTTGTATTGTCATACGTTTTTTAATTCGTACTGAACGACGATGTCCTGAACCATCCCAATAACTAAAAACAAGATCAACTTCTTCATTTTTTAATTTTTGTTGTTTTTCAACCCATTCTTGACGAAGTTTTTCACGTAATATACGTTCTTCTTCTTCACGATCTTTATCTGGTAAAAAACTTGTATCAACATCTATAAAGATAAAATAAAACAACAAATTAATTTAATCATTAAAAAGCTTTTTTTTTTGTTTTTTTGTTTTACCTGGATTTTTACCAAGACGTTTTTTTTTAGTTGCAGCAACAAGACGATCAAGTTCTGCAGATGTTAGACCTTGTTGTAATGCATTATCATCACTATCAACATCTTCATTTTTTGGTATTTCATTTGATAATGAATTCTCATCTGTATTAATAGGCTAAAAGAAAATATAAATATTATGAATCATTAATCAATAGAAAATTATTTACTTCTTCATTTTTTATTATTGGTTCATTATGTTCTTGTTCTTTCTCTTCTTCTTCTTCTTCTTCTTCTTCTTCCCATTCATCAGCAAATGATAATTTATTTGGTCGTTGATGTGCACTAGTATCTTTTCGATTATTTTGTTTATTTTTCATTGATTCATTAAGTTTAGCTTCTTTTTCTCTTGCTAATTGTTGTTCACGTGCATGAATATATTCTTCTTGTTTTTTTTTCATTTCATCTAATGAAACTAAACCAACTGTATCAGTTTTAAGAATTTGTTCAACAGCATCATAATGCGCTTTAAATTTTTCATCAATAGCTTGCATACGATTTTCTTCTTCAATTTTTTTCTTTTTCATTTCCATTTGTTCATGTTCTTGTTGACGACGTTTTACTAATTGATCAGCACGCATCTGATCTTTTGTTGCACCTAAAATAATATAAACATTTTGTTTTCTTTTATAATATAAAAAAAAAAGAAAAAGAAAATTTACCCGGAAAAAATGCCATGATAATATAAATAATCTATAAAAAAAAGAAAGAAGAGAATGATAAAGGATTATTGTTCAGAACATTTATTTATAAATAGAACCAAACAATCTATCTGACACTGTTTTTATTTACAAGACAAAAAAGAAAAATACATATTTAATATCTGGTTAAAGAACATAATGCAAATATTAATAATAACAATCATTGGAAAAATTAATCAAGCCCATTCGATAGAATTGCAAAGTCGGACCATTGTAATGAACAACCACGAAACCCAAGGCAATGTCGAAGACTAAAAAGAGATGAATTTAAACACTTTTAAAAAGTTTTGGATCAAGATAAGGAATGAATGATTACGATTCTTACTGTTAAGAACTTTAAAAACGGAAATATTTTTATCTTTTAGCAAGTATTTAAAAAGGAATAATTTGATAAACAGTAGAAGATAATAATTCTGCATCTGTTTTATGTAAGCTAGAGCCAATTTAATGGTCAATATGAATAGTTTTAGATTATATCTTTAACTACAAACTAATCGATTTCAAAAGACAATGAACAGTTCTGATCAGAAAACGAGCTCGAACCAGATAATCTCAGCTCAGTCTAGATCAGTAGCAGTTCTCAATTTTTAAAAGTTGTCTTACATATTCAAAAAAGTACTTTCACTTCTCTCAAATGGGTCATTGGTTAAAGAGTAGTTAAAATGAGCAATTATCTACCATTAGAATACTAGTATACAACTTTTTAAAGCTATTTTTGCAGACTTGATCCTTACTTTCAATGAAACCAGTTCATCTGAAAATAATTGTCGATTTGAAGATGCGAAATACTATGTTTTTCTAACACTATCACTATATCCACATATTTCTCAAAAAATCTTGATGGCAGTATCATAAGAATGAAGTCATAATTGCCTATTACTTTTATATTAGCAACAGTCGGATATGAGTTCTACTTGTGAGACATTTAGAATTTCTCTATTCGTAGATAAATAATATTTTATTAGAACTTAAAAATACTGAATTTAATCACAGTCCTAACGTTTTGTTTTTATTATACTGAAGAGATAATCATAATCAAAAGAATTTAAAAATTATGAAAAATATCTTAAATGCAGAAATATTCATTTTTAAAATATACCGTCGGTTGGAATTCGATTCAGCAGCTCGAATTTGTTCATTTTGACAAATTTGTCTTATATATGGTCGATAATCAAGATAAAATGCTGAATGATTGGTAGTATCATTAGCCTCTTGTTGTTGCATAAACATTTTAAATGTATCATACAATTCAATTCTAAAATTTTCTATTTTTTTTTAAATATAAAAAACTTTCATTTTTACCGTTTTAAATCATTTTTACTATGATTTATTAATAACAAATGAGATTGTTCATATTCAGATGTATATTTTATTATAAGATCATCAAAAATTGTTTTAAGTATTGACTCATTCCATTGTTCACACAAATAAGAATAAAACATTGTATCGAATATACGTGCAGATTGTAAATTTGGTTTATTATTATTATTTATTAAATTTTGATTTGTACAAGATACAGACATAGAAGATGATTGAGCAAGAAATTGAAGTGTTAATAAACTTCGACGTAAATCATATGAACAAGATTGAACAAAAGATATTAAATCATTAATTGAAGGTATTTCAAGCATTTCAACCAAAAGTATTAATCGAAGAAAACAATAAATAAATTCCTATTTATAAAAAAGAAAACAATTTAAAAAATAGTTTTATTTAATTAAAACTTACAGGTTCAATTGGTTCAAGATGAATCATTTTATAATCTCCTATTTTAGATAAATTAATAATTGCATCTTCTGGATTACTTCTACTATTGGATGTAAGTATTATTGGTTTTTTAGCAGTTTCAAGTAATTTTTTTAAACATGACCAAAAATTATCATCTGTTGTTAATGTTTCAATCTATATAAAAATAAGAAATTATTATTTTTTTTCATTTTCGAAATATCAAACTTCATCAAAAAGAATTAAAGATGTTTTTTGAACATGAACAGATGATACTAAAGGATTATCTGTTGAAATAGATTCTTGTTCTAATTCTTTTTTTTTGCTTTGTCTTGTTATTATATTAGTTGATTTTTTTGTTGGCTTTGTTTGACGACGAGAATTATTATCTTTATGTTCATCATTATGATTACTTTTCTTATTATTAAAAAATGATATTATTGTACCACGTTCATTCTTTGCTTTTTTCTTCGCAGGTAATGATGTATTTACTTTTGATTTGTCTTCTACTATTACGAGAAATATATTTAAAATAATTTTACTATTAAAAATGAATTTCTTTTGTACCTCGTGATATTATTGTATCCGAAGAACAACGTTTTAATGATAGATAATGATGACTAGTAACTTGTTCTAATTGTTTTAGTAATGGTGCACGTGCACGTGATTGAGAACCATTGATTTCTGTTATCTAAAAAGAAAATTTAATGTTTTATCAAGAGAGTTAATATTGATATTTGAAGAAAAAATAGTTGCACAAGATATTTGAGAAACATTTGAAATTGAGACATAAACCAGAGTGAAAACTAAAGAATGTGTGTTTCATACAACACACGACATTTGGAACACGTTTTGATCCTATTCGTCTAGACTTGCGATAGACCCCTCAATGGATAGTAAATAAATATGTGAGACATTCAAAAGACGATTTTTAATTACTTATATAATTCTAGATTTTTCTTTTAATCAATTTCGAAAAATTACTTATTAATAATATTCAAAATAATTTTTTTAATTCATACTTTAAAGTTATGTTCTTCTGCGAGTGCATGTACAAGTGATGTTGTTCCACAACCATGAACAAAAACTAATTGTGGATGTTCTTGTTTCGATTGACAATGATTATGATATATCATATCTAAATAATAATATAATGAGATATAACTTATTTTTTTCTTTGTATTTACTTGATTCATCAATAAAATCTTCATCTGAATTATCATCATAATCTCTTCCTCGTTTTCGTCCTTTTCGTACACTTTTTTTTGGTTGTTCATTAAGTAATTTTTTTGTCCAATATAAAAACCATTCATTTAAACGTCGAATTTGTTTTGTATGACTACTAAGATAAGTTTTTGAATTTCGTGGACGATAAATTTCTGTCCATGATAATTGTTCATATTGATCTATAAATGAAAAATATAAATTTTCAAAAAATATACAATAAAATTTTTGATAATATTTACTTTGTTCTATTGCTTTTTTTCGATAATCTTGTAAACATTGAAATATTGAATACCAATCAATTGTTGATTGAGCATAAGAACTTAAATCATCATTTATATATTGTTGAAATAATTCCATTTGACGTTCATTAGTTGGAATATGAATAAACTAAATTAGATTTCAAAAAAAATAAATATATAAAAATTAAAATAAAATACTTGAAGTCTTGGTAAATCTGTTTGATTATTATTATTTGTTGGACATATTCGATAAAAATTTTCAAGATGATTTGATGTTATATCATCATTTGTTTCAATTAATTTCCATTGATTAAATAATGGGATAATATCATTTTCTGTTGATTTATCTTCTTGTCGTATATGAACTGGTAAAAGAAAATCAGCTTGTTGAATATTTGTGTCTTGTTGTTTATTTGATAGATTTATTTCAGGTTCACATTCAATTATATCTAATAGAAAATTTAATTTTTATATGTAATATAAGCAAATTATTAAAACTATTGTGCAATAATGTAATGTCCCATTATCGTCAGAGAAATAAATTTACAAAATGCAATGATATTGTAATCATTATTCAGAAAATGGACAAAACTATCTGCGTAATTAGGCTTAATACAACTCTATCGATTTTTATGACTTGTTGGTCATTTCAAATATAATTATTCTAAAAAATAAAGTATTTTATAAAATTCTACCTTCATCTTTATCATTCGAAATTATTGGTGATTGTCTTCGAGATTTATCAAAACATTGAAATAGTGTTTTTTGTGTTAATTTCATAATTAAAGAAGAAAAAAAAGAATTTATTCAAACGATTACATTAAATTCTTTTTTTCAATTCGTTTTTGATTGGTTTACATTTTTCATCAATTATAAAATTTAATTTCGAAAAAAAAAAATTTTTTTTTCTAATCAATAAGAAGATATTTATATAATAATTTAAAAAGAAAATAAATTTATTTATATTTTTTTATTTTAATAATATCGATAGTAGCGACATAGTTAATATTTATTGTTTATTTTCATTTTTTTTTTTTTGTATTATAGTTCAAAATAATGTTTTATCAGACGTGATGGTCTTATTCTTTTATCAATGGGATCAAAATCGTCACCGTCCGATGAAGTAAGAAATTATTTTTCAAATAGATTAATTGATTTATTTTTTGTTAAAATAAAGATTACTCTTAAATTAATTCTTGTCAGTGGTAAAACAGCTGAATTTCAATTTCGTTCAACAACAACAGCAAGTGATGTAGCTAAATATGTTTTTGAAAATTGGCCTGAAGGTTAATAGTAAAAAAAAGAAAATAAAAATTTCATTTTATTTTTTATTAGATTGGGGTAATGAACAACGAGTTGATCGTTATGAAGTATTAAGATTAATATATCAAGGAAGATTTTTACATGGAAATGTAACATTAGGAGCTTTACGTCTTCAACAAGGCAAAACAACTGTGATGCATCTTGTTCCACGTGAAAATTTACCTGAACCTACAAATGGCGATCAAAAAAGAAAACATAAACATGACAATAATCATGATAGAACAGCTGATCATACACAACGTGCAATATCACCACATCGATCAGACACAACTAGTCCAAATTCAACAGCAACTGGATGCTGTGAAGGATGTATTATATTATAAATAGAAAAATTTCCTTCTTTTTTTTTTTTGTCAGATGAACAATCTAGGTTTATACGTACATATTCAAGACATGAAAAAAAGTTTTCTTTTTTTTTTAACAAAAGCCGTCCATTGTCATGTTTATTTGCCGGTGGGTTTTTTTTTTAACATCTGTTAAGATGTTCTATTGTATTTTGAATTCTTATCGTGATTTTCCTGCTTATTAATTATTGTATAAAAAAAAATAAATAAATCAATTTTGATTTTTTTGTTTTTTTTTTTTCCTTTTGATAAATATATTCTATATTCATATTCATTTATGCTTAATGTCGTTTTTTCTTGTAATTAATCAAATATATACATATTTAAAAAAAGAAAGAATTTCTAAGTTATTTAAAAAAATAAAAATAAAATCTATGCGCTTAAATTTATATATATATTTATTTAAATATTTCAAGATGATTAATAATCAACAATATAATGATACTGAAAATAAATTACAAAAAGAAATGGAAGGTATATTTAAATTAAATCAGAAAGATATTAGAAAAAAAAATTTTTCCTAGAAAATTTTTGTTTTCTTAGGTATGGATGAAGAAGAACGTTTAGAATATATAAATAAATTAAGTACAAATGTTTTTAATGAAATAATTGAAAAAAAAAATGGTGAACCATCAAAATGGCAAAGTTATTGGGAAAAAGATGAAAATGATATTGAACAATGGACAGAAAACGATATACAATCAGATCCAATTAAAGGTTTATTAACAGCTGTTGAACAAGGTGATCTTTTATGTGTTCAACAATATATTAATCAAGATAAATCACTTCTTAATGCATATGATTCAGATGGTTATACAGCATTACATCGTTCAGCAAATGGTAATCATTTAAATATTTGTGAATATTTACTTGAATCAGGTGCTAATATTCATGCATTAACAAATGATAAATGGAATGCATTACATTGTGCTGCATTTTGGAATAATTATGAAATAGCATCATTATTATTACAAAATGGTATTGATATAAATGCTCAAACAAATGGTGGACAAACACCATTACATTTAGCTGCATCACAAAATAATAATCGAGAAATCATTCAACTTTTACTTATACATCCATTTATTAATGTAAATATTAAAAATAAATTAAATGAAACACCTGCAATTATTGCAAAACGTTCAAGTTCTGTTCATGGTCTATTTGATCTATATACAGATGCATTAACAAAACTTAAATAAAAATTGTTAATAAATTTTAATTTGTCTTCATAGAAGAATATATCATGATTGTTTCATAGGCTTTCTATACTCAAAACTATCAGAGTAAACAGCAGACTCTGAACTTGCTGTTATTCGGATATATATATATATGTCTAATTCTAAGCTTTCACGAGCAACTAAAATATTTTTTCCTGTCATTTAAAAAATCTTGTAATCAAAAGTTAGATACGATTATAGAATTTAGTTGATTTAAGAAAGGTATTATATAAAATACGAGAAGAACAAAAACTAACATTGATTGTCATACCAAATAGTGATAGGTATATGTTATATTAACTGCATTAATAAAACAACATTTTTAGTCAAATGAATAAAATTTCGACGCTATAAAAAAGATAATATTTTGGTACATGAGAAATTTCTCGAATAATTTCACCGTCAATTGTGCCCTTCAATATTGTTCATTGAATGAAACAAGAAGACAAGAAATTCATCTTGTACCAAAATTGATGACATACGTTCTTTTTAACATTCTTACAAATCTATCTTATTTTATAATATGTGAATTGTTAATAATAGATAATGCTTTGACAATATTCCCAAAAAAACAATTAATAAATATCAATTTATAATCGAATAAAGTACAATCATTTGTATTTCTTTTTTTCTCTTCATCACTTAGTAACAATGTTTTGTAATAATATATATCGTGTAAAATAATAACCTGAGAAAACAACGAATCAGAGTCTATTTTGGCTCGTTTTTTTTTCCTTTCATAAAAATTTGCATTTAGTGAATTCTTTTTCTTCTACCAATTGCAAATAATTTATAAGTTGTACGTAAAAAAGATTTTCATACATAAATTTCTTTATTTAAGAATGTCTAATACAAATTCAATAGATGAAGTTGAATTACAACAAATTCAACCAAAAATTATTCTTTCAAAACTTCCATTTGAAAATAAAAAATGTCCATTAATTTTATCTAAAGATGGTAATGCAACAGCTCTATTTCGTTATTCAAATTCAGGTCCATTTATTGAATTATTCGATCCATTAAGTACTAATCTTCTTTCTGCATTAAAATTTTCAATTATTCAAGGAAGATTTTGTATTTTTAATTTTGGTAATATTGAACAAATTGATTTAATATCATCAATGTTAGATAGACTCAAAGAACATTGTTTAAAAATTCATAAAGATTTATATGATCATATTATTAATAATTCTCTTATGAAACAATCATTTGATTTTCTTATGTCTTTAATACCATTTAATCCTGATAATGAACTAGTTCCAGAAATATACGAAAATAGTAAACAAACATTTCGTATACTTTTCTTTGCACAAATTAATGATATATCAATAATAAAAAATCATCCAATATTATCATTATTTCATTGTATTTCTATTAAATCATAAACTAATTTATTTTTTTTTCATGTCAATTCATCTTGTAATAAAATACAATCGCATACACAAACTATCATTTCTTCCTTTTCTTTTGTTTGCTTCTTTTTTTTTTTACAAAACATAGAATAAAGAACGTGCACGAAATAAAAAAGAAAAACTAATAACAATCATAATCACAGAAGAAAGAAAGAAAAAAAAAAAGAAAGAATTTATGAATAAATGAAATTCTTTATATGAGAAAACATATGTCACTGTTATTTTTGTTTTTCAAATAAAAAGATAAAAGAATGATTGCTTGAGCTGTGTCTACAGTAATAAATGAACACACAACACATCAGAAGTGAAGAAAAGTAGGAATATATTGAAATCACAACTGAAAATTAAAGAAAACAAAAAAACTATTATAAAATCACACAGCATCTATATTTGTGCAAAGTTCACGAAGTAATTGTAAATTTTTTGGTGTTACTGACGAACTAGAACTTGCTTTATCAAGTAATACAGAACCAAGTTCGACATAAAGTGCTGTTGTTAATGCATGTATTGATGAATTTAGACTATTAGAACCACCGGCTGATGATGATATAGCATTAGAATTTTGACCACGTAATAAAGATAATAATTTCCAATAAGCTGGTAATAGATGAATATCAACTTGTTTGGATTTACGTTGACATACTCGAGGTACAAGAGCTAGAAGATTTAAATAAATTTTATATTCTCTTTATTTTAAATTAAATTAAGCTTTTCAGATCTTATGAAATAATGCAGATAGATATAAAATAGTATTTTTCTTGGGGCATATCAAAACTTGAATATATTTTTATTTCTAGGTGATACTAATCAATTAAATACGGAAAACATAAATCTGTAAAGATAAGGTCGAACTGTTCTCAACTTTTTTTATATATAAATAAATAATAGTTGGAATAATTAAAAAATTATTATTATTATTCTGAAGTTAATAGCAAATAAAATTGAATTCAGTACTTCAAAAAGAGTTCCGCATGATATGAAACAATGTCATGAAATAAACATTCTTTTTTAAAAAAAGTTATTAAGAAAAATACAGATGTTTTTCTCGCTTGTTCAAGTGGAAAAAAGTGCGAAATAGAGTTTTTCTAGTCTATATATCGTAATTTTCTGCATTAGATTTTAATATGTTCCATTTATACACACTAAAATATGTGTTTTTCGTTGTGAAAATAAATACAAAATGATATCATAACATTAATTGAATTAATTAATTATACCTTTATAAAAGACATTTGATACTATGAATTTCTGTTACATTCTATAAGAAGTTTTGGTCTTAAATATTCATAATGAAGAAGTAAATTATAAAACTATAGAATTCTTATAAGCGAGAAATTTAAATGTATTGTTGGTTTTTTTTACTGAAAATCATTGAAATTTCAAACGGACTAAGTTTAATATTTTATATCCAAAAAAAAGAAAACGATAAACTTACCAGCTAATTTGAGGACAATCTCAGGACGAATACGAAGATTGCTATTTTGACTAAGTGTACATAATGGTTGTATTAATACACTACAATCTAAAAAATAAGAACATATTTTCTTTTGCTTTGTTTTTTGGTATACAAATTTTTCTTACCAATATATTCGATAATTGTATCAATAATATCGGAAGCAAGTTGTGATATTTCTCGATTTTTTGATGCTATATTTTGTGCAATAATAGGTAATGCTGAATTAACAACACTTGATAATGCATCACCTAATATTGGTACAAGTTGATGCATTGTATTTAATGATTTAAGTACAACTTTTGAATTCATATCAGCTAAACATTCATTGAAACCATCAAATATTTGTACGAGTGATTGTATAGCTGTATCAGTTTCGAGTTCACATAATTTTTGAAATTCTTCAATACCATTTAAACGTTCTCGAAAATCTGAACTACGCATTTGTTTTGTTAATTCACGAACTTGTTCTGCTTGATCAGCTGTATTTATTTTACGTGTTGATGAAAATTGACTTGTTAAACTTCTAAAATATAAAATAATTTTATAAATAAATGTATAAAATATAATCTTTAACATCTTTTCGTGATTGATATCTCATATATACGATGGTAATTATTTCAAAATTTATTATATACTGAATTACTTCTAATACAAAAATATCTGTTTTGAAAGAATTGAAAGAGAAGAATATATTTACCCATTTGAATTAAGTTTATCATTTGATAAAGTTCGTCGACCATTATTTCTTGCTGATTCACTTGGAGTTTCACCAACACCTCCCTATTTAATTAAAAATCAAAGATTAGTTTTTTAAATTATTCATTTTTCTAATCTACTTTAGCTCGAATACTATCAAGAATTTCACACATATTTGTATAAACAGTTGGATTAAGATAATGTTTCATCATTGAATCAAGTTCATCATATGACATTAACATATAATAGATTTTTTTCCCATACCATCTAAAATTAATTTTTTTTTTATTTATATTGATTTTAATTCTATATTAATATACCTGATTTCAGGTGGACCATCAGATGCAAATGTAGCAGCAACTTGTAAAACACGTTCTGTAATATCACGAGTACCACTTAAGATTTTCGTTGGACCTAATTTTTCACAAACATGATAGATGTATTTTGCTGATGTTTTTCTTGCAGCTGGATTACGATGACTAAATATTATAAGACAGAGAATTAATTTTTTTTTAATGAAAATTCTTTTTTTTTTTTTAAATTACCTTGCTCCACCGGCTATTAATGCTTGTAATGCTTTTTGTAGTGTAACATTATCAATCATCATTTGAAGACATTTTTCAGTATCAGATCTGAAAAATTCATTACTTTCTGCACTTTTTTGTATTAAAGCTTTAACAGTTAAATCAAGTTCAATATCCATATTACGTTTTAAATGTTTAAACATATCACAAAATGTTGATAAAGCAAAACGTGCAACTTGTGAACGAAGATTTTTTACCTAAAAGAAAATATAGGAACAAAATATTAATATAAATTTTTTTTTTTGTCATTTTGTAAAATAAACGAACTTCTTGAATAAGAATTAAAACAACTTGATGTAAATTTTGTGTTATAGTATCAGGATATTGTGCAATAAGAAGTTGAAGTAAATTAAGACCAGAACATTTTTGTTCCCAATCATCATTTGATATAGATTCCATTGCTTCACGATAGACATTATCAGGATTTCTTAATTGATCAGTCATTCGATCTTCTGATAATGGACGATTAAATGCGAAACGTTGTTCATTTGTTGGTAAATCACGTCGATTATTAAATGTTTGAGAACGTGCCATACTAAAATAAAATAATTTAAGAATTTAAAAAAAAATAAATATTTTCCTTTTTTTTTTTATTATACGAATTTTTAAAAACACGAAAACGTTGTTGTGATGGAAAATTAGGTAAAATTGAATTTATATTGGAATCAATTTGACGTCGTGGTGTTGGTGGTAAATCATTACCGATGGTTGTTAAATCAGGTTGAGATGAATAACGACTTGTTGATGTTGATGATGTAGGCATATCATTATCATATAGAATATCATTATTATTATTATTCATTTGTTGTTGACGAACACGATTTTCTCGATCTTGTCGACGACGTTCTTTTTGTTCAATTTTTTCTTGAGTTTTTTGTTGAACACGTAAACGAAATGATGCTGATAGTGATTGACCCATATCACCAACCTATATAATACAATGAAAGTTTTGTGAAGATTTATAAATTTGAAAAAAAGGTTGGTTTTTCTCTGTTAAATGAAGTTAAAACAACTTCGATTCAAATACGATGGATCAACTTTTGAACTGACTTTGTTGAATAGATTCTTTGATAAAAAACTAACTTTCTATTTTGTTCAATTGAATCGCTTATTTTTTAACGTACTTCTTACAATTTGATGAATATCATTTGATTTTATTTTACTACTCTATCGTGCATATTTCTCTAACGTTAAATTTTATGATCTTTTCGATATAAACTAGTTGTAGGTATTGTTTCAAAATTAAAGTTTCCATTAATGAGTTTATCCTTTTGAGGATTGTGGGACATACATTGTCCTACTTAGTTTTCAGTCGAGAAAAAAATGTTTAATTCACAATAAACTATTAAGGGTATCCTCCTCTCTTTGGTCGATTTTCAGATCTCAAAGACGGCAGATCTGATCGAGCTGAAGTTTTTACCATGAATAGAGGATCTGAACTGATGAGACACGTGTTTGAGGAAAAAATCTTCAAAAGAGGTCTTCTCGGATTTTTTGGAGAACCAGTGGTTTTTCATAGGGTCTCATTGTGCCACCGGTTTTCCCAATCTAATTTCGTCCGATTAGACTGAAATATTTTTGGGAATACCTATGGATGTATTTTCTCGCTTTCTTTTCTCCTATACCATAACTACCGGAAAGATCTTTGGAGATCCGACCAATTGGATCTTCAAAACCCTCTAAACCCGGATGGAAAGGTCAGAAACGAAAACGGCCAATTATACCTCTGGAGGATATATCCAAGTATCTCTTGTAAAAATTTCAGCTCGATCGGACTAAGTTAGGTGGGGCTGATGGTGGCACAATCAAACGCTGTGGATGAAAAACTAGTTTTGAGTAAAATGAAAATCTGGTTCGAGAGGTACAATTTTTTTTTAACAGTTATATAGGTAATTTGCCATGCAGAATCAGATGATCACACTAAAAAATTTTTTTGACATCTTTTTTTTTCGGACCATATGTTCCGGTGAGCGTGGTATAAAAGTTTAATGGCGGATTAGATCGAGTTCTTTCAAACGTCAGTTCCAAAAACAGCATATGTACAAAAAAGAATTTTTTCAAAGTTGTATCTCGAAAAGAGAGGGGTACCCTTAAATATGCAAGGTCAATAAAGTCATTATCAATCGTATTTGTTATCTTATACTTTTCTTTCCTTTTAAGTTAATGAATATATTGAACATGGATAAAAGCTCGTATTTTTTTTGCTTCAAACTATCATACAGATAATAAAGTTTCTTCTGATTTCCTGTCATCAACATATTACAATTAACTGTTGAAAAGCAATAAAAGATTTCGATTTTCAAATTGACATTTTGTTTAAAAGATCAAAATAGGTGATTTTTTTGATTATCATAAGATTTTTATGTAGTCATTTTCAGTTAAAATAAAATTGAAAAATGTTTTTTTTTGATTGAAAAAAAAACATTCGATTCTCAAAGGATTATAATAGTTTTATTTTTAGAATAAACTTTTGCAGGATTAGGTTGAAAACGTACTTTACTGTTTTTTTCAATCATATTAAAAATTACCCCTAAAGTATAAGTTCTAGAAGATTAAATAAAATAGTTATACATATTAGAAAAATTCTCTAGACAATGAAATACAAATAAATAAACTTACATTTTCATTTTCTTTTGAATCACTATCAAATTCATCAGACATTGTATCAATATTATCATTGTGTTTAGTTAATTTATTATTTATTGTATTATTATTTTGTACTCGAATCATATCTGTTTCAGGTTTTTTACGTAATGGAATATGAACAGCTAAAATATTATAATATATAATATATTTTTTTCTTTCTTTTTTTTGTTATTATTAATTTACCTTTACCAAAAACTTCAATATCCTGACCGTTATCTAAATTAGATCCGTTGTCAATGTCAATGTTTGTATGTGTTGTTGTATTTGAAGAATTAGTAACTATAGAACATGAATAAAAAAAATTAATAATAATTTAAGTATGTATACAAACACCCCCATATTCATAAATATTTTTACAGAATACATTATTTTCCAGAAGAAAAATTCTAATTTAGAAAAGTAAAAGTTTGGAAAAAAAAAGTATCAGTGTAGATTTTTTTTTCTTCCTCTAGCATATTCCAAGGTTTTCTTTTTACTAAAAAACAGATTTCACGGTGCATCTATAAACTACAAAGAATTTATTTAAATAAAAAAAGAATTTTCACGGTATATTACGCTTAGCTTGCAGAAATAGTGTAAAGCTTAATTTTCAAAGAAAAAAAGGAAAGATGAACTTTATCTGATCCTAACTACTTCTTTTAATGTATGATGAGAGATGAAACATGAAATTGATATCATTGAATTTTTTTTTTTTGCACTAAAATATACTTCATTACTCGGTTATTTGAGTATCTATTACGTTCATTCGTATAACTAAAATTAGATAGAATAGTTTCAAGTATTTCTTTTTCTAATACGTCAATAAATAGATTATAATTCTATTCTCCTTTTTTCCTCCAATTGGAAAGTACCCATTAAAAAAAAGAAAAAAATTTTGTTAAACCTTAACAAAGTTTGTGCACAAAAATTTTATAATAATTGAATATCAAAGGTACTCATCAAGCATGTAATACTTTTCAATTATGAAGTGTTTATTTTCTGCAAAATTCAATATGTAAATGAATTTTAATCACAAAATGATGGTATGTAATAAGTTGCTAGAACACTTCTATGATATAACGTGTAAATGTTATTGTTTTATAAATTAATTAAGAAATGCAATTAAGATAATGTATCGATTTGACAGGGTACATTTATTGCTAAGCTTTTTATATGTCAGCATGACAGAACGTGTAAGTATTATATTGCGAGTACTTCTGCTTGGTATAAGTCATTATTAAAAGTAGATTTTTCATTTATTAAAAGTAACGTCATAAAGTATTTCAATATTCAAGTATAGCTTACCAGGAAACCTTTTCAGGTGCCTCTCTCCCATTACAATGATGTTTTGTCTGTAGATAGTAAATCGTATCCCAGTAATAACTCTAAAAAGGTTTGAGTTCCTATTGAGATATGGCGAAAGTACCAGATTTCCAATATATCAATTCTCAAAAGTTCTCTGTGGGAGACCCCAGGGACGAAAGGCAAGGAGATGGAATAGAAGAGACATACATTTTTTGTTAAGTAACACATTGAATATATTGTTTAATTACCTTTAACAGTTTTTGTTGTAGGTTTATTCACAATTGTTTGATGTTTCTCTTCAATATTTTCATTAGATAATCTTCTAGTTGATTTTTTTTCATCTATAAAACTTCGACCAACAACTTCTACATATGAATGATTCGATCGTTGAGTTTTTTCACTAGATAAATGATTATCATGAATATGTTCTAATGATGGATCAGTAGGTGGTAATTGTGTTTTATCTATTTTAGATTTTGAACCAGAACGTGCAAGACGTGGTTTAGTAGAAAATAATTGTTCTTTATTATTTAATCTATGAAAATATTCGAAAAATAAAATCATTTTTTTATGATATTTTATTTTCTTTATACTTTGTAGTATTGTTTGTATTATGTTCAATATCACGTCCAGATTGTGAATAAATTCCAATTTCCTTATTATTTTCTGGTGTTAAAGTACGTGCTGATACTGATTCTAAATCACTACCGTTACTAAATAAACGATTTATTTTACGTCTTGTTGAACTACTATGTACTGATCGAACAGATTTATTCGATTGTTGATGATTATTCTAAAATAAATATTTTATTTTTTTTAGTAAATAAAATTAAATAAAAAAAATATATATTTACCTCACGTATACCTTTTTCTGATGTATTAATCGATAGAGAATGTGAATCTATTGCACTATCGATACCTTCATCATGATCAAGATCTGAATCAAAATGACGTGTAGTTAATTTTTGTTCTTGATGATTATGAATTTGTGATGTGACTAGGAGATTATGGGATGCAGGAAATCGACCAAGTGGTGAACGACGTGGTATTGCAGGACGAAATTGTAATGTATTATTGTTATGATTATTCTCTATAGAAAAAAATAAATAAATAAATATATTCTGTATTAGTAAAAATTACAATTAAATATTAGGTGATAAATTAGTTAAAAAATTTTCTATCAGAGAAAAACTTGATTATAGATAAACATAATCCTAATGTATAGATTATTTTCTATTTTGTAAGATTATTATGTTAGTTTAATTAATATTTCAAACAAATGAAAAAAAACCTTGTTGTGATTGAACTGTTGTTATTGGTTCTTTTCGATGATTATTAATTGTAGAAATTTTCTTTGCCCAATCATCCGTAAATACTTTTTCTTTATATGTCAATGGACGATAATTATTATTTCCAGTTACAGTTAAATCAAATGGTGATCCACTAGGTGTACTATTTGTAACAACTGTTGCTAAAATATAAAATCTTTTTTTTCCTTCTTTTAATTAATATTTAAAAAAAAAACAGAATTGATTATCTATATTACTATATAAGTAAAAAAAAATATATCTACATTGTCTAAAAAAACGTTATTTAAAAAAAAAATCGATTCTCTTTCAATATAAACTTTTGTATTAAAAAGAAAAAAAAATTGAGAATCAGCAGGAGATATATTATATATTTATCCAAGAGTTTGAAAGAAATATTATTTTCATTATAAAAAAAAAATGTTACATATACATTCGGTTAGTTTTACTACGAGATAATGAGATCAATAATAAATATAAGAAGAAAAGAATTCACAAAGAAAGAAACAAATTTCTTTTTTTTATTTTATTTTCTACGCTACCAATTGGTATTTGACGTTTTGTAGACAAATTCAATCGTCTATTTAGTAAATGACGTTGCTGGCCTGATATGTAATAATGGGAATAAAAGAAAATCAGGACAAAAAACCGAACAAATATGATCAACAAACAAAAACAAAAGAAATATTAATGATAATCACTTACGATTAATTGATGTTTCATAATGATGATTATTATTATTCGTATATCGATGTGAATCAAGATCAATATCAGATGGTTTCAATGGAGGTATTTCACGACTACGCATGACCTTTAAAATATAAAAATAGGAAAAGAAATTGTCAATGAAATTAATAAAAATAGAAAGACGACAAGTGACAGATCGTGATAGATGAAAATGCTTGTCATAATATGTAGGAAGATTTAGTACGTATTAATATTTACGTATAATAAAATATTAAAGAACTAGTTTGTCGAAAAGAACAGATTAAATTAAATATTATTTGTACAATTTTAGATTTATATATAGTTTAATATAACAATATGATTTTATATTTTCATTAATCGATTTAATTTATAATGTTACTATGAGATCATATCGAAATTTTTAAATAAAAACATTATTAATTATAAGTATCATCTATCTAGTGAAACATACGTCATTTGCCATTGTTTTAAATTCAACCACAAAATAATACGATTGTTGATGAAAGAACAAAAAAAAAAGGAGAATATCAAATTTCATATGTAATGCTTACTGTAGGCGTATGCATAGTTATGCGTAAGAAATTCTTTTTTTTTTCTTGTATTCTGAATAAACGTAGAAAACTTACAAAAATCTTTTAAGTGTATGCATATATATTACGAAAAA
>JAJEKB010021586.1:0-22390 GCA_022393335.1 Macrotrachela quadricornifera | reverse complement strand
CAGAAAATAATTTCAATTAAATCAATTATGCGAATAAACATTTTATGTTTAAAACTTGATTTTATTGATCAAAAATGTCCTTAAATGACAATTTTTCTGATGTAATTTTAGTTTCATTTTGACATACTTTCTTTAACATGAGCTTACGATGATCAAACTATTTCCTATGATATATTAGCATACGTTATGTCAAGTTGACATCAATAGGATTCAGATTTCCAAAAAAAAAGGTTTTCTCGCTGATATAGTTATTCAACATGATAAGTCAAAATTATTTCTAGTAAACTCTTTTGAACAGTAAATATTTCGTATTAATAAAGATCGTTTTTTTTCTTATCTATAATTACGTTTATCATTTGAATCTTTAATATGAGATACTTGTACTGGTGCTCTTGGTGTTTCTTCATTATCATCTAAATCATTATCATTTTTCTGTGGTACATATGTATAATATAATCGTTTTAATGATGGAGAAAATGATTCAAGATAAGTATTTAATAAATCTATACTTAATATTCGTTTAATATGTTGAACTGCACGAAGAAGAATATTATTATAATTTGAACGAAATTTATAATCTTGTAAATATTGAAGAAGTATTTCAAATATTGGTGATATATTTTCATGTTGATGAGTTTTTGTTAATAAATCATTTAATGTTTCAATAGATTTAATACATATTCGAATATTTGGAGATTTTAAACCTTCTTGTGTATATATGTATAAAAAAGTTGATATATCATTTGTTGTTTGAATTTGTTTAATTAATAATTGAGATGTTAATATTTGAACATCATTTGATGTAGAAGAAAAACATTGAATAATCGCTAGAAGAAAAAAACTGATTTTAAAGTTTTGACTTTTTTTTTTTTTATTAACCTGGAAGATAAATTCTTTGATCATAATGATGAATATTTGTTTGAAGTTCAGATAAAAGTGTTAAACAATTATATTGATATTCAGTATTTGTTGTTTGTTGAAGAGTATTTATAAGAGATAATAAAACATCATGTCTTTGTGAAACATCAAGTATATTTGATAAACGATTACGTCGAGGATTTTTACACCAACGATTAATACTTTGAATTTTATTTTCATTATTTTGTCCATGTAAAAGTATATCAATTAATTGATTATCAGCCATAGTTAAGTCATTTTTAGGTAAAAGAAATGGATTTGATGATGAAGAACCAGAATTATTTGACATTGTATGAAATGATGAAGCTATTGCCATTGAAATCAAATATAAAAATATGATAAATCTAAAATTTTCTTTTGTATATTAAGTGATAATGTCTAGTAACAATTGCCATTTAAGTATTATTTCTTTTCAAATCGTTCCTGTTTTGTTTACTCTATAAACAAGGAAGAAAGAATAATTATTAATAATATATAGGTATATAACCTTGAACTGATCTTATAAATCAAATCAATATGTTTCAAACTCTTGTCTTTTAGTTAAATTTGATTATAACTCTTCAAATTTAAGTATTCATATTCATTTTTCTGTTTATTTCATTAAGTACTTAACGACATGACAGATATATCATTTCATAGTAACCGTTGTTAATACCACAAAAAAAGATTATATTCATTTTGAAAAAAAAAACTTTAAGTCAAATTAAATTAAATTAAATAGAAATAGAAATTAATAAAATTACACTAAAAAAAAAAGAAGATAAATCAACAATTAGCGACCTCTCTTTTTTTATGTTCCTGTACAAGCAAACCATCCTGTTGTCATTGGTTTTGGATAACCAGGTTCAACACGTCGAGTTTTTGAATCAAAAACATATACTTTTTGATCAGGTTCTGTAAAAAAATAATGTTTTCCATCATGTGTAAATGCTGATCGAACATTTTTTGGAACACCAGGAAATTGTTCATCAATACGTTTTGGTGGTTTATCAAATTCATATTCAAGTTTATTTTCATCGAATTTAAAAAGTACACCACCTTTCAATAGCCAAATATGTCCTTTTTCATAAAGAGCAGCAATTGGATTAAATCTAATTATATAAATAATATAAATTTATATAGAGAATAATCAAATGAATACATACGGAGTACCAGTACCAAATAAACGTTTAGGAAAACCAGTATCAAGCATATTTGGAGGAGTAAAACGCCATATACGATAACCTTTAAATAGATAAATTTTTTTCGTTTTTGGAGATAAAATACCAGCCATCATATGTGGTTCAGCACCAGGAAATACTTTAGTAATTGGTAATCCTTGTGTATCCCATTGTTTATAATCAGGATGATAACGCCAAACAACATCATAATCAAGTGTATATAACCATTTATCTGTACCACCACCAAATACAACATCAAGATAACGAGCACATCGATCATGTGATAATTGTGGTGCTTTTGTAATTTGTGATTTTTTAGTTGTTGTTTTGATTGGTTTTTTTGTTGTTTGACCTTTTTTTGTTGTTGTTTGGCTTTTTTTTGTTGTTGTTTTAGCTGTAGTAGACGCAAATGTTGTTGGTTTATTTGTTTCACTTGTACCATATAATGCACGAATACCATCTCGATCCTATATATTAATAAAAAAAATGAAATAATTATTAAATAATTATATGATCACTTATACATCTTTTGGAAGTAAATCTTGTGGTTGCATTAATTGATAATATGGATACATTAGTGCTTTTGGATCGTTTGAATGTGCTAGACCAAGTGCATGA
This sequence comes from Macrotrachela quadricornifera, assembly GCA_022393335.1. Classification (NCBI taxonomy): domain Eukaryota; kingdom Metazoa; phylum Rotifera; class Eurotatoria; order Philodinida; family Philodinidae; genus Macrotrachela; species Macrotrachela quadricornifera. The sequence goes on along the minus strand of JAJEKB010021586.1, from coordinate 19,694 downwards.
CCAATTTCATGTGAAGCAACCAAACGAAAATTAAAACCAAATCCATCATATCTAATTTATAATTATTTCAGAAAACATTGTTTTTATGTTATATTTTACCTACTTATCTGTCCATTGTTCTACTGAATCGAAATGTATTTTTCCATCTGTTGGAAAAAAAGCATGAGCAAGAGTACCACCTGAACCATCAAATGGATAACCATCATCATGTTCACCTGCGTGAAAACTAATACTAAATTCAGCGTTTTCATTGCCTGTTGCTTCACGAAAATTTAATGGAGCATAACGAGCCCAATCATTAAACGCTTCTGTAACATGTTTTCGTGTATTTTCTTTTCCAAATGATGGTATTTCATTATTTAATTTCCATTTTAATGTTTTATTAGGCCTATAAAAGTAATAGAATAGTAATTAAATTAATTAATCTTAATAATTACCAAGGTCGAAAGGCAGAATAAGCCACAGGATAATCTCCTAAGCTACATCGAGGTTTATTCATAAGAGTTATAGTAGCATCATCAAGTTCACCAGTAACATTTAAACGATAGAGAGTTTGAAAATGTTCAATCATTGTTTTAGAATTTGATTGACACAATGGTCCTCTACCTTGTGTCTTTCCATCTCCATGACCACCACATTTATTATAACCAAATTTATCAAGATATTTTAATGCATCTGCATTTGTTTTAACTTTTGCTGCTCTAGCAAGTGATTTACCTGATGCTTTAGTTGATGTGGTTTTTGGTGATTTTGTTGTTTTACGTCTGATTGGTTTTCCATAACAAAATGTAAATAGAAAAATCAAGAGAATTAAATATGGTTTGACTATCATTCTTTTTTTTTTCTTTACATAAAATGAATATGATAGTTTGTATTTGTAGTACAAGTAAAAAGATAATAAATCAAGGAAAAACCAAATTATTTGATAAGATTAAATTCAAACTCATATTACAAAGAATTAAAAAAAAAAAGAAAAGAAAGTATTCGAAATATCAAATTTCAATGATCATCAATGAATGTACCATATTGTGCTAGTTTATTCAATTCTGCTTTACGTTCTTTAGTTGTCATCTTTCCATTTGCTGTCCAATGTTGAGTAACAGTAAAAAAATAATATGGACCACCATAAACTAATGTTCGTCGTTGACCAGCACTTAAATCTAGACCATTTTCTATTTGAGCATAATCACATAAATGCATTGGATGTTGATCTTTACATGTCCATGTATACCAACCAATAGGATATTTTTGTTCAATAATAAATTTACGCATTAATAAACTTCTTGGAATATTTCCATCATCAACAACATAAGCTGGTTCATCAGCTTGACTTGCTGCTTGATAAGCTAAACGTGGAATATTTTCTGTTTTAAGTTGTTCAATCCATGCACCTGAATAACATGTATCAGAAATAATTGTTAATGATGATATATCATTATATGCATCAGTAATTGGACGAGAACGCCAAGCATTGATAATATCATGACAAGTAATTTCACCACCATATGAAAATCCCCAATTACCTGTATCATCTGTTCCATGACCACACCAATACAGAACAAATGTTTTTCGTTCACCTATAACATTATTGTTATCAAGTTGAAAAAATTCATTAATAAGTTCAAATGCTTCATTTCGAGAGCTACGAAGACGTGTAGGAATACAACGCCAAATAATAGCACCTGTTTGTTCAAAGAATTCAGTTATAGCACGAAAATCTCGTTGCCAAAGATGTTCTTCTAAGTGAACATCTTGTTTAGTACGAAAACGTTCGTCTCCACGACGACGTCGATTTCTAATTTGAATACCAATACCATCATCATAAATAGATCCACCTAAGAGAAGAACTAATGTACGTTCAGTTTTGCATTCTTTCTTATTCTTATACACATGCTTCCATGGCATTGTTTATAGCAATCCATTCACAAAAATAACGTTTTCATATAGCTCAGCATCGTTTTTATAATATTCTCTATCAAATATTGCGAAAGAATAATTATGTAAGTACTTTACGACATATACAAAAGTAAAGAATACGATGAAGAAAGACAAAAGAAATATTTATTGACATAGAATCATTTATATGAAATCTTTTGAAATTCACTGAAATATAATTAAATGATATAATTTTATCTTTATAATTAAGAGAAATTTTTTCATCTGAAATGTTGATGAATAAAATTGTACATATATATAAACAGACAAGATTTACCTCGAATGAAAATTTTCATGTCTATCAATGTATCTCTCACTCTAATTTCATCTCAAATGATGGCATAGTAATAAAAAATACTTTTTTAATTGATTAAGTTTTTTGTTTTATTTCATTTTTTTTTCTTCTATAATTTACTCGTCATGTATTTTATCTTACTGTGCTTGAGAACATAATCTGGTACTTTATGGCAATATTCTGATTTGTAGACGTCGTATGACTCATACTTATTCACACATTTTTTTTTCATTGGTTTATGTTTATTATTCAAATGATTCATAGTTATAGAGATTTAATCAACAATATTGTCTATTCATTCAACGTCATTCATTTTCTTTAGTTACATGTTCGATTATTGTACATTAGACCGAACTGCTTACTATCGATAAGAAGAAGAATGATGAATACTTTGTCAAAGGTTACCAATTTTGATCTACTAATGACGAAATGAACCGATTGTATCGATTACTAAATAAGATAAGAAAAATCAAAAAAACGTTCACATATCTATTTTAGATATGCGTAAACTTATTTTAGCAGATAATGTGGTTTCTGGATTACGATTATTATCACTTGCTTTATTTCTTGTTTTTACCATTCATATAACTCTAAAATCAATATTAGCTGCGATTTTTGTTCTTGGTAAGTCTAATATATATTGATAATGTACTAAATTTTCAGATGTCTTCATGTACGTTAATACCTGATCGTGTTTTAATTGTTGATAAACGTCTTATATCGGATAATTCTGAACAATTTCATTTTATTGAACTTACTCATCCTCGTACAAAACAAAAACAATTTTATACTGTTGATCATGAATCAAAAACAATTTTTGAAGTTATTCAATGTACTCGATCACATTCAAGTTGGTTTATTAATGATCAACATGTATTACCAAATGGTACTTTATATTTAATTACTCCAATTAATTTAATTTTTCTTCTTTTACCTTCACTTTGGTCTTGTGCTCGAACAATTTTTGTTCCTTTAAAAACAATTATTGATGAATCAATTAAACAATTACAATTCGATGATAATTTCATTCTTGAAAAACTAAATTTAATATGTGATATTGATGATACAAAATCTTTAATAAAATTAAATGAAGATAAATTAATTATATGGATACATGATCGAATTGATCGACTTAAAAAATATGTTGAAGATGATGAACATGCATTTGATCTTATTTGTGAATATTTGTCAGATGATATTGTTGAACGATGTCAACAAGAATTAAAACTTCATGGAATTGTACAATATGATATACCTATTGGTCAAAAAACATCATCTATAACAACAACAACAACAACAACAGTTGTTAAAAAAAAGACAGTAGAAATAACAACAAAAACAAAACGATGCAAAAAATAAAAATTTATTTGTCTAATTATAATGTAGATGTATTATCTTAAATAGAACTAATAAACATATGTATATATTGAATGAAAGTATTTTATACAAGTTTTTTTCTAGGCACACTCTATCTTCTTGAAAAACGTAATTCGTCACAATCAAAAGATAAAATTAGTTTTTCAACCAATGATCAAAATATATCGAAGACAGTAGTTGAGTATGTATTGATTTTTATTTGATAGATGATATGATTACTACCGAGGTCCATTATTCAAACCGTCTGAAACGACATTTTGAACGATGAAAAACGGCGAGGTGTAAAAAAAAGTCCTACTCTAATAATGATCCATCCCAATCATACGAGTTTACGTTATTTAAGGGTAAAGTTGCCTATCTATAATAGAGAAAAAAATTAACTATAAATAAATATAATACTTATAATTTATTTTAATCATTGATTTGATCTATAATAAAGAAAAAAAAAGGAAACGCACTACGAGAGCAAGAAAGTGCTCCATAGAAATATTTCAAGATAGTAACTTTATAGTAATAGATAATTAGCAACAAGAGATGTTGCTAATAGATCATCGTAGTGGCAGCCGTTTTGCACTGTTTAAGGCCGTTTATAACGTCGTTCTCTTTGACATAGTTAATTTTCTTTTATAATAGTCATGCAAAACAAGTTTTATTTGAACATCATCTTAATGCAAGTCAATCATCATCATTTCATGAATTTCATTTAATACAAAATAAATCTGATTGTATATTTGCTAAACGAGCACGATGTTGGAATGCACCTCATTGGCTTGATAATATATCAATTGAAGATAATTGTGAACGGTAAAAAATTATTTTTAATTTATATATTGAAATAAATTGTTTTATTTTTAATGTAGACTATTACCAAGTTTTATTCTCTTCTGTGCATTTGTAAAAGAAACATCTATTGATGGTTATGTAATTGAAATTCCTCATAATGATTTAACAGCAACTCTTGAAGTAAAAATAATAAAATAAATTATTTTTGAATTAAAATTTTGAATATTTTTTTTTGAAAAGGATTTTGGACAGATATTTAAACAAATTCTTCGTTATCTTTCGGATCATGATCCAGCTAAACGACATTGTATGAGTATTTTACCATCACGTATTGGTCAGAAAGGCTGGGTATTTGAATTTGATCGTGTAACTTTTTTTATTACAACATTTACACCACATTATCCTTCAACACATCCACGGTATGCTCATGGTTCAAAAAAATATTGTCATATACTTTTTCAACCTGAACTTTCATTTCTTCGACATAATTTACCAGATGATACTCCTGATACAAATTGGACAAAACCAACAACAAGTCGAGATAAAATTCGTGTTGCGTTTCGAGAAAATGATAGAGAATATCCAATACGACCAACTATTTATTATCCACCATCTCATGATATGATTAGACCTATAAGTAATGATTTAGCGGACGTTGTTGAATGGTGGCTTTGAATAATAAACTTCATCATGTTTTTTTTTTATGATACTCGTTTAATCTACTTTCATAAATGAATTCTGTTTATTATAAAACCCGAAAATGAAATTCTATATACGTTCAATTATTTTGCTCTACTTTTCAAGAAAGAGATGATTTTAATGGAACTAAATATTTATCAATATCCTATCGTTTTAGTTAAAGAGGTGTTTTAAAGGAAATAGTAGACAAAATTGAAAACATGGTAAGTATATGATGAATGATCATAAAAATTATCGTGAAATGTAACTTTTATTAATCATTATTATATGTTTAAATTGATTCATCAATTTTTAATTATTGATTATTTATATACTCATATATGGAGCATTGATCTACTAATCAAGTCGTATAGCACGATCATTTTGAATAATCTTAACATAGACATAGATGAGCTTCGATTTCTTGATCTTATTCTTAAAGACTGCAGACAAGAATGTAATTTTAGTTAATCATATTCATATGATCAAAGATATTCTCATGTATACAGTATTAAATAATTGATTGAACTATTGAATAATTTAATGACAATAATCGTCACTTTCAAAGACGCTTTTGCGCTTCAGTTACTTTGAATGTATTCACCTAACTTCCAAAAAATTTTTCTTCTACTCCATGAATCTCAAAAATTTCATTAAAATGATGAAATGGATGTAAAAGTTGATATACTTAGGATTCATCAAAAGTTCGTAGAATGGTGAAATGATTTCGTCGGATAAGGTAAACTATTCAGAAATAAAAAAAAACAAATATGCCATGTTGTAGATCTTTTCGAGGCGCGTCCAATGGTATATAGTAAATGCTACTTTTATAAGGCTTTGAATGAACTAAAGTTAATTTACTGATAAACGAAGTGACGCCCACATCCACAATCACTCTTACCACACTGACAAGGTGCCCGGAAATATTGCGTATATGAGATTATAGCTCGTCAAGAATTCTACAAAATTGTATGTGAGAAACAATTCATTCAAAATCTTATGAAAACAGGATTTACGAAATCGAAAAGGTCTACAATATGATATATTTGGTTTTTTCTGAATAAGTTACTTTATCCGACAAGGTCATTTCACCATTCTACGAACTTTTGATGAACCGTAAGTATTTCAATTTTTCTGATTAAAACGAGTATTTAATAACATAGTTTTGACTAAATATCATATTTACTTCATGGCATAATTAAAATCTTAGTTTTTAATCGATGAGATTAAAATACATAAATTATTATATTCGTTTTATTATCCGAAATGCCATTTTTTCGTGTCCTTGATGTAAAATTCATCAAAATCATGACGTTTATTTCATTTTTGGAGACTCTACAATCTTCACTCACTTTTTCCGTCTCAGCACATTTCTAACAAACAAAATTCATTTTTTATTTGGTATCTCGTTTCGCGCTTAATTTTTGATCGCTTCTCAAAAAAAGAGTTCCTTTCAGAAAAACGCGAAGAATTTTTCGTTCTCCCTCTTTGCATGCTTGGTTTTGATTGTATAAAATAGAATTTTCTTTGGACTCTTATTCTATATAGTTAATTTTTCTGTGTGAAAGAACATGTCAAGATGCAGTATAATGTAGAACTATTGCTTTAATTAAGTTGTGTTTTTCTTATATAACTTGACATCCATTTTTTGAGAAGCTTTGGGTCATTGTACTTGTGTTTCCTTTTCTCCGTTTAAAAAATCAGAAATTTAAAAATAAAAAGAGATCTGTACTGCATAGTATCCTAACATGTTCTTTCAGACAAGAAAAATAAAATATAGAGAGTGGTCTTAAGCAGAGAAATTTGTTTTAGCAAATGAATGTATATCTCTTTCAAACGACGCACTATAAGGCTACAAATTTTATTATAGTTCCTCTATTATAGTTCAAAGTTATCCTATTCCGCAGTGTTGATCAGCTGCAGAACCACATCGACATGGTAAAATGTATTCCCAGAGATCGAGAATTCAATGAAACTTGAAAAAAAAACAAATTGCTATAACTTAGTTGAGAGATTCCCACAACTTCTGAGACTTTCAAATATACTGAAGAGGTAGCTTCGAAGTATATCACGACAGGTGAGAATGAGGGTGAATAGTAATATCTGTTAAAATTTCGAGAATTATTTCATGATGAACTTCGAAGGAGCTATGGAAATTACGTGTATGGAATCGTTCGACTAAACAAGAGCAACTCATTTTTCAGGTTTCATGGGCTTCTGGAATTTTGTGAATTAGTTTTGTTCTACTGAGTGGATTTCGAAAATGTTCAACATCACGAAATAGAATGTATTCTCAAAGTAGGAAAAGTCATAATATCTTATTTTTCATTTACCACATGTTATAATTAGAGTCAAGTATTACTTTACCGACAAGTTAGAAAAATGATAAATTTATTTTTAATTACTTTATCATTTATTATAAACAACAATTTCGCCATAAAGTTAAGAATATACTCATTTTTCTTCATTACCCTTGGAAAAGGATCCACAAATAGCGTATTATCAATAAAAAGGCAAGTAAAATCTAATATATCATTCATTTTATCTTTCAGTTTTACGTCAATTTCTACAAGAAAGAATCGTACTAATAATTGCTCACTTTTTCTTTGTATCTATGATGGGTATGATATGGACACAAACATGGTTCGACACCTATACAACCGATTCGACATGCAATACCTTAATTTGCTGTTGTATGATTGGACAAGTAGTAGTGACACGTCCGTCAACAAATGTTTTGATGGTCCTCTCTAGCTTGAGTGGCATATGTGGAGATGTAACCCACATTCAATGCTTCAATTGCTTATCCATCTGGTTCTACAGCAATTATGACAATTGGTGCTCCAACATTGATGTTTACGATAATTTCTGATGGTACAACTATCAATGCCACTATTCCATCCGATACAGTATCCAATAGTAAAACTGTCAAGAATAATATCATTAAACAGCAAACGAATATTTTCCTACCATCTATGCTGATTCTCGTAAAATTAATTATCAACCTTTCGAAGATGTGTAGCATTGCTATTTCTTTAATTCTCACCTTAGACAGTTCCACATTTTGGAAAAAATGATTCATTGTGCAATGCTCCATTAAATGACATATCGTACTCAATCAGCATTTTTCTCTTCCTTGTGTACATTGTGAAATTTTACACTATTATGTTTTTTAATATAGTTAATGTATTGTATATATCTTGAGACGCATTTCTCAATTCACATTCTAAAATAGTAATTAGAAATACAAGGGAGAAACAACTGATGAGAGGGGTCCAGGATTCCAAAGAATTCTACGGATTCTGCCGCTCGATATCAGCTGTTTTTGCCTACAATTTTTTTCTCTATTGTAAAGATAAAACATGGTGTCGTCTTCCTCGACCTAGAGGTTAGCAATGATCCTCTTTCATATGACCTGAACAATGTCATGTTTTCTCCTTTCAACACACAAGTTCGTCCACTAATTTGTAGTTAAATAGACAAAATAAAAATGAATCTGAGTGATTTCTACTGTCAGGAATCCGCTGTTTCTCTCTTGGAGAAATATTTTATTACATACACTAGTGTTATTAGAATTGAAGTGATATATATCAGATACATTGGAAAATCGTGTCAGATTTTCGAGCTATTGGATAAGAATTGATGAAGACTTTATCTTTGTATTATGCTATTGATTATTTAATAGTTCTTATTCAAGTTTGTTTGTTCTTAGATATCAATGGATGCTTCATCATCAAATGAGTTATTCCTTGCGTTAGCATGGCAATCCAAAGAACTGTGCTCTTTTGATATCACTTGATACATTGATATGCTATCGAACTCATTTGCAAAAGCTGATAATCTATTCAAGAATAACATATGTCATTATCAAAATATGAGCATAGAGAAAGATGATCATTTTAATATCCGCCCCGCTTCATGAAAAGTCTGTCATGGGAGACCATATTCTTTCACAAAGTGTTGAGTCAATTTCATAATTACTACTTGACTTCGTGAGATAAAAATACAACTTAAATAAATATATAATTTCAAGAAAGAAAAAGTATGAAGGCATACGTCAGGTAACATTATGATTTAGACAAATTTAAACGTAGTTTCAAAAGATATTTAAAAATAAAAAAATCGCAAAAAATGAGAATGAAGAACTGATTTTTTAGGTTTATATTGGGTGAATGTTTATCTTTTGTTGGAATCGAATTCCATATAAAGTACAGAGTTCGCGAGTGTATTCAATTGAAATTTATCTGAGGCTAAAAAGTTGTAGAGGCCACCAATGTGTAAAACTGATTTATAGTTGAATTTAGGAAGTTTCAGAGCTCTCGTTTCGATCAACAAAAAGAAGAAGAATGGATATATATGGTCAAGTCTACATGAAAAAAGCTACGCCTAATAAAAAGCAAATTATTCTGTAGTTTCATACCTATTTAGAAACGAATTTTGTCCAACGAGAAAGGTTTCATAATTAGTTCCAAGCTTTTGGTTTCATCTTTTGATTATAAGTTGGTCTTAATAAGACTAAGAAATTTATGTAAGTGTTTGTGCTCATAGGTCTTCTTTCTGGAAAGAGGCAAAATATATTCCAAACAAAAGTTTTTTTAATCATTTTTTAAAAGCTAAGAATATTCTAAAAATTGCCTAGAATGAATATTTATCTATCTACTCATGAATCAACTGCGTTGTATGAGCTTATGAATGAGCGATACTGCCACAAATGAATATACCATTCATAATTGCTTAATAAAAAAAATTCTTTTTCGAACCAGTGAAATAAAAGGAAATGGTAGTTTTAAAAAAATGATGAAAAACACCTGTTTTGCGAATATACATTTCATTGTATTTCGAGAAAGAAGAGCCATAGATATAAATACTTTTGAGATTTTCTTTATCTTACTAGAATCTACTTATAAAACCTCTCTCGTGAGCTAAAAGCTTTTGAAATAGAGGCAGTTTTGTTGGCAAATCGATCTCCATTCTTTCGCTATACATTGCAAATGATATTTTTTATCATTCGTCAAAAGCAAAATAATAAGATTGATGCAAAGCATACTGATGTTTGAAAAGAAAAATAATTATGTGTTGCAATTTTTCTTTTAAAAAAATCGGATTACATCAGAAGTACATGATCTATATTGAACTCAGAATCTTTGGCTTCGTTAAAGAAGACGTACAAGTCTGCTATTCTGGTATCGTACTCAGAAAATAGAAAAAAAGTAATTATTTCTCAACATATTATATTATTATTTGTTCTTCGTTACACGAATTGTTGATTAATTCCATTATGCGTGGAAATCGCACAAGAGACAGATAATTCTGGTTTTGGAGTGATTAATTTGAATAGTCACGTTTCATAATGCAATTGATCACATTTTCACTAAGAAAATAACTGTAATTCATTTTTTGCGTCGTTTGTTCTCAATAATCAAAATTCGTCCATCTCGTATACTTCTCAAGTAAGAAATGAGATCGATAAGTAGCAGCTGGGACATGTATCCGGATATACTACCAAAGCAGCAGGATAAAAACAATCATCAAAATAAAACCAATGAAAAAGGAAGCTTTGCCAAGTAATGTTCTCTTATCAGTTGTCCTTGTTTAGTCTCTCTCATATTTAATGGCGTGATTTTAGGTGTTGCTCCTGCTGCAAACCTCTTTTAATTGGTATTTTCGTTGGAGCTCTCGTGGCTGGAGTTGGCCTGGCAACGTTGCTCACACTCTATGTGAAGGAGCAAACCAGTTTAAGTATGGACATAGAATAATCATCCTATTTTACGATATTGAATATTGCGGAATCATTTCTGCTGACGGAATTGATTTTCGCAATTCTGAGGCCGTGATCATTAGTAAACCAATAATCACTCAAATACATTGCTTGAGTTTTCGGAATTTCGAGTATGGGCCAAGCTAGTTCAAATTGTTTCTTCACTGAATGACGTAAATGAACTGCAAAGTAATTCAAAATACATACAAAGTTTTTGATATAGTTCTTAATGGAATTGTCAATAAAATTTTGCCAGTGTCTAATATGGTCTGCAGGATCTATAACGGTCTGCGATGAGGATGAGGATGAAAACAGAGATGCGGATTTTTAGAGGTAGACTCTTCTAGAATGTGCACATCCTCACGTTCAAAAGCAAAAGTTGAATCAGAGAGAGAATGTGCACATCCTAGTAGATCCTACTAGATCTTGATAGACCTTAGCGGAATAATATAGATTATGTGAAAGATCTCTAATAAAAATTCCTAAAATAAGAAGGAAATGCAAATAATGACTGAAATATATAGAAATATTGTATTGAAAATTGTATAATAAATGATGTCAAAGATTGTATCTATATTTAGAATTATTTTGTAATTCATTTACGGCATAGTCTCTAATTCTCGAAATTCCGGCCGGCATTACGTAAATTTTCCGTATATTGATCGCTAATCACATAAGCCAGCGCGTTGACAAGAAATAGTATTGATTCTGTGAGGAATTCTGGGAATTATCGGAAATTTTTTGGTATGCCTTGTCAATCAGTCTCGATGCAATTCTCAGAGTTCTACAAATTGCCAAAATTTGATTAATCTCTTCTATGTTTCGAGCATAGAGCGGTGATTAAATTCGTCAAACTCTGGAAATTGAATCTGTGGTAAAATCAGTTCTGTAATGTTGAACATTGCAAAATAAGATGTATACTATGGCTATAGTCTCTGATTGTTACATGACATTTGTTGTAGGTCGTATAACTAAATTCATAATTTGTTGCGGAGGTAATAGACAAAGTAGAGAACAACGGTATCGGACATTTAAGTTTTGTAGATATATCCGTATACGTCTGTAAATAATTGACACGACAGTTGACTTCCCGACATTTGGGGCTCTTCCATATGTAACTTTGATGAAAAACTGTGATGAACCTCATATACATCGCTCAGTATGAGAAAGAGTGAGCAACAGCTGTGGGGATGTATCTTTTTTTTAGATTTTTTAATGAATCCTGACACGTTCTGAAATAAGTCCAGTGTAATTTCTGAGGATGAGAGCTTAGTGGAGGTGAGAGTGAACGCAAGGCAAGGGCAAGAATGAAGGTGCGATGAAATGCTGATACAGCTAATAAGTCTCAATAATTCCTTAATTAAGAAATTAATCCTGTATAGAAAGTAAACCCAAAAAAATAAATTCCCGTAGTCGGTCAGATTAAGAATAAAGTAAGATCAAGTATGAGAGTTAGAGGCAAGGTGAGGGTGATGATGAATGTATAGATGCAGCTGATGGTGAGTGCTGACACAGCGGAAGGAATGAGGCTCAAATAGCAGGGTTCTATTGTCGCAGGCTCAATTGTCAGTGTATTCTGTAAATAGACACGATCTGTCATAGGTAATCTAGTGAACCAAGTCAACAAACATTTAAGACATGGTTACTTTCCATGAATTCGAAAAGCATAAGAAATGAATAGGTAAGCGATTCAAAATGTAAAGTTCAAAAGGTAGATTCGATTGAAAGCTTTACATAAATATAAGATCTATCTTATAATATTGAACTCAAATTCCCGTCCTTGTTTCTCAACGATTATCAGATCACTCGCTCGCTTTTTGTAAAATGTTGTTGTGCCTTTCACACACTCACTGATCCAATTGGCAATATACAGCATAATTGTAGGAGTGGGTGAACGACTAACATAACGATTATTAGAGAACACATGGAAAAATCTGAATTTAATAAATTTTGCAGGTTTGATTACTGATCTACTTTTTTTTCATGCTTTTGAATTCCTATAAACTAGTCAAGCTTCAAATATTGAATTCAACAAATTACTTGACTGTCGTCAATAGGTAATGAAGACATATCTGCAGACATAAATACTTCAATACAAAGAAATCTATTGTTGTCCTTCCCGTTTCCATCGCTTTTTTGGCTTCCATTTTGCTAGTCGATGAACATGTGCACTTCTCAAAAATGTAGAAACTTATAAGTTCGTTAAAATGTTAAGGTTGCAAAAATTGTTGTATTTATTATGTAAGAGTGAATGATACAAAGCATGTCTTTACATAGTTGGAAATGGACGATTTCACAAAACAGTCATCTTCCTTAGATGAATTTTCCTCAGACTACAGTGGTTACAGTTCCGTTCATTGTTGGCTATGATTGACAGGCATTCAAATGACTTCATAAAGATAGAATTAGATTGCTTTTGCCAACGAGGAGGCATATGTGCGTGATTTGCTATGAATGAAATTGAATGTATAACATGTCACTTATACTATTACACCTATATATGTTCTTATAAGTTTGTCGACATATTTATGAACGCATATATCACGTTTTTACATTGTACAGCAACCATCAACATCGTGAACACTAGTACAACGTCGACAAGCACAACCACAACGGCTACGACCACTTCCGCTACAACATCAACAACTACAACCTCAACAACCACGACAAGTACAACTTCAACAACATCGACAACTACAACCTCAACGACCACAACAACTACAACTTCAACGACTACAACCACAACGACCACAACAACTACAACTTCAACGACCACAACAACTACGACCTCGACCACATCTACCACAACATCGACAACTACAACCTCAACAACCACATCTGTTACAACATGTAAGTGAATATATCCTATTCTGGGATGTTCAACATGGCGGAACTAATTCTGTTTTGAATCAATTCCACCGAATTCCATCAATTCGATCATAGCTCAAAATAACATATATAATCAGCATAGACCGAGTTTCATCAATTCCGAAATTCCTGGAATTGTATTGAGAAGGAATAATACAAAATTTCGAGTAATTTAGTTTGGATTTTATTTTTAGAATTTTTGTGTGGAATTACATTGGCCCTCATTCTCATGCATAGTAGCGTGATTAAAGGTTGATCTCTAAGATACTTAAGTAATCCTGACAAGAAAATTCGAGAACTGATGAGTGATAGATGATGATTGAGTTCGTGAAATTTGCTGGAACTGATTTCGCAATGCTGAATATTGTGGAGGAATAGGAAGACTGTTTACATGTAAATAGATAATTTACGTACATACATTCTTTACTTATTTTTCTGTTTGATCGTTTACAAATAGTTTTTCGTCAGTAGGTTTCGATTTTTAACAAAATATTTGAGATATCATTCTATTTCATACTATATGAGCGAATTTTGTCTGGGCATTTGTTCTAGATTTACCTAATTCATACGCATTTTTTGTTATTTTCGAGTTTCATTCTTTTTATTGACAAATAGATCTGCATATCAATTAATGAATTGACCTTTCCCGAAACAAATACAGAAAGAGATATGAGAGAAATTTCTCTGGTTTTTAAAAAACAATTTTTGTATTCTTGTTTGCAAAATTTACGTACTTAGCGAGTTATTCATGTGTGATATCGTTTTTCAAAATTGACAATTAAATGTCAATAGTGTCTGGGAACTGCATTAATGTAAAACTTAAAGTGCTCTAAACGTTTATTCGACTTGCAGAATACTTTGGTTTATTCATCTACTTTCTTATATACATCAACCGTCTTTCTTTGACTCTTGAACTATTGTTTCAAAAATTCGACTAAGTTCTTTTCAAATAGTTTCACTTCGTTATATGTATTGCTATTAATACCTTTTGGAAAAACAGTTAGATACCGATTAGTTTGAGCGTGTACTAAGTCCGAGCTAGAGTACCGCGATCTGTAGGTACGGGTATGAGATATTCTAATATGAGCAGCATATGAATACTGAAAACTAATCGACAATAGCTGATATTTAACAAATCGACTGCATTTCCATTTCACTGTAATTATATTTTATGATTATTTTAATACTATTCTTTAATTCGTCTAATTTAAAATAAAGGAAAATGATATGTTTACATTCCGAACTCCAAATACAGAGCGAATTAGAAAACCATGGTAATCATTTAAGACGAGAGAATCGAAAAGCTATCAAACAGTTACAAGTTCTCTTCAAGCCATCCTAGTCTCATAGAGAATTTTTGGTCTGAATGTCATAACCGTAGTAAATATATACATTTCATATTAGACCTCATAAGAATTACACTCATAAGCTTTTTTGCTGAAACAACAAGTTCAATCATAACAACCATGCGTAACAGATTAATCTATGTTCTTCAGCACTATGATTTTTATGACGAAATTTTAATTTTAGTATCATTGTGTCCAAACGTTACTTCTGTTGCTAATACAATAATATATTATCAAAATTTTTTCTCCGGCGTAACTGCTTCATGTCAATGTACAGCATGGGCAAATTTCGTAGCTCAATTAACACCTCGGAGCTATACGCTTCTAAGAATGAACGGTTCGCTCGATTCAGTAGGTGTCAGCACTTCTGATACAACCATTATTTCAAACATAGCATCAGCTCTGAGAACGTCATCGGCGTATGGACCCGTGACATCAAATGGTCGATCATGGGCTGTTGGCTCATGTGGAACTCCATATGAATTGAGCGCTAGTGGCAGTGTTTGTAGTTGTACAAATCCCGGTTATATTTTGCGACCATGTCTTACAAATTATAATTGGGGTGGAATAAATGGAGCGACGTGTAATGCTGCAACTCAGACTATAACTGTCGTATTTCAATATTAACTTACTAAATTCCATTTTAACTTTCAATAAACTGTACAATACTATCGATTTGATAAACTATAAAATTATTCTGTCGATGGTAGATAAACTTTATTGCCGAAGACAATAATAAACGGTTATTCAATTGACTATATCTGTATAAGATTTTGTTTTGAAATAGATTTATGTGAGATATATCACCATCTAGAAATTGGAAAGTTAATAGGATTCTACTAGCGAAATTCAAGAAACTCAGCTAACTCATGATCCTCATTTGCACACATTCTGTGACATTGAATTTAAGAATTTTAATGGAAATAGAATTCTACTGAATTTCTATTTTCAAGATGGTGGATATTGCTGAAGTTTTATTCATATAATAAATAATTAGCAGAATTTTAAAATAGAATATTTCCTATTTATATACAAGATGAAAAAATAGTACTTTTAGCTCTGTTTATTTCATAATTACCTTTCGCAATTTAATTGTAGTTAGCCTTTAACCAAAGATGCAATGAATAATTTCTTCGTTTGATTATAATATGATTATTTCATAAAAAATTCTCTTGACTATTTAAATTAAAATCAATCAATTTGCAGTTCTTAATTACTAATATCTATTGTTTTTATCATGTCAAACAAATGTTTTCATCAATAAAAAAAAAAAATCTAAACACAATAAAATCTTATAAAGAAAATAAACCATAAAGATAAAGCTTGAATATGAGAAAAATAAATTGCACACATCCAACACCATAAATACATACAAACATAAAATCAAATCACCGAAAAAAAACACATCACACAACAAACAGATCTAAAGGAGAAAAAGTTTTCAAAAGAAAAAGATAAACTGTTTCATTCATGACTTCAAAAAAAAATAAAATAATAAAAGATCTATTTGCGTTTCATTGCTGGAGTTGACTTTTCTTCTATTGGTTTAGTACCTAACCACCCAAGTAAAAGACCCATAGGAGTAGCTTTTAATGAAAGACTTTCAACTGCATTTTCTGCTTTATTTTGTAATGTTGATGTACGAGCTGTTGCATGAATAACAATTACTAAATATTATTATAAAATAATTCATTAAACTAATAAATATAATTATAATCACTTACATGCTAATGGAAGAGCAATACCAATCAAAAAGATAAAAACAGTACCAAACATTCTAATGACTAGAAAAGCAGCAACAAGAAGAAGTACAAGTATAGCAATCGGACGATCATGTAAAACAGTTGTTAATGCTGTATGCTGGCGTGTTGAATAGACAAAACCAGCTAAAAGAACAGCAAGAACAAGAAGACCAAAGATAATTGCTGTTGGACGAAAAAAACTAAACATACAAATAATAAGTAACTAAATAACTAAATATAATAATCTTACGCGACTAATAAGAGAAATGGTATTAAAATAATACCATAATTTGATTGATAATAAATTAAATTTGTAATAACTTGTTTTTGAAGTTCACCAAATTCATTCGGATTAAAAGTTGGTTTAGACCATTCATTACCACCAATAAATTTACGAATTGAACGAATCTATTTAAAAATAAATATTTATTTTTTTTTTATTAAAAATATTTATTTTAATTACTGGTGGAATACGAAGAGTATGATCAGTATTCGACATATCAATTGTTATAAAAATAAAACTAATCTCAAAAAAAAACAGATCTAAAAATAGAAAATTCAATTATTTTCAATTTATTTTAAGTAACATAATCTGAAAAATAGATAAATATACATTTAGGAATCAATCACTGTCCCTAACTCTTTTTTTTCTCGTCTCTTTATACAATAATAACAATAACAGAAAACAAACAAAACTAATTCGTTTATACAAAATAAATAAAATTTTTACAATGTATCAAATGTTGATAATGATGATTCATTGTTATTAATAATAGCTAGATTATGATGTATAGTTTCCGATGAGATTATATGCTCAGGTCCATTTGACATTGGTGTCATATCACTGAGATTAAAAAGAACTTTTTCAGCTAAATCAAATTCATTAATTGGTTCATTTATTTGTTGTTGTTGTTGTTGTGGAGACATTGTTTGATGAAGTTGATTAGATGATTGTGATAAACGATCATATTGTGTTTGACGTAATTGCATAAGTAAACTAGGATTTTCTTCAAGTTTTGTATCTAATTGTTGATGTTGTATATTATCATTAGTATGTATTTGTGGTTCCGATTTAATATGATCGAATGTTGAATTTAATATTGAATCATTTGATGAAACTATTAAATATAAGATTGTATATTTAATTAAAAATTTTTATCTTGGAATAGGATTGAAGGATAATATGAATAATACAACAGTATAAAAATATATATGTAAGGAAATAATTTAAGCATTAGAAAATAAATGAACTACAATGAAGACATTCATTATAAGACGCCTGCAAACGGAATTTTATCATTGGTATCTAGAACTCATAGAGTCCAAAATTTTTGGATTCGATCTGTAGTCATAATATTTTCAATTATTTGTATTCTGTAACTAGCATATTTCTCAGAAAGTTTTAGTAGTGATCTCACAAGAATACGCTCATAATTAGCTATTACTTTCAGATTCGGATCTTATATAACAAAGTCTATTACTATTCCAAACTCATTGCAATGATAATTCCTTCATTACATTTAATTTATTCTCTAGTATATACGTGCAGATTAAAACATAAATAAACAAAATAGTCAAAAATTGCAAGACCTTTCCAAATTCTTTTCGTGATGAAAAATGATCTCAAAGAAAATAGAGAAATACTTATTGAATTAAATCATCTATATATAGAAATAGTTTTATTATTGATTGAATATATGATCTAATCTAATTTTCTATATAAACTAGAAATGATTAAGGACAAATGCAAAACATTTCAATTATATAAAGAAACAGATTTATCCCAATCGAAAAAAGAAAAAAAATCATCAATTAGTTTCTTACTAGTATTAACTGGAACTGTTTCAGTAATTTTATTATCATTTTCTTCTTCTTTTTGTTGTTTTTCTCTTCGTTTTGTAATAAAATTATCATGTTCACCATTTGTTAATACTGATAAAAATCTATCAACATAAGCTAATGCTAAATCTCCTGAATCTTTAACATAATCCATTAATGATACAGCATATTGTGCTGAAAATTCACTACCATATGTATGAATTAATAAATCAAGTTCTTCTTTTGATATAGAAGAAAATATTGAATCATATTGTGATGTATTTGATGAAAAAGGACCATTTTCAAGAAAATATTTTGATGATAAATTATTTTTTTCATTTTCATTAATAATTGGTAATGTTGAATTATTTTCATTTGATGATAAAGTATTTAATTCACCCATTGTAATTATTTGTTGAGAAAAATCATCTTGATTTTCAAAACATAATGATGTTGTACCATTTGTACGTTGATATGTAAGAGTATAAGAAGTTATTGGACGACGTATATTTAATTTTTCATGTGCTAATTGAGCAGCTTGTTGTGCTTGTGAAAGAATTTCTTCAGGTGATAATTCTTCATCATCATCTTCTACTACTTCTTCATCAGGTATTGATGTTGGAGGTTTTTCATAATATTTAGGTAATTTTAATATTAATTTTGGTTTACGTTGTGAACATGCTTGACTTATACTAATTGATGAAAGATTTTCATTATCATTTATTGATGTATCAATTTGTTCATTTGAATTTATACTTTGTTCATCATTTATATGATTTAATGCATCAATTCGAAAACCTAATTGACGTTCTGTAAGACGAGAAAAACATTCTAGACTACGACGAAAACTAATTAATTTATCTTTATGCATTAATTTTGTTCCTGTTGCTAAAAGTTTTTTAGCTGCTTGCCAATAAATTGTATCAGGACGATTATATTTCATAGCATTTTCACACATTAATTCAAAATCAGAACGAAATTCAAGAATATTTGAATAATCATCTTGATTAATTTTTTTTTTCATTGTAGAAAAATCCATTGGACGTGTAATAATTTGTGAATAACCTGGTGCAAACTAAATTGAATTTTTTTTT
>JAJEKB010021585.1:0-14717 GCA_022393335.1 Macrotrachela quadricornifera | reverse complement strand
GAAATATCGAACCACGAGAAACTACCATACAATCGCAAACGAAAGAACAGAAAAATGAAAGTAACTTGATAATTCTTTATACCCATGAGAAACGATTCGAATCAATGAAACGAGAGATATATAAGATTTATCGCGATATCTTCAAAAACACACCAGTCGAAGATGTCACAATGATCGTAGGCACTCATAATCGGCGCGATACTAAAAATGACTTGATCCGGAAACGTTCCAATCGCACATTATTACATGGCAAGCCCAGAAAAAGTATGACATGTACACTGATCGAACTATCAAGTTATTCTACTCATACCATTTTCATTTTCCTATACACTAGCGCGACAGAGAACAACAAACACAACCCATCAGACTTAGACCACACGCCACTTCTTATCTGCTATCGATAATCAAATCTAACAATTCAGTCAGCAAACATCAATATTCAACATCGATTTTCACTGCTTATCTAGTACACTTTGTTTCTTAGTCTTTTCTCATTAATATTTCCTATGTCTAATCTAACTTTGCTTAACCCATAAACATACACTGCTTTCTATTTACTTACTTTAATATTATACGAATATAGCTCTATACTATTCTAGATAAATATTCCCTTATTACTGGAAGCAATGAACTCTGAAAACAACATAATGTCTCATCCAGCAATCAAAGTTCACACAGATCGATCGCCACAGCTGAGCTTTTGCCTTGAATAGTTGAATTCAACAGAATTTGAATTTGATCTTTGTGATTTTTTTGAGACCTTAAGATTTTTTGCCATCTGATGATCTTCGTCGTTGAAGTGAAATCTAGATTATGGTAGCTGTACTCACTCTCACCCCCTAACCCTGTAATTTCTTATTCCTTCACTTTTTAAAAATGCAAGAAGAAAGGGCTGCTTATTATTTATTATATATCAAGGTGAGTGTATGTGTATGTGTGCGATAAGAACTTCAGTAAATAGCTGCTTTTGGTATATGCGTCATTCGAAAAAAAGATAGTCCTTCTTGTTTTTCACTTCAACATGTGCCTGTGAACTCACACGTATACGAGAGTGAAGCCTCTCTTATTTTAAACACTCGAAAGTGATAGTTATATGTTTAGAGTAATAGTGCATATCGATACACAGGTAGTATGCAACGGAAAAAAAGAGAACTAAGGCTGAGAGTGAGTGTGAATCGTTGAAGAATCTAAGAACCTTTATCCTTCTCCTTAACCTAACCATCCTCACCCACTCTGTTTTCTTTAGAATGTGCACTATGCATAGTCATCTCTTGCACAACATTCTGAAATCTTTTCCTCTTATCTGAGTCAGGCACGTTTTTTTTCTTCCTTTTACTTCAGTAAATTATGACGATACATACAGAAAGGTGGTTATAAAGCTTTTTTTGCTGCATAAAGTCACATTTCTTTTTGTATGAGACTTGAATTTGTAAGATAAAATGATTAAGCATCAAAGGATATCTTCATCCAAGAGCAAACTTCCACCTGAACTTTGGTCAAAAATTCTGTTACAAGCAAAACTGTCACTCGAAGAACTGGTCTCTGTCTCCACAGTCTGCCGTCAATTTTATAGTATAATCTTCCATGAATTGTTTCTTCGGAAATGTGGTTTTAATCCAGTTCAACACGATCTCATACTACATCTAAATTTTGCTCATCCACGCAACTGCTTCGAAAATGCAATTGCCATTTCACAAGGTGGACTTCAATGTGAAAACGCCCCTTATCGTAGAGAAATAATCATTGAAGCAAATCCTATATTTGGTCACACTCTTAAATTCGATGGTTCAACGCGTTCCTCAGAAATCACTTCTAAATTTGTCTTGAACCAGAAAATAACTTTCAGCAACTCATTCTCAATTTCATTTTGGTTCCTACTAATGAATGATGATAAAAATCTACAAACAATAGAATTTAACTTTGATGATACTCCTATTTATTCTGCATCTTCTGATTCGAACACTCTTACATTCGACATAGTTGGCGGTGGTGCGCAAATAGATTTTGAATGCTGTGGGCGACGTGAACGTTGTAAAATGGAACACAAGGGTGCTTCACTAGTGATAGGTCAATGGTATCATTTTGCTGTGGTTTATTCTCATAAAGATAAATCTAAAGTTCCTGTACTAAAACTTTATCAAGATGGGAAAAAGTTGTATGAATTTAAAAACTTCCAGATATCTCTTAGTTCCAAGGACTATTTTAAGATCTATACACGTATTTCAGCTATGACGCTGGCTGATATTGCGTTTTGGAGTAGAGAACTCATGCCAGTGGAACTCAATGCCATCTATCAACAGCGAACATCACTTGATAAAGTTAATTTAATACAGACTCTTTTAGCTGTGAATCACCTTAAAGATGAAGTAAGTTACTTCTGAGTTGTTCTTCTTAATATGAGCTCATGTCATCGTCTTATTTTCAGAATAGCCTGGTGAACGCGTAGAAAGTCGAACAATCGAATATTGTATACAATGATAAGAATACGATCATGAAAATTTGCGCTTTTTTAAGGCTTCTTTTCTTTAAACTCTTGTTTAAATTGACCGCGATTAAAGTTTCATTTTTTTTCTTTCGAGTTTTTATTAACTAATCATTTACAAATATTCTAAATAGGAAGCTTGTATTTTCGATCGAAAATACTTGCTAAGTGTCACAATTTTTCTTTATTGAAAATGTTCGATTTTTCACATGTTCTGACTTGGATTTGATCGACGAAGTCCTCCGGAGATTCAATCCGACCTGTACATTCGATCGTTTTCGGTCGGATTTCAACGGAATCCGACATCTTCTATGAAAAATCGATTGGATTCGATCTGGTTTTTGTCGGATTCCTATAAGCCGGATTTCGAACCAGATTACATCGGAAAGGATATGCTCGAATCATGTCGGAACTAACCGTCGGAACACATCGTATCCTACCTGACCTGGCTTTTGGAAAATAGCAGATTGCACAGGTGATTCGGAGTCGATTGGGGGATCCTACCGAAAAACATCGGATCCGATACCTGATCCCGGGTGATTCAATCAGACCTGAGATTCTTACCGGAAACCGTCGGAAATACTACCGGACTTCACAGGAAACCGACTCTATCCGTTAAAAGCCAATTGGATCCGACTTGGCTTATGTCAGATTCCCATAGGCCAGATTCCAACACTGATTTTGTCGAAATTGGACGAACACGATTGAAATCCGATTATATCCGACACGAATTTCGGTGAGTTCCAACGAATTTCGACAAAATCCGAGTCAAGATCCCGCTGATCGGAATTCGACAAAAATCCTATCGGATCCGGTTGATTTTTTATGAAAGATTACGGATTCTGATGGAATCCGATGCGGATTCGATCGAAAATGACCAGATCTACAAGTTGGATTAAATCTCCTGCGGGAAAGGATATGCTTGCATTCTGCCGCTTCCAAATCGGAAGATACTACATCAGCTAAAAATGAGATATCAAAAAATCCCAAGGCTTTCCAACCAAAAATCGAATAGAGTCGGTTCCCATGGGCATATGCCCAACCATAAATTATCAGATAATTTCGGAAGAAATTCTATCAAAATCCGATAAAATCCAGCAATCGGAAAGCAACCGACTGAAACCAGAACGCAGTACCACCAACAGAATCGCATCGGACGAGTTGCATTCCGATGCAATCCTTTTTGAAAAACTAACGGGAAGTGCGCTATGAATTCCGACAGTTAAATCCGACCGTAACCCTTAACTTTCCGACGACATTCGTTAAAATCACCATCACTTCCGACATAATCCTCCCAATACCGACGGGCGATTCCCAACTTCACAAATTCAAGCTTAAACAAACTACGCGAATAAGCAATTTGCCATAACAAAACTCCACCATATACCGCACACCACCCTAAAACCAGCAAACCTACTAACCACAAGCAATATACCTCTGTGCTTATCCATTAACATTTAGCGAACACTATAAAAAAACATATCCAAATCAAAAGCTTCCTCATTGTCCGCAGAGCCCGACCTAGTTCATACCAAACGCAGCGAAATATTTTTCAAAAATAAGCCAACCAACTCCTTTCCACATTCACGTCCATCAGCACCATCACCAAAAAGCAAACAATGTCTGTACAAAACTCAGCGCAGAGGTACGCAATTCTAACCATTTCAAAAACCGCTGTCAAAAACAACTCCAAACAACTCACCGTCAAAAATCACCCAAAAGTTAATCCGATAACTCTATTTTCAAATCGACTAAACTCCGCAAACCATTAATTCCTGCGTAAAACTCCAACTGAGCCCAACTACGCATCACGCAACCATTTTACTTTTTATCTTTTAACAAAAATTCCCTAACCCGCAATAATAATTTAGAAAAAGCTTAACTAATATCTAAAAATGTTTTTCAAAGATAATATTATCAAAACGAATTCTCAACAACCTTTCTTCGCTCAATGAGCAGAAAATGGTTATTTTTACTCAATATCTTCTTACCCATTCAGCGAAAATTTTCCAAATCGAAAAAATCATTCAGATCACATATAAATCATATCTTGATATCATTTTCCAAGGTAACAGTATCAAAAAGTATTTCCTACACCTATTATTAACAAGATGAACAGATAATGCTCACTTTCGCTCACTTTTATTTTTTCAGTACTGAAAAGAAAGTTAGTCAAGGGAAAATAATGTTTGAGATCACATCAAAATTACATCTAAATATCTTATTGTGAGATATTTTTGAGCTTTTCTCTTGTGAAATCCATTATTTGAAAAGTGTGCAGAAAATGCTCACTTTAGCTCATTTTTGTTTTTCAGATTTTTGTAGTATATTAGGGAAGTAAAAATAATCTTTGAGATCACATCTGAATCATATGGGAATATCTTTTTTTTATGATATTTTGGATGTTTCAAGTTGTGGAGATCGGTTTTTCCATAGGAGAAGAGAAGATTTTCTCGGCTGTTCCAATGATAGGAAGGCGCAGAAGTTTATCGGATTATATTGTGACGGAGGCATCATGAATTTCGATGAATTCCGGGGTTTCCCGGAAGTCGGAAAATAGTGTTTATTGTCGATTAGGACGGGTTTCGTTGATGGAATCTGCGGATTTTATGTATTAGTGTTTTAGATGGTTTTTTGGATATCTGGCTTGTGGATTATAAAGTGAAATGGAGGAAATCGTCGGATTACGGCGAAAGTGTCCGTTGGGATCCGATCGCTTATTTTTTACCGGATTTCGAACCCGCCCGACAGGATCCGATTCCCTGTGTTCGCCTTGGGTATAAGTAAAATATTTTTATGTTACACAAATGTCACAAAGTTTTACATAGCGAGAAACAAGTAAGATTGTTTTAGCTCATTGAAATGAGTATTACATCTTTATCATAGTAACTACATAATTCACTTTCAAGACAGCAAAGAAATGGATCGGTCTACGCTTGCAGAGTGTTCAAAAATTTTCACAATATCGGTCTTTTTTATATCATAAAACACATCTTTAATTAAAACGAGGCATTACTCTGATATGTGAACTTATCAATAACAGAAAAGAAAAAAAATGAATCAGTAAATCTCCAACCTTCAAGAGTGTGTGAATGAGCAGTGAAATAAAACTGTTTTTTCTTTTCTGCACATGTTAATGAACCTCGGAGACCGTTCATAAATTCGTTTGCATAGTGTGTACAGTACCAAGAAGATTATTTATTTGAAAAGAGTTTGATATCAGTACAAATTCTCGTTTTCAAAATTTTCCAAGGCCGAATAAAATATGTATCAAGATTTATAGACACACCTTTCTTTATAAATAGGTTAAACTGAACTAAATTAGACAAAGTTATTTTTAGAACTTGTTTCACAGTAATATAGTGAAATTCACAAAAGTATGCGCTTTAAATCATATAGCTGGAAGTGATTAGCGTCTTGTCTAAATGTCTAGAGTATCTTTTTAGAGAGAGCTATAAAAATTATAATTAATATATTTTGCTAAACATTGCGTCTACACAAAAACTGAGAGAAATATGTGACAACTTACATATTATATGACGCCCTGTGTTTGAATGGGATAGAAATAAAACATAAATAGGGTGGGATGGAACGGGACGTGGGAAGTGGGACAAGTGAGACTCAATGCTTCTCACGCTTACTCCCATTAACGAAACAAAAAGAAAAGTAATCGTCCATGTTGCGTACTATAACAGCGATCATTTCTATTCCACAAATAGAAGAATAATCGTCACAGCGCACGACGCTTATATAAACAGGCATGCAATCAGAAAAAGAGTAATAAGGACGGTTAATTCGAGCCGAATGAGATGAGTAATGACTAATGGACGAGACATTGATTATTAGCTAATTGGACTGATATATAAAATACACTATGTAATTAATTAAGTATACCTATACCTACACATTCTTTATCATTTTTTCACAATTCTTAATTGTGAAACTTATTCTTTCCATTTCTTATTTGTACATGGATTGTACGTTGAACAAAGTTGATGACCGCTGCTATTCGCCATACTCTAGTAATATGTCGTGTTCATTGAAGGTTGATTTCGTCTCTCCTACCTCAGCACCATCACATCTGTTCTTACTTCAAGTCAAACGAATTATTCTGGTGTACAGATTGAAAACCTCTTCCAAAAGAGTAGAGATCAATTTGTCATTATCAACAATACAAACAGAAAACTGTTCTCTGCATGTTAGGAAGTATTTGGATTTCATACCATAGTATTATGGTTGCTTTTTTTTTATATTTGAGGACCTTGTTAATATACGAGTGTATATTTATTGTATTTCATACTCTCACGTAGACATTGCTGCTAGACAGTATTTCTCGGCTGTTAAATAAATGAAAATATACATGTATGACATCGGTCTTTTGACAAAAAAATGGTCGCGGGATTAGCCGGGACGGGATGGATGGCAGTTTATTGAAAAGCTCCGGCAGGCCTTACCGGAACAGCTTTTCTTTGTCCCGCCAATCTCTGTTATAGAAGTCACTAAAAGAATAATCAAAAACTATAGCTGCTACAAGTTCTTCTTCATGGGATCGTACTTATTAAAGACGCAAACCTTATAATGATATAACATCGTTTTTAATGCTTTTTTTATATATTGAAAAGCGAAAAATCAATGGGAAGATAGAGCACTATAAACAAAATAGTCGTCCACTTTGCCAAAATCACTGGTTAATAATAGATCTAAGCATTCTGAAGATATTTGTCAAAGATCATTATCAAGAATTTTGTCTCTGAGCAGCGAAAATAAATGAAATACTGATGAGCAATTCATCTAATCTAAAATGTTCAGCACATTCATTTTATCAACATTGACTTAAAGTCATTCTCTCTTTTACAAAATCGTATAAATGTATTTCAAACGTTGGATAATTTTGAAAAATATCTTGAAAAGTTTTTCAATGATAATGCCAAAATAAAATATTTTCGATATTGAGTCTTGAAATGTAGGCATTCGTATTTCTTAACTTCACGTAGAATCGAAAAATTCAAATACTATTCGATCAGTATCATCTTGATAAATATATGAATGTTCTCAGATTCTTCTCCAGGAAAATTGAGAAGACTGCAAAAATGGTTCTTGTTTTTGAAAAGAGGGATACATACTGTATTACAAAGAACGAAAAAGCATATATAGTCTCGAGTTTCCAGTAATGAAAACTCGTATAGGGTTCTGGATTCTCAGAAACGAAACACTAGGGAACGGGGAACTCTGACACCTCTACCTAACTCGGCTAGATCTATTTACTGGCAAAATACGTGGATCTTCGTGGGTGATCGCGTCTTTTACAAATATCCGAATAAGAGATTGGCTGACACCTTTCTTTTGCATGAGAGTTGCCAACTTTGCGTTGAATCAACTGAAAAAAAATCGTACTGAAGGAAATTCGCGTTTCTTCTATTAGAAATCAACTGACGCATCCATTGATAAGAGCAGTAAATCTGTCGCATTTACCGTATTTTAAAACGAAGAACCGACTGATAGTTGCATTTATATATTCTGATAGCTCTTGAAAATTT
The DNA here is from genome assembly GCA_022393335.1 of Macrotrachela quadricornifera. NCBI lineage: Eukaryota > Metazoa > Rotifera > Eurotatoria > Philodinida > Philodinidae > Macrotrachela > Macrotrachela quadricornifera. The sequence goes on along the minus strand of JAJEKB010021585.1, from coordinate 6,698 downwards.
TCATGTTTCTGTATATTTGTTGATGTTCTTTTATTAATTTAACGGGTGCGCGATAAAGAACTGCGGTCTTATTATTTTCACGATTTCTCCTCTATTATTCACTTGATTTAAGCGTCTTTTTTTATGAAAAGATAGCGCTAGGAATTCTCTACAAAAGCATATATGACTAGATCCAAGAACTGTTTTAGATATATTTGAAAAAGATGAAAAGTAAAGACATACAAAAGGCTGTAAAATGTAACGAGTTGGACAGAACGAATGATCGCGCTTTGCATCTAATGTTTTCATCATTTTGCCCTATTAAAAAACAAAATAAACCAAAAGATGCAGCGTGAAAAGCTCTACAATTTACAAGGAACAAATTATAAAAAGAGGAAATAAGAAAAAAAAATTCACCTTGCACAAAAAAAATATAACTTTTATCATTTTTGCATGGTCGAAATTTGATCACTTAAAATTTTGTCCATTTTGAAAGCAAAAAGTGCAACTATAAAATAGGCGGTCTTATATAAGTTGTAGAGCTTCTCATGCTGGATCTTTTGGTTTATTTTGTTTTTTAATAGGGCGAAGTAAGTGATGAAAAAATGAGATGTAAAGCGCGACCATCCATTATGTTCAACTCGTTACATTTTACAGCTTTTTGTATGTCTTTACTTTTCATATTTTTTCAAATATGTCTAAAACAGTTTTTGGATTTAGTCATATATGGTGTTGTAGAGAATTCCAAGCGCTATCTTTTCATAAAAAAAGATGCTTAAATCAAGTGAATAATAGAGGAGAAATCGTGAAAATAATAAGATCGCAATTCTTTATGGTGTACCCGTTATTTCAAAAATAGTTTGAGTATACTAATCGTATCGTCAATTGATAAGTGCTGGTTTGGTATTTTTATAGTTTTTTGAAATTACTATCCCTATTGAGATGTTTTTAAAAAGCATTTAACGATTTTGTTAGAGCTTAAAATCTCTATCATCCAATGTATTTTTGTTTTGCCTCATATTCACGTGCTGAAGAATAATTTAAATATTAACTGAGTACCCAATTTTCCAAGCCGCTATCACTTTAACTTTTTTCTTGATTTCGAAATTCACGATGATTGAGGAAGTAAGGGTATTTTAGAAAATATGATTAATTGTTCCAAAACTTATTTCTATACTAACAGTGGAGTTAAAATACAAAGTAAATTGTTACTTTTGTGGATATGTCAACGAAGGTACCCGTACAATACTCGAATGTGCTTCAGTACATGAATGCGAGGGAAGAAAAAAATATATAACTAGGATGATAGAGATTTTCAAGCTGTATCAGAATCTCTAATTGCTTTTAAAAAATCTAAATATGGATCATAATTTCAGAAAAATTAAAACTATAAAAATATCAAGATCTATCAGAGTATATAACTGTTTTTATGAAAAGATGATAATAGTGGGGGTCAATCGGTGAGCCATATCTCCTCGAATGTGCTAATTTTGAAGTAGATGGAAATAATCTTGAATGCCTGACGTGATCTCTTCACTACTACAGATTCCATTTTCAATGTTTTGCAGCCGAACAACAAACATGCCTACATGCCATAGTCATGGTCAATGAACACATTAAAAATCTGGTTTTCTACTGCATCTATGTGCGAAATCATTCCGAAAGTAGCACATTTCAAGGCGTTATCGATAATCTGTCACGGTTTGTTTGAGTCTCTGTTTATCTTGTTCTCTACCGGAACATTTTTCTTTTGCTTAGAATCACTCGAATGGGCATTGATTTGGTATGATTTTTACCCATTCATCCGATTGGTATCAGGAATCGTAAAGGTTCACTTGGTTCACCGTATTCGATCAATGATCTTCGTGCTATTAATTCGGAGTATGGCACAATGGATGACTTTCATCGGTAAAAGAATATCCGTAATGGTATTGGAGAGATGCAACAGTCTAAACTTCATTGATATATCTCTCTGAATACTACGATGTTTTCTTTATATGGCAAACCTATTTCTCGAGTACCCCAATGGACGGATATTGTGGATTTAAAATTCGAAGGAAATGAAACAACATCGTGGCTTGAACTGATTGATATATTAAAGTTTTGGTGTGAACACGGTGTCGATGGATTTCGCATGGATGTTGCTTCTAGCATTCCTATGGAATTCTGGTAACGAACATATTTAGAACATCTTGTTATGAATACTTGTTTTATTATTCAGGCGTCAAGTAAGACATTCCGGGATCAATGTATATCCTCGTTGTATCTGGTTGGCTGAATCAAGGTGGTTTAGTCTCTGGAAGAATCAGCGTGATCAAGATAAAATAATTCATACGGATGCAGAACTATATGAAGCATTCGATCTGTGCTACGACTATGATCTTTATGTGACGTGGCGTGCTACGGTGCAAGATGCCGCTTCGATCCAATCCAATCCTTCCTTGAACTTCTTCGTCTTCAATCATTCATCTATCCGAAGAACTTTATCAAATTGAGATTTGTTGAAAATCACGATCAAGATCGAATTGTGTACATTTGCCGAGACAATTAATGGAAAGCATTGGCATGGACAGGTCATTTGAAATATTGAATACGTCACTAAAGACTGTTGATGGTATGTGAGGAGTCATTTGCATCCGGAATTCAGGATCTGATTTTATCCTTTCACTAAGGGTGAATGTAGAAACCTTTTGTACAATGGAAAAAAATCTCTGAGTCTATTCTTTTCAGAAGGAAATATTTGAACTGCTTCATCAGCCTTCGTTTGCCTTTATACGTTAATGTCGATATTTTTTGTAGCCTTTAATGCATTCAATAAAGGATGTTTTTTGGTACACGATGGCCAAGAAATGGAATAAAAGTAAATTTCATCATTGTTCAAAAAAGATTGGGTTGACAGTAGAGGAGTACGTCCGCTGGAAGAGTTTATATTTAGACTTATACAGATCAAGAAGCATCCGGTAATCGAAACTAAAGGAGCCAGATTAGTGAAACGAAATATCGATGGAATTTAGACGTTATTCTGTCTCTTTTCTTAGATTAACATTGACCCATCATAGTCCATGTATTGTTGCCATATGGGAAGTTGAATCAACTCGTGAAGGCTTCATCGATATCTTCAATGTGGCACAGGAAGCTGATGGGGTACAGTTTATTCGAATTCCCAATTTGCCAAATGGCAATTATAAAAATCTGTTTGTTGATATGGGCGTGAATGAATTACTCAGACGTGAACTGTGTGTAGTTTCAGTGAACAACAACGGTCAACTGGCTGTACCTAAGGTGGCCATTATTCTTCATTATACTGATATTCTTCTTCGCCCTAAACCATTTTACAGTACAACACTTGATTTTAACTATAGACATGCCTAATATTAAAATTGAATAACAAGAATAATATATATATATATTCGACTATAGATCGAACTTTGTTCTGAGAAAAATAATTAATGAATTGCAAGTGTTATTCCTTCACTGTAAAAAAAAGCGCCAAAACAATAAACCTTATTCCTAATCGTAAGTTGCCATAAATCCTTAATGGGTTTATTCCTATGCCTTAAACCCTTTAAGGGTATATGTGCTAAGGGGTTCATGACGACAAGGATATTTCAATATGAAAAGGGTTTATTATGTTTCAAATTAGGAGCATGAGTTTTTTACTCTACGACCATGGGTTAATTGTTCAGCGGCTTTACAGAAAGCTTATAATATTCTCCGATGAAGAGTAGAATATTCTACGATTTCCTTCTAAGGGTTTATTGATTTATATATAAGGGTAGAATATTCTACAATTTCATTCGAAAGGTTTATTAATTTAACCAGAATATTTTCCTTTTAACATCATGAAGAAAAATCGATTACAAATCATTGGACTTTCAAATGATTCAATTGGTTAAACGATTTTTAAGAGTTGTTATATCAATAACTATACTCTAGGGAAAAGTTAAATCGATTCCTAAAACATTATTACAGCTTACTTCCAAACCCACCTTCTACCGTATCATTACTATAGTGATGTTCTACTTTATTCATTTAGATTTGCACTTTCGATCCAAATCTATATATATAAATATATAAATATAGGGTAAGCTATGTATTCAAGAAATAAAACAAATAAATGTTCTTTTTTATTTATTTAGGTTTGCACATTCGATCCAATATATATATATATGGTAAGTTATGTATTTAAAAAAAAACTAATCTTCTATTTTTTTTATTTAGGTTTGCATTTTCAAGGTATTTCATAAACCCTTTCATCAATGCTTGCAAGGTATAAAAGTATTTCTTGAACCCTTTCTTAAACTCTTTGTGAGGGTTTAGACATTGGTATATGTATCTCTTAAACCGGTATACGTGGTGCTTTAAAGAATTTTAAAAAATGGTTTATATATCTCCTAAACCCTTATAAGGGTTTATGAAAGTGCAACGTATACAGAACCTTTTAAGGGTTTGTGAACGGTAAATACCCATTTATAAACCCTTTCTAAGAGTTTATGAAAAGATATAAAAAAAACAATATACCCTTTAATAAATACTCCGAAAAGGGTTCCTCGTAGGGTTTATGAAAGGTTCATATACGGTTACAAAGGGTATTGTATACGTTGCACTTTCATATACCCTTTTAGGGTTTATTATTGTGGCAGTTTTTTTTACAGTGTTCTGTATAATAAATCTAAGGGATAGGCATACAATCCACTTTTTTCTTAGAATTCGAGCTCTATTGATCGTTTATAAAGTCTTTTTGTGTAAAGAATCTGGTCTAACCATTTCTTTGAATATGTCACCGGCAATGGTAGTGTCTTCTGAACTTCAAGAATATGCCAGTGTTAGGTAGAAGTGTAGCTACCTTGGTTTATTGTGAACCAAAAGAAATAATCTGTACACTAGGTGCACACTCCCACTAATCACATGTCACAGTACTAACTATTACTCCACACAACAACATTAATGTAAATTTCTCGTGAATGATACGAGATCCAAGATTGAAATTTGTACTACTAATATAATGTTTTCTTTTATACATTCTCTAAAAATTTGACGTAAATCGGACAAGTCCTTGACGAGTTATAAATGAGACAAACTTAAAAATCGTCACTCTACATTTTTCAGTATAATATAAATTTTTCTTGAAGGGTGTGAGATCCAAAGCTGAAATTGTCACCACTACCCTAAGTAAGTAAAAAATAAAGGATGACGGCCAACATGTCTAGTGTTAAATGTCCAAAACACTTGTCAGGTATAGTCTGAAACGTCTGGCACATCCTTCATGACTAGTCATCATTTGAAGAAATGTCCTTGAACTCAGTCATATTTAACCCTTTTTGTCCGTTACTCCCGTCCGGACTAGTTGGAAGAGTAAAAAAAAGAAGATAAAAGGTAAATTTAAACATCCAATCCGACAGTATTCGAAACTTCACGGGCATCCTGATGGCCGACTAGGATATTGTAATAGACTGATGTCAGTTTATATAGTCTAAATCACAGATTGACTTCCATCCATCTACTAGACAATCAAAAAGCAGTCGATGTCAAACGACTTTGACTAGTCCGAAGCGTCTTCTACACACGTCATGAGTAGGCCTTTTTTAAAAAGTATCCCTAGTCTCAATCTTGTTTATTCCTTGAGAAACCCTGAAAAGATCCTTCATGATCCTGAATGTCAAGGATCTTGCCAAGTTTTATTCAGGATCTTGTTTCAAATCCTATCAATTCCTGCTACTACGATTTTTTCAGGTGAAACAGGATCTTATTCAGGATTTATTCAAGATTCTATGAAGGATCCTTTCAAAATTAGAAGAAGGAATTTTTCCAAGACTTTATCATGTTTTCCTCAGGAACTAATCCAAATCTTCATAACAGGATCCTGTCCAGAATAATAGTCATATCAGACGAGGATCTTGGCAAGAAAACAACAGATTTCTGAGAGAAACTGTTCAAGAAAAAAGATTTCAGCAGCTCAAAAAAGTTCAAGTATGGCCAGAATCTTGATAAGAAAATACAAGGATTCAGTTAGGATCCTTTCAAGTTTATGTTTAGAGACTATTCAAAACTTAACCTTTTAGGATCCTGTTCGGAACCTGCCAAGAATAAATAGAACGATTTGTTGAATCTTTTTGCTAGGTTTAGATCAGGATCCTTTGAGGTCTTTAAAATCTATGGATCACAACAGAATTTCAATAGTTCAGTAGTAAATCTTTCGAGAAAACTGCTTATAATGCTTATTATGTTCGAAAAAGTTCCAAATATATTTCAGAAATTGAGTTCAAATAAATACTCTAAACAGATATTTTAAAATCATATTGATAGAAAAAGGTTAATATATTTTTAGATGGAACTAGAATTTAGAAAAAATAAAATTTATTCACTAAAATTGAATTAAAATTTTAAGAAAATCATAAAATTTCACCATCTAAAAAATATCTAAATTAATATCGCATTTTTAAAATTTTTTAAATAATTTCTATCGATAAGAATTCAAACAGGAGTTTAGATTAAAGTAAGAAATAAAAATATTGAACGTTGAAGCGATATAGAATGACATGACACATCTAGCTGGGTAAGCAGATCGGTATGTGAACTGAAAGTCTAGAGATTGATACTCTATGTTTTCATTTATCTTATATTGTATGTAGAGAATCCTGCCAAGAAACTGACGACATCATGAAGGAAACATGCTCCAATCCTGCAAAGATCCTATCAAGAAATGTGATAACATCTTC
>JAJEKB010021583.1:0-10694 GCA_022393335.1 Macrotrachela quadricornifera | reverse complement strand
AAACTTTTTCCGCTGATGAAACAATAAAACTTCATTCATGATACAGATACTAGGGCATACGAAGTCTTTCTATTTGCATTGAGCGACTATAGATTCTATTCAACTATGTCAGGTGTTAGAAGTTTCGTAGTTCTTGTGTTTGAACAGAAACAAAAGAAATAATATTGTTTCTAAACTTTTTTCCACTACTTTACGTCGAGCAAAACAGTAGATCCCGGATTGGTGGTATTCATTGCGCGTAAAAGACTGGGTAATCGATGATTGAAAGGAGTAGTCTCGTATCGAATATTAAATCTTGCACAATCGCTTGAGTAAGTTCCACCTGACGAGCGTTGTGAGCACCATATTTTTGATTGCTTGAAAAACTGTAATATATGTCTGTAAGCAATAACATTCAAGAATAACTTACTGCATTTCCCAAAGGATTGTTGAATTGTGGGTTGCTTCTTTGTATTGTCGAGTGTCTTGGTGTGCAATTCAACCTACTATTGATCCATTTTTGCCTTATGTTTGCGTTGGATGTGCGGTCTGCAGTTGTAGTTAGAGCTGGAAGATTGATTTAGCAGAGTGCGGCATAGGAGGCATTTGACAGATTTTTGTAACGTCATTATACGTCTTTATATTATCGAAAAACTGTTCAATAAGATCGCTTTTTCGCGTTGTATAATTGAATGGTATCATTATTGTCGATGACAATATGAGCAGACGACTCGAAAATTCGTTATCCTGCTCAGCCAGCAGCAATGATTGATTACACGGCTCGTTCGACATCGCGAAATTTGTTCATGTGACTATGACTCGAATGAGGAATTGTGTTCTACTCTGTTAATGATCACATTCGATCTTATCGGATGGCGTACTGTTCGTATCAAGTCATTCCGAGCTCCGAACATGTATCAGGGTGTTTGGAAATTAATTTTTGACCTTAAAGATTTATTATCGAAGTTCATAGATTTTTTTGTATGGGAGATCGTAACAAAAAAGCAGGGAAATCGGAATGAGTTGACCGGATGTGCGAAATAAAATGCGTCTTGCTATAGCTGATCTAGCGTTCAAAGATTATAACGAACAAAGATGGATGTGCGAAATGTAGGTTTAACGGTATTTGTATGGAAAAAGACCGGAAGAATGGAATGTTGTTGACAGAATGTTTGTAAAAGAATTAATTTTTTTCTCTTTTTATAGACAAGAACGGTTGTAAGACAAGCATGTTACTTCACAATCTTTTAAATGTGAGTAAATCTCTAGGGGGAAAAGAGCAAATCCGGGCGCGCGGTACTTCACTGGTACTTCACTAGTACTGCACGGTACTTAACTCATATTTCAATTTACTTCGAAGTAGATTGAATTACGAGTGAAGTATCAATGAAATGCTGGTGAATTACCAGTGGAGTCACGCTTTTTTCCATTGGTAAATCTCAACCTAGCTACGAACAACCCGCAATATTTACTATGATCATCTTTCTTTGTCATTAAGAACTTCTGGATTATCTCATCCCGATCTCCAGTCACAAGTTTGCTGTTCAATGACTAACAATGGATTGTCAGAGTTCATAACAACTCTTAGTCAAATTACAGTCCAAACATCTTGCTTTTTGGTATATTTTATTGACTTTTGGCATTAAGAATTCCATTCCGGACACCCTGTCTTTTCTCTTATGTCTGGAGATCGTAATGAAAAAGTGAGACGAAAAGTCACTTTCCAATCTTATCATTTTTTCGCTTTTAGCTAATATTGTCTTCATACATTGCTAGGAGTAGTCGGTGGAATAAAAGCACACGTCCACTTGTCTCAAGCGTTACTATCACGTAACATGCGACAACCGCATATTGACTGTAATCAATAGCCAATGACGAGCTTCTCTCTCTTCTTTTGTCATTTTACAGAGCTATAAATAAAGTAGTAGAGCTATTGTTAGAGTGAGAAAGAACAAGCCACTCCTGCTCCGATAATTTATATAATCGCTCCACACTCGCTAACTTTGTTGACTTCACCACCGCACTCGATAAAATGTGGTGGCCACCGCTTATGAGAACGCTAGAAAAAGTTGAGACGCCTGTAGAATTACGATGCTTTATATTCAACTGGATACAAAATCGCAAAATGAGTGTAAGTGATGGAGACACTAAGTCCAAGTTGTTTTCTGTATTAGTTGGTACAGCTCAAGGTAGTGTGCTAGCCGCTCTTCTCTTTCGCTTTCATATTCATTTTCTACTATCTTATTTTGTACAAATTATATATCACCTGATTGCGAATAATCTTAATTTAATAATAAAAGGTGCACTAGGAACAAGACTTTCCGAAAATATAAAATATATGGAGTTTCAAGCTAAAGGAGTATTAAAAACTTTAAAAAAGTTTTCAAATGATCACATTCTACCAGTTAACGTTTCCAAAACAAAAGCAATGATAGTTCATAATGTAGTCGCTGCTGGTGTACCGGAGATTAGATAACTGGTGGCGCAGAAATAACGGCATACTTTTATTTTCTATATTTGTGGTACTTAAGAATTGCTTTAAAATATGATTCTGAGCACATTCAATAGAAAACTCATTTTTCTACAAAACTGTCGAATAGGTTTTCCAAATTAGTCTTTCTTGTTGGCCTAAAAATTCAAAGATTAAAACCTACTCAAAAGCCTATCGGCGAATGCCATAGAAACGAAAAAAATTATGGAAATGTTTAAAAATGATTCTGCTGAAATTGCAAGTATGCTAGAAAGTTCTACATTAAATTTTGCATCTTTTGATGTATTTTCAAAATTTTAAAATAAATATTTGACGCGAGAAATTTGAAGTGGTAAATGTGAAAGCACCAAAAAGACCTATATCCGGACAGGCCTATGACTGGCATCCCACTCCGCCTCTTTTTCCTCCTTTTCCTCTTTTCTTCTTGAAACTCCTCTTTTCAGCCTCTTTTTTGATAAGAATCCTCTTTTTCCTCTTTTTTCAGAAAAAATCAATAATGACAATTAATTTGAATGAATGAATATGCTTCTAACCAAGAAAGTCAATCAGAAGACTGAAGACTTTTGTTGTAAAGACCAGAACTTGTAAACAGAAAGGGAATAACATTGATTTCTTGAAGAATCTTGAACTTTTTGGTGAAATTTCTTACATTTTTCACGAGAATTTCTAAAGTCTTCCGAGCAATTCTAAAAGTGAATTTTAGATCAGTGCTCGGTACAAATTCATAAGCATATTTTTCTCAAAAATTTCTCGCAGAAAGTTTATGAGCACAGCATTTTGATTTTGTGCATTGCAAAAGATCGAGTGGAACGTTGTGAAAAATGTTATATTTTTATCAAGATTTTAGTCCGTCAATTGTCAAAAATAATTGGAAATCCTGTTAGGTATATAATGAGAATGAGACAGATTGACTATAACTCGAAACGATTTCAATGAAATCTTTTGACTTATTTATGATCGGCTCAATTAAAATTGGTATAAAGCACAGCTAAAGTTGAGAAATACTACAATAAAATGTGATTGATTTACAGATGAGCAAGCATGAATGTGAAATCTCAACGCTTGAGCGCAACCAAATTCTTTTCTTTTACAATTCATTATAAAGCTTGAGCGAAAGCCAAAGGATAGAAATTCGAGTTGTAGCGCGATTTTTAAGATCTCAACCAACTGATAACCATGACGATGAGTTAGTTAAGACGTCCTTCGGCTTTAGGGGAAAATTTCCGCACATCGTACCTTGGAAGGCTCAGAATTTGCTTATTTTTAACCTAGTTCTATCGAACATGATGAAAACTTAATTTCAGCGTATCATACTCAGAGGTCGATAATGTCAGATATGCAAAATCTACCGATGTGTGCCAACGAGCGTTAGGGGAATTTTTCCAATTTGGGGAAGTCTTCGAACAATTATTGACTGTAGGAAAACTTTTTGTTGTGGATTCTGTTGTGTAGAAATTGGGACATGATCTTCATGCATAGATTTCGTGGTTTGATAAAAACTAAACAAAATTTTTATTTTAATAACAAGGAAAAATTCTGAAGAAATTTTCTGCGTTGCAGAAATTTTTCCGTTTTCGTGGCAGATCCGGCACTTCTGGATAATGTTTTCTTTTGCATTATTTACTTTTATTATCCAATGGCTATTGAATTTGAAGTAATTTCAAACCTCTAAAATCGATTACAATTATACTATCGAGTCTAAAGAAAAAATTTCTGGCGTATAACCTAAAAGTTTTTTAAAGGTACCCATGAGGAGAACTTCAGAAGTTTTTAACCAAATATATTTTCTCTATAATTTTCTAGTTTACAAATATATGTTCTCTGTTACTTTTCTCTTCCATCCTGAACAGCACAATCGTTCATCCTATACCAAGAGAGTTATTTTGAGCAGCAAAAACATTTTAACTTCTTTTTCGTATGTGTTAGTTCTTTCTGTTCATGTGCTATCGAAAACTAAACGAATTTTGATATCGAATGCGTTTTTGATCTCTTTTTCTGCACGTATTCAGTCAACGATATATTACAGTAGAAAACTTTTGCAGCAACTTCTTTTCCTTTCGTTTGTTTTTGCATAATCCTCTTTTTTCTAAGGTCTGTAAAACAAGAATTACACGACCATCATTACCAACAAGTACAAAACCTCTTAATTTTGCAAATTTCTTCGGTCGGTGTTGAATGCAGATCAATAAAACCCTATTTCATCCATTTCTGACTGTTACATGAGTGTTTCTTGACATTTTACTAGCCCAGACTGTACGCCCCTTTTTTCCTCTTTTAAAATGGAAATCCTCCTTTTTTAGGAAACACGAGTCCTCTTTTTTCCTCTTTTTTTATAAACTGTCGGTGGGATGCCAGGCCTATGACGTCGTTCTCTTTTAATTCGAAATAGCCAAAACGATTTTGCTCTTGAAGTGACAATTTATACAATTTTGTTCAAAATTAAATTCTGCATACGACGGTAAGAAAATCAGCATTTCACATGGCAAATCTGTCTTGGAAAAACCTTATTTCGTGAAATTCGTCCAAAAATTGCACTAGTGTGTTAGTTCGAAGTCTTGTTTTGATGAACAATAGCACCAGGAACCTTGAAACGGTAGTGGAAGTATAGCACACAAAATTCTATCTATTGACGTTAAATACTTAGGGCGTAGCAAAAGTTCGTATCACGATGTTTAAAATTTTATAAAACAGAAAGTATTGAATGTTTTATTATGGGAATATATAGTATAATCTCTCGTCTTTAATAATCTATAGGGCAGCTCTATCTTGAATTTAGTTCTAACATCCTATTAGACTACACTTATAATTTAACGACTATGCTAATATTTAATCAATCCTTGTCCAATGTTCAGGTATATTCTGGAACTTTCCATATTTTCTATGGGTCACTCTCTCTCGTCACATTTTATGACGTGATGTTCTAGAATATTACATTTCAAGTATATATAGAGATGAGAGATTGTTCACTATCAGCTTATTTGTACCGCATCCAGCTTCAAATCGTGATAGAATCTGATTTCAACTTTAAAACAAGCTGTTAAACGTGACTGATGAATTTAATCGATAGTATATCAGAATTCGAGCTTTTTTTGGAATATATTCAGAAACGATCGTCGACGAACTGACAGAAGCATTGGGACCTACCGCTCCATCGTATCCAATAGTCAGAAAATGGGTGAAATGTTTTCCTAAAGGAAGAGAAGATGTCAGTGATGATCGTCGATCTGGTCGTCCGATTTGTGTACTTACAGATGAAAATATTGGGCGCGTTCGACAAGTTATCGGAAATAACGGACATTGAACTTATAATGAGATTACGGTTGAGACTGGTCTATCTCGTGATACAATAGAATGAATTATTCATGATTGTCTAAAGATGAGAAAAGTTACATCACGTTGGGTTGCTCATCAACTCACTGACGAACAAAAATAAGAACGATTTAGAGTTTGTCGTCAAAATTTGGAGAAGTTCAAAAACTGAATATGGCGTTTATGCGATATTATGACTGATGATGAGACATGGATTTATCACAGACAGAGTAGTCGAAAGTCAAGCAATTCTACCTGGGTTGGTGAAGATGAGCCACGAAGCATCGTTGCTGGTCGGAATAGATCTGAATATAGAACATTGTTTTGCTTACTCTTTAAATACACTGGTCCTGTTCTTATACATAAAGTAGATAAAGGCAAGACTATCGATCCCGACTACTATATTGAAAATTGTCTCATACCTGTTATTAATAGAATAAGGTAAAACGAAAAGTCATCACGCACTAAATATAAACTGCTTCAAGATAATGGTCATCATTATACTTATCTCGATGTCGTTAATTATTTAAGAGAGGAAGATATCGAAATAATCTCACATCCATCACATTCACCAGATCTTGCACCGTGTGACTTTTGGCTAAATGATGATATCAAGAGGAATTTGACTGATCATACAAACGAAGAATCGCTGGCTCAGGAGGTTTCCACCATAGTGAAGAATATTCTAATAAACAAGTTTAAAAAGACGTTCGATAAACTGTTCGAAAGGATGGAACTTCATATAGAAAATAATGGTGTTTATTTTGAGCATTTAATAAAGTAAAACTACGAATATTTTTGCTCTTCGTACCCTAGTTTTATGAGGTCAGGATCTTTTCTTGGCTATAAGTTCTATCGATTTTATCTAGCAGGGTGTTAGAACTAAATTCATGACAGAGCTGCTCTATAGATTATTAAAGACGGAAGTTTATACCACATATTCGCATAGTAAAAGATTTAATATTTACTGCTTTATAAAATTTTAAACATTGTGATACGAGCCTTTGCTACGCCCTAAGTACTTTTGTCTAAGGTAACGTTCATCTCTCGAAATCTCACATCCGAAACTGGAGTAATTACAAGAAGCAGAGAGTACGATTGTAAGAGTTGTACAAAGTGATTTCCATTCCGTCAATGTCATTATCCTCTATACTACTTCAAACAATCATCACCGTCATGCTTCTTTCTGATATTTTTATCAATACTATCATTATACATGCTGTTCACTCGGTTCTCAATGCCCATACTTTCATGGGCAACAAAACATCTCAATTCGACTGTAGCCCGCATTCATTTATCTTGATGCTCTGTATGCGAATATTCATTCTAGCGAACTCGAATAGTTCACAGACCAATAGTACACATCAGATAGAGCACATTTCGCTTTACGTTTGCTACTAGGAAGAAGAATGCCCGACCTTTCGGTATAGGGTACTGCCTGAAAGCAGTTTCATAATCCCAATACCTTCCCTACAACTATTACTACTAACTGTAGCTGTGGACAGAAGGCTGGTCTGAAGCAGAGTCCTTTCGCTCAATCGCTTGAGCTCCCCACACACACTAATTAACCACATACTAGTTACAAGAGCTGCGTTGGATGTCACAACATAGCCAGCATGGCATCGGTCGAGTGATCAGAGACAAACAGCTGTTAGTGACTTGTCTAGGGTTATTCCATGGCTGGTGGCACCGATATTTGAACACGGTACCTTGTGGATATGTGTCGAACAACTTAACCGCTCAGCGATGACGGCTCTCCGTTTGCTAGTATGAAACTATCTCCGAGAATCGGGAATGATTACTCTTTATTCTGCACACTTTAGCCTAATCCAAAGCATTATTGAAATAAATTTTCGTTGTCCATCGACCTTTTCTGTCCTATTCCACTTTCACGTAATTAGCAGCCATCTTTGTACCAAACCAATACACATAACCTACGATGCAAACGTATCCGCACAAATGTCCGAGCGTGCTATGGAGCAAGGATTCATCCGATTTTCGTGATTTGTGTTTCCTTAAAAAGAGTATGAACAACAGTTTATACAAACATGTTAAGAAACATTATCAACATCCTTTTTGTAAATTTCCATAGCTTTCCTCGAACACTCCGAACCATACGTGTTATCACATATTGACCCAGTCATTTTGCTTTCAAAATTATTCTTTTCGCCAAGTGGTTTAAATTATTTGCTCCCTCGTATACCTTCTGTTCCAATAATGACCAAATTGTTTCGATAGGACTTGTCTGAGAGAGACATTTGAAGGAGTATGACGACGTTGTACAGAACACATATTAGTTCGTAATTAACATGAAAAGTTACAATTAATTTTGCAAACTCTTTCTGTTCTCATTGCGTCAGTCTGGTATTTAAGTATGAATCACCACGTCATACATTATTCGAAAGAGCTCATTTCTTTCTATTAGGAGAAATGATAATTAGATTTTTATGATTCGTCTTCGCTGCACAATGGTCTCAGATATTCGTGCAGATACTTTTGCGCCGTAGGTTAAGACAAGTTTGATCTCACGAGAAGTCAAAATCTATAAACACAAATCGGTTTCGATCGAGTGAAAGACAAAAAAAGATAATTTTCACTTCTTCCGTATTTTCTCTAAAGCTTGAATATCATAGATCTTCTGAGAGATTTTAATCATGGATGTCAGTCGATAATACCCAATATCCTCATATCGAAATGAACAGCTCGGTAAGCGCTACAAGCATTAAAAGTTTTATTCTGATTGGAAAAACTCTAGTATAACATGACACACATTTCAAGGTGTCACGATAGTAATGTGTAGATAAGTGATAGATGTTCAAATTTTATTTTTCGATGTACAATCATGCACGTGAAGAGAAATCTGTTCGCAAAGTTTCATTTAATATCAAAAAAAGTCATTTTTCATCATAATGGACAACAAATTATGGCAATATAACAAAACTTGTACATAGACCAAAAAAGTTGTGTTGGAAAAAATAAATATCAAATCAATCAGTTATAAAAGTGAATTATATACGATTCGATGCAGTTTTTGATGAGCTTCCTGAATCAGGGATTAAAGGAATGGAAGATCACTTGATGGATACTCTTGTAGTGAAAATACGGCTGTGGGACTCGATTTTTGATCAGGATGTTATCAAGTATATTGATTCTTAGGAGGCTCAGAAATCATTTTAAAAAATATTCACATATACAGTTCGAAAGAGGAAAAATATTGCTATCGTTTGAGATATTACAGTAAAAAGATTTAGACGTGTCTTGAGAAGAAATCGACGAAATATGGGAAAAATTAAAAATTTGATGTTTTGACCTAACCATCGTGACACACTATTAATGTCACCTGTATAGTTTTTCAAGGATCCATGTGAACGAAGCTAAAACTTTGGGGTTAGTAGGTTTTCGAATATAATCTTTCTTTTTACGGAAAAATATCGTGTTTTTTGTAATCGTCCAATGCCCATGTTGGTCAGATTGAGGTGTATTCTTATGAACCCTCTTTTAAGCATCGATCTTGATGATCACAGACTTAAACAAATCGATTGATATACGAAAAAAATAAGAATTCGCAGATGGACTATTGAATAGGTATTAATCTCTGAAATTTTGTGCCCACAACATACACTATTTGAGAAACGCATTACACAGTTTTGTAGAAAAATGAATTCTCTCTTGAATGATCTCAGAACCAGATTTTAAAACAATTGTTAAGTGCCTCATTATTAGAAAACAAAAGTGTTCCGCTTTTTTGCGCTACTCGTTATAAAGAAATAGAAATAAAATATGCGTCTGCATTCACACAGCTGTGAGTAGAAACTGGAACGAGGTTTGGTACGGGTAAGAACATCGCGAGCAGGCTGACGAAGGTGAGGAACTCATATTGCGCCTTAAGAAAGATATTTTTTACGATGACAAGAAACGCAACAAAAATTCGGAAAGATACGTTTTTGTGTGTTTTCTCTGCCTCACTTTTTGTGGCCATTCTGCATTTGGTTTTATTTTATCGAGAAGCAGCGAGAAAATTGAACATATCTATTTAATAGGCATACATCCAGTATTAGTCTTTAGGGGTATGAGAATTTCAAAATGTTACCGTTCAGTAGAGAATATTCTTTGTGAGACTACGTATACAGGTACTGGTTAAGATTTCATGAACATCTAAATGAAAATCCAGCCGAAGACTAGGCATGTCACAATACCAATACCAATCAATGCCAGATGATATTGGTGTAAGTGGTATTGGTATTGTCACATTCCTACCGCAGACTCCTACGGACAAACATGGAATGCTATTTCAATCGCGAGTTCTCGAAGGAACTGTTACTAACGAGGTTGTGGATTCAAAAAGAATAGCGTTTTGCCAAATAGGTTAGCTCACCTAACAAAACCCATATATTTGGAGTTTCTCACTTTGAAAAACATTCACAGAAATCAATACAATCTTTTTAAACGAACTTCCACGCTTCTTGAAACTTTTGTAATGAAATACTTTCAATCGTAAATTCTGCATCGAGAACATTTCAAAGAAAAACACGTTTCTATTCTAACTGCTCTTTATATGTAACTATAAAGCTCGTAACTTGCAAGTTATTAAATATAACTCTAGTTAAAGAACTGACTGCTTGTAAAAATATGGATTTCTATTATTTCTCTTTCTCGATATTCTGCGAGCTTTCAATCACGCACATTTTTTCATTGTTAACCTTAATTGAGCAATAAATTCGATCTAAAAAAAGCCTGACGATCTGTATCGATAGAAGGTCGAAATAAAAAGACCGCCTCCAGATAGCTTAGTCGATGGTATATCGGAGTTTCTCCTAAGTTTATCACTTTTTCTTAAAACCTCAGAGATTTCATAGTGTACCTTTTTGTAGGGTGTAATGAAAAATTTTATCGTCGACTGATCAAGAGGAATCAC
>JAJEKB010021581.1:0-30385 GCA_022393335.1 Macrotrachela quadricornifera | reverse complement strand
TTTTTTGATATCTATCGAGAATTTACACGCATGAAAGCAAAGAATAATTTTCGTGCAGAGTTTACTAAAAAAAAAAGCAACTCGACACTTATCAACTCGTTGTTAATGCTGGTGAATCTTTTTCTTTTTCCATTTCCTCGTATTTCCTTTTGTTTAACACGCGTGATTTCTCTATCTTCTTCTTCTCTTTTTTTTTTGCTTTTAATATGGTACGTTGATTTCTTTTCTTCCATTACTATCATCATTATTAGTAGAAAAGAATGGTCAACATATAAGACGATAATAACAACAACAAAAAAAAATGTATGGTCTTCTATTACAATCAGGTATTGAAATAATACGAGCAAAATATGGGCAAGATACATGGGAACAAATTAAGGCTATGCTTCATCTTGATCTTAATTCATTTTCTGCATTTCAACAATATGGTGAAACATTATTCGTACGAATTACAAAACTTTTAAGTGAAATTAAAAGTAAGTAAAAAATTTTAAACTATTCGTTTCTTTTTTATATAAGACTCACATTAATCATATATATATATCAACAATAGATAATAAACTTTGAGATGTTTCGATTAATTTAAAATGATTAAAAATTTTCTTTTTATTTTTAAAAAATATACTTTTTACATAGAAATTAACTGAGGTATTAATAATATATAATTCTCTATGTTCAACTAACAGTGTATATATTATTAATATTCTTTCATTGAAGATAAAAGTCTATTAAAATAATACAAAAAATAGCTTAATTAAACTTCTATCAAGTAGATTTAGATTAAATCGTATTAAAGAATTTAATGACATTTATGTCTTTTACAGAAAGACATTTATAAGTTATGAACGACATAAAAAGAAAAAATATATATTTCGAATGAATATAATATCAAAACAACATGAATTCATAAACCATAAATATTTACTGTAATGCATATTCTTAAACAGAAAAACGATCCGTTCTTTCTTCTAAACAGATAAATTATTTCTCAGTGATACTTTTTAAGTAGAGAAACAAATATTATTTATTAATACTTATGGAAGATTATTTGATATGTTATATACAAATTTTTAACTAGATATCTACATGAAAGTAAATAGAATAAACGAGTAAAGTGCGGTTTTTATCATTATATATGATATGAAGTACTGAATCGATTAATTGATAAATGATAAACGATCTAAACTTTTCAAGTTATGTTTATTATAAAATCTTGAGTTTCATAGTGATTCATCGATACTCTAATAAATCGGCTTTTTTACTGAACTTATTTTAAGTTTGACAATAACTGAAAAATCTAAAATAATTCTTCTCACTGGCATACCGCGGAAAACTTTTTTAATTCCATAAGACGAAAAATATTCGATGTCATCAGTACGAAATCATTTAGGTTTACTATAAAATTTGTATTGTTACACAATGAACTCTGGCGGATTCATACTTATGATATCGAACTTTTAATAGACTATGTGAGGAAAAATAGCAGGAATTTTTGTAAAATCTTTGCAAGGAACTTTTCATAATAGAATAAAACGAGAATATGTATTAGAAAACACGATGTTATTCATGATCTATCTTGTAGGATCCATATTTTATATTTTGAATAACTATCATAATTAGAAATGAAGAGTCAAATAATATAGAAGCAATATAAATTTAAAGGATAGCATATATTTTCATTATATGATTCTATCATTTTTCTATCTAATGAAAGTGGTATTAAAAAATTCTTTAGCAGAATCTTTATCACAAACAGATTCTGACCACTTAACCATTTACATCCCCTCGGCCTCTAGAGTGGCCATTTGTAGAATGACTAGAGAAAATATACGAAGCAAGTGATTCAAAAATTCTAAGAGCATGCGCTTTGTAGTACATGTCATAGGCTATTCATCGGTAAAAAAGAATCATAAAATCGATGACTTCGCTAAAAATTGAAAAAAATGAAATTTTTTTATAAAATCTTTTTTTTAACCTCGAAGCAATATGGATCTCGATAACGTGCTGTGTGATATGTATCAGACTAAGGATCCATTAGTGACTTATATAAGTTTCAAAAGAATTAGGTAGGAAAGACAGGATCAAAAATAGAAGGGTCTGAAAAAGGTGTCTAAAAAATCAAAACTGTAGCTTTTTGTCATCTACGAACCGACAATAAAAGTTTATTCAAACCAATAGAGACTGACCGCAAGCATTTCTCTACAAAATAAGACATTTTTGAGTATCCTACGATGTTTTTTGGCCAAACTACGTCAGTTCTACAGAAAGCACCTGAGAATTTATTCCTCTGCCCCTCCTCAAGAAAATACTGAAAAAAAGTTTGAATCTAATCTATCTGTCCGCACTTTTGGTATATTGAGGGCACCAATACACCATACCAATGGTTGTTTCATCAGTAGCTATTTTGGAACCGCTATGGGGGGTAAAGGGCTAATGCATTTATTTGACGTTTTTTTCTCTTCAAAATAATCATAAACAAGTTTTTTATAGCAAAAATGGCTATCGTCCTATAAAACATACAAAAATGAGATTACTGTTGTCCCCCGTTTAACGAAGTATTATGATACATTTGATCAACAACTCTCTTTATTTTATTATACTTTAACATAATGTCTGATTTTGTTTTTAAAAGCAATTAATGAATTTCGATTAGTTATTCCTACAAAATAGATCATAATTAATACACATATTTTCACATACATATTCACAATTTATCTTATCATAAATAAAAGCACATATAACAATCTTAAGAAAATCTGTATTATTCTTTAATCATAATCTAGATAAATCGATCTTCGCTAATTTGGACTGATTTTCCTGTATTATAAATCACCATAAAATGTCAAATAATTACTTTCGAAGATTGATAATGAATATTTCTTTAGCAGATCTATACGTTTTTTATCTTTTATTTTGAAATTAATTATACAGAAGTTCCATTGTTTGAATAAAAAAAAATTGTCTTCTGTTTAGATGAACCAATTAGCGAACTTATGGATGTATTTGGTATTGAATTTGTATCCTATATATCAAATTATGGTTATGATCGTGTATTAAGAATTCTGTATGTTATAAATTATTTTTTCAAAATATTTAATTAATATATTTTTTTTTTAAGTGGACATAATATGCGAGATTTTCTTAATGGTTTGGATAATTTACATGAATATATGCGTTATACATATCCACGTATGCGTCCACCATCATTTTATGTTGAAAAAGAAAGTGCTCAAGGTTTAACACTTCATTATCGTAGTCGACGACGAGGTTTTGTTCATTATGTTGTTGGTCAAATAACTGAGGTTTAAAAAGAAATTTTTAAAAGATAAAAAAAAAGAAAACAAAGAAATTTATTAATATAGGTTGGCCGTCGTTTTTATGATACAAGTGTCGAAATTGATATTATAAGTGAACGAGAAGAATTTGATGTAACACATGTTGTATTTGAACTTAAATTTGAAAATACCGCATATGTTAAACAAGTAACATCAGATAAAGATTCAAATGAACTTGATTTAGCAATAGATTGTCATATTTTTTTTGAATTATTTCCATTTCATATGGTTATATCTGAATCATTAGAAATAATATCAGCTGGAGATTCTTTAACACAATTATTTCCAAATATTGTTGGTGAACTTATTCGTGACATATTTAATCTTGTTCGGTAAAAAAAGAAAAAAAATCGATTGATTTATTGTTATTTTTTTTTTCAGTCCTATTATAACATTAAATTGGGCACAAATTGTTTTACATTCAAATAATGTTTTTGAATTTTCAACTATTGAACCATTACGTAAACAGTTGAATGAAAATGATTTACAAATAAATGATGCAAGACATCAAAATGATTCTGGTTAAATAAAAAATAAATCTTTTTTTTTATTTTTCTTAATTGAAATAATTTTTTTTTTTCAGAAATTCTTTTAACAATGATTGCACAACGAGATGTACAAGAAGAATATCTACGTCTTCGAGGTCAAATGTTATATGTACATGAATGGAAAGCAATTATTTATTTGGCAACACCAGTGTATGTGAATTTTCTCATTAAGAATTTGATCTTAAGAGATGAGTTCTTAAAGAAAGCTTCTATTCCGTTTTGATTGTTAAGGATTTTTATAAGACTTACTATTTTCAATGTTCGAACGTTGACAACAAAATTATAGACCGATTAGTTGTATTCTGATCGAAAACCAGATATAGTAAAAAGATACGTGAATACCCTTAAATAATAACTTACATACGATAATGTATCTTATGAGAAAGATTGTAAAGTTCCACATCAACCACGTCCTATCATAGACAACCGAAATAACTTTATTTGATTCTCTTCAAAACCATATAGTTTTCTACATGAAATCAAAGTTCCTAAAATTTAGTTATTACTGTAATAATTAAATTATAAAAAGTAAAATTGATTTTTCTAGATTTTGCGATTATATCTTTTTTTATATTAACAAAGTTTTTCCATATTTTCGTAAAATTAATTCTATAAAAATAAAATAAAATGAAGAACAATTTATAAGTTAATATTTAGAAACATGGAAATAAAATCGAAAGAAAATATTTTCCTGTTAAGTTCTACTTCGTCTTAAAAGTGATTTATCACTTCACAAAATTTCCTTATTAGCATATACCAATTTTATTTATAATTTAAAATGATTAAATTTGAACTTACATTTCAATTTTGATTTAAACTTTCACAACATAAAGAATTTTACAAACTCTATCTATTATTTTTCATTTATTTTCAAACAAAAAAATTATGTTTTTTTTTAGTCTTGAAAATCTTGATGTTATGTTTAATACTGGTTTATTTATAAATGATCTATCAATGCATGATTCAAGTCGAGATTTAGTATTAGCTGGTACACAACAAAGTGCTGAACTTAAATTAGCCCTTGATCAAGTAAGTTAAAAACTGATGCTTTATTTTTTTTTTACTAAGAATTATTTATTTATTTATTTTTTTATTTTGTAGGAAAGACAAAAAAGTAAAGCATTAGAAGATAGTATGAAAAAATTGGATGCTGAAATGAAAAAAACTGATTTACTTTTATATCAAATGATACCAAAAAAAATTGCTGATCGATTACGAAGTGGAGAAAAAGCAGCTAGTCTTTGCGAGGTTAGAATATATTCATATTCTATTGAAATAAATCTATAACTAAACTAGAAAACAGAATGATGAGTATGAATACGAATGAGAGTACGGTTCGAGAAAAGACAATATTGATAGAATCTTGTATCCATATATATTCATCTTTGCCTTGTTTTCTTTTGCTTTCATCGATATTATGAATCTGAACACTCACGTACTCATTGTTCACCGATCCATAAATCAACAGTTTTTAAATTTATATAGATTAGGATTAAAAATTGTGAAAGAAAACAATAGAAATAGCACATGAATTAATCAAAAATGTTTTATTTATTTAATTCATTAGAAGAATGTTTAAATTTTCTTATAAAATCACAAGCGATATCTATTGAGGAAAATTCCATTGTTAACTGAAATAACCAATCAATAGAATAATCATTTAAAACAAACGATCATTATAATTGTTCATTATTCTTTTTTCTTTTAGACATTTGAAAGTTGTTCAATATTATTCAGTGATGTTGTTGGTTTTACAACAATATGTGCATCACTTACTCCAATGGAAGTTGTGTCTATACTTAATGAAATGTATACAAAATTTGATAAATGTTTAGAAACACATAATTGTTATAAAGTTGAAACAATTGGTGATGCTTATATGATAGTTAGTGGTTTACCTGAACGTAAATATTTATTTTTTAATAAATAATAAAAAATAAATAAATGAATTTATTTATATTTTAAGGTGCAAGAAATCATGCAGCAGAAATTATTGATATGGCATTTGATATGTTAGATTCAATTGTTACAGTAACAAATCCAACAAATGGTGACAAACTTAAAATTCGTATTGGTATGTTTCTTTTTAGATTTATTTTAAATTTTTGCATAGAATATTCTGTATTTTTAGGTTGTCATAGTGGTCCAGTTGTTGCTGGTATAGCTGGAATTAAAATGCCACGTTATTGTCTTTTTGGTGATACAGTAACAACAGCAAATAAAATGGAACAAACTAGTAAAGTAAGATCATTTAACTGAATATTAAAGTATAAATCAGATGTTGATTTCAAAAAGTATTTAAATCCTCTCTACACTGCCACAGTGAAATGATTATGAGAAAACAATATTCAACATTTATATATATTCATTTCGATATAAAAATGTTGAATATTATTTTTTTTCTCGCATTGGAAAAATGTGATCTTGTTGTATTGCAATTAGAAGTGATAGTCTTTATAGGATATTTATTAACTTTATCTCTAAGAATAAAAATCTACTACTCTCTTCTCTCATATTAAAAAAAAAGCTGATGGATTAAGCTTAATCAATAACGAAGTTATATGTATTTATTAAGTAATATTAACTTTTGGAATGTCGTGTATATGATATTCCTATGAATGACTTTACACTAATTCTAATGGATTAGTATCAGAGGATAAAAGATTATCCTATTAGTTGATTAAGTAAATTTAAAAAAAATATTGATTTATAAATAAACAAAATTTTATTTCGTTGAATAATTCTTATAGTCAAATTTCTTTTCTCTTATAAGGCATTACATATACATGCAACTGATACAACATATAAATTACTTGATCGTAAAACATATGAAGTTCAAGAACGTCCTAAAATGACTATCAATGGTTCTGTATCAATAACAACATATTTTATATTAAATAAAAAAGATCGTTCAGGTAAATCTCAACCACGACCATTTCAACTTATATTAGATTCAATGAAACGACAAGACGCTGAAGATGCAAAAATAAAACAATCTAATAGTCTTAAAGGTGGAAATATACAATATTCTGCTCCTCCTCCATTACTATCAAAAAGTAATCAAATACTTAATCAATCTATACCAAAAGAAAATGGACTTATTCAACAACAAACACCTCAATATAACACAAATTATATCCCAAATGAAAATATTGAAAAACCTGTACCAGAAAAAATAATTAAAAATGATGATATTTTATCAAATTCTATTCAAAATTCAATAATTAAAACAAAGAGTAGTGATGAACAACCAATAAGAACATCTGAAGTTATTAGTGAACAACAACATTCAACAAAATCATTTAATAGACAATCACATAGTAGAACATGTGAACTTCTTTAAAAGACATTCTTCTTTTTTTTTTAGAGAGAAAACAAAACAATTTTTTTTTTCTTTTTTTGCTTTTAATGTATATGGCTTTGTGTCTGAATAAAAATGTTGCGATTTATTTTATTCACGTTTAATAAAGGCTAACAAAAAACCTGTCAAGACAAACTATACTTGAATTTTTTTTAGATCTGAACTTTACTTCTTTTCTACATAGCAAAAAGAAAAAAACCATTTAATTATTAAAAAAGTAAGTCAATTAAGAAAAAAACGTTTTTTTTTTCTTTCTTTCTCCCTTTAAAAATATAAAAAGAAAAAAAGAAAAAAAATTTTGGTCGGAAGAATAAAAACCGGTTTCCTTAGGAAAGAAAATGTTGAAATTGAGAATCACTAAGCATCAGTAACAATGTTATGAAAGAGAAAAAAAGAAAAAGAATGAGAAAAAAACGAAGGTACACAATTTTCTGATGCATACAAGAAAAGAGAGAAAAGAGAACGATACGTAGAAAAAGCAAACATGTATACATAACTTACAAATGTATTATTCTAATGACAAAATATCCTTCTGAACGAACACATGTTTGATTCAACTAGTGATAATATGATTATTATTCCCGGTAATTAAATTAAATAAATAAAACATTTTTTATTTTATTTTTATATATATTTATTTTTAAAAGATATACCTGTACAATTAAATGAACATCATATTCCTATTAAAATGGATGAAAATTCTTCAACATCAATTCAATTAATACAACCACAAAGTGGACGAATAAAACGTCGTCATTTTGCTATATTAATACTTATTTTTCTTATTTCAATATTAAGTTTATGTACTGTATATATATTATTTCCAAAAATAGATCCGTATAAATTTTATTATATAATAAGAAAAATATTTAATATTTCTTTTTTTCTTTTAGTACAGAAAAAGATGCATTTAAAATTCCAAAAACAATTGATGATGCAAAAATTCTTGGAAATGTTTTATATAAATATAGTAAACATCATCGATATATAATAATGATTGCTTTTTTTTTTACTTATATATTGTAAGCAAAAAAAAATTTTTTATTTATTTAAAAAACAAAAAACAAAATTCATTTATTTAAATTTAGTTTACAAACATTTGCAATACCAGGTTCAATATTTTTAAGTATATTAGCTGGATTTTTATATCCATTTCCTTTAGCATTATTTCTTGTTTGCTTATGTTCATCATTAGGTGCAAGTTTTTGTTATTTACTTTCTCAATTATTTGGTCGACATATTTTATTAAAATATTTTCATAATAAAATAATAACATGGCAAAAAAAAGTTCAAGCACATGCAGATAGTCTTTTATGGTTTATTATTTTTTTACGTATAACACCAATATTACCAAATTGGTTTATAAATGTTTGTTCACCTATACTTGATGTACCATTAGGACCATTTTTTGCTGGAACATTTGCTGGTGTTGCATTACCATCAATATTATTTATTCAAGCTGGTAAAACTCTTCATCAATTAACATCACCATCTGATGTATTTTCTTGGCGTTCAATTGTAATACTTGGATTTTGTGCAATTTTATCATTAGTTCCAATACGTTTTAAAGACAAAATACAAAACTTTTTTAAAAAACAAAGTTAAATAAATGTTATAATATTTTCTTTTTGTGTGTGCGTGTGTGTATTTGAAATAAATGTATAAAGAATTCATTTGAAGAAGAAAAAAAAAAAAAGATCGTTTTATTGTTATTTTAGATGGGTGTTAAACATCTTTGGTCAATTTTAGAACCAGCATGTAAACAAGGTTGTTATGATGATTTAGCAGGAAAAACAGCTGCAGTTGATTTAAGTATTTGGATTATTGAATGTCGTTCAGTATCAACAACAAATCATCGAAATTCACTTCATTTAAGGTATTCATTTTTCAAAATATGTTTAAACTTTTTTTTTGTTTTATTATATTTCTAGAACATTATTTTTTCGTGTATTAAATATGATTTATTACAATATAAAACCAATATTTATTCTTGATTCAACTAAAATAATGGATTTAAAATTAGATACTGTTTCAAAAAGATTAGCATTAAAAATTAATCAAACAAATCCAAAACGTTCAAATTTTAATATATTAATTAATGAAGTAAAAATATTTTTTATATACAATATAATTTTTAAAAATAAATTCATTTTAGTGTTCAGAATTACTTAATTATCTTGGTTTACCTATTATACGAGCAGATGGTGAAGCAGAAAAATTATGTGCACAATTAAATCAAATGAATGTATATTCAGAATTATTTCTTCTACCTTTTTTTTTATTATTTATTATATTTTAGATTGTTGATGTTGTAATTACAAATGATAGTGATTGTTTTGTTTATGGTGCTAAAAAAATTATTCGAAATTTTGGTATTGATATGAAGGTAGATTGTAGGAAGATCGTCTTTCACGAAATAACTTAATTAATTATTTAAAAATATTCTGTTTTCTTTTTTTGTTCGTTTAGTCAATATCATTTGATATTTATGATCAACATGAAATTGAATTAACTTGTCATCTTAATCAACGTTCATTATTAACTCTTGCATTACTTCTTGGTTCAGATTATGATAGTCATGGTATACAAGGTATTGGTCGAGAATATGCATTAAAATTTCTTCAATCAATTCCATTAAATGTTGATCCTGTAGAATATTTACGTACAATTATTATACGTAATAATACACAAAATAAATATGAAGAAAAAATTTTAAATATATTAAAAACTAATAATAAAAATTTAAAATATTTTGATAAAATTATAAAAGAATATTCATCAATTGAATTAGATAATTTACCATTTATTACATCAATTGCATCAATTAAATGGTTAAAACCACCACGAATAAAACAATTACAATTGTATATGAAAAAAAAACTTCATTGGATTGAATCATATACATTTATTAAAGTATTTCCATTATTAACTCGATTTCAAATTCTTTATCGTCTTAATATGATTGAACTTGATGTTAATGATATACTTTCATTATCTGATATAAGTATATTTGAACCAATTTTAATAAAAAAAATTCGTATACGTCAAGGAAAACAATATTTTGAAATCGAATGGAAACAACATAATATACCATCAACACAAACAATTGAAAATCAAATGGCGAATTTATCACTTATATTAGATGATAATGATGATGATGATGATGAAGAAAAATTAATAACTATAGAACCAGCTGATCTATTTCGTCATGCATATCCAGATATAGTTAATGAATTTGAAAAACCTTCATCAAAAATAAAAAAACCAAAAAAAAATTCAAATGATAATAAACAAATAAATAAGAAAAAAAAATGTAAACAATTATCAACAAAAATTCCTATATCAACATCAATGTCACTTGATTTATTAAGTATGATACATAATGAAACTTGTGAAATTCCAATAAAAACAAAGGAAGTTTGTAAATTTAATCATCGACCAACAATGGCAGCATTATCAACATCAATTAATATTGATGTTCTTAGTGTATTACAAAAATCTAATGATGATATTAATTTATTAAAAAAAATTAAATCAAGACCAATTAAACATCAAACACAATCAGATTTATTTATAAAAAGTAAGAATAGATTTTAAAACTTTTTATAGAATTATTTAATCATGATGAAATAATATTTTCGTAATATTAAAAGTATTAATGATGATATCTTAATTTCATGTAGAAGATTTAAGAAAACAATGCATGTATTTTTGGAGTCATTTTTTATTTTAATAGGATAGAGACCTGTAGTTTCCACTTTTAGAAAAAGAAGAGGAAGATGCATTAAATCATATAGTACAGATTTGTCTGATCTATTTTTTTTTGTAAAGCCTTCAATTTGCCATTTCAAAGAATAAATCCATCCTATGAGTTGTTCAATATAATTTTCGAATAATTAGATGTACATTCAAACTGTTAATCAAAGATCTACAAACTATGAAATATTCAGATATCTTAATTTAATTATTCAGGGATAATATATATTTTAATCAAACATCTACTATGATTTATAAAGACTTAATATAGAAGGATATAACATGCACTTAGTTAAGAAAATCACGAGTTTGAATTTGTGAAAAGATCTTAAGATATGTTCATAGAGCATAGCTTTCTTATTCAAGATATCAATTAACTTTGAGATAACATTTGATTTTTAATAAATTATCATTATAACCGAATGACTATATTGAATATACATTAAATATTAATAATTTGATCAAAAAAATTAATAATCATATTCAATTGCTTGAATGCACATAAAAATTCATCAGATCATATAATAAATATAAAACATATTCATTGAATAATATTAATAATTTATTAAAGTCAAATATTATCTTTTTGAATATATAGAAATTTATTAATAAAAATCTTATGAATAAAATTAAATATTCATTGTTTTAGAAAAATATTTAATTATTTTTCTTTTTAGGTGAAAAACCTGTTACTCTATTAAATACATCATTATCACTTGATGTATTAGATATAGTTTTACGTGATAAACAACAATTAAATGATAATAAAGATGTATTTATCAATAAATCAATGAAACAAAAAACAAGAAATAATAATAATATAGTGCAATTATCATCATCAAGTAGTTCTGATGATGATAAAGATATTTTACCTCTTCCACTTTGGGATCGAATTCGACAACGAACAGCTGTTTAATCGATTTCATATTCGTTTCGATATATATACTGTTTCTTTTTCTGTTTATATTGTAGATCCAATGGATCAGTTTTCTTACACTGTCAGATTTCTTTTCCCTTTTTTTTTATCGAATGATAATGATGATAGTGCTTATTATAATGTATACGTATATTCCAGTTAAATATAGATATGTAAATAGATTTTTTTGAATATAAATGAAATATATTATCAAAGAATAAAATTCTTTTGTAAAAATTTAAGATAATAGAATATTTCATTTCTTCTATGAAATATGTTAAAGTTTAATAAGTGATTGTAACTAGACATAATAATTAAATTGAACAAATTAATTTACCAAGAAAATGATTTTATTAAAACAGATTTGAACACAATTTAAAGAAGAACTTATGTAATTGAAAACTGAACCGATCAAATTACTCAATTCAAGATGAATTTACCGTAAAATATGTAGTAAATTATACTACTGGCCATAAGTTGCTGGACATGTGAAACTGTAGAACAATTTCAACCATTTTTCATCAAATTTTTACCAAAGATACAGCTCGAAAAACTGTGATCATAAGCACCAAATCAGTCTCGACTGATTGAAATAGAATGGGCGTAAGCTTTAAACACTGCTTTTAGCTGTTGTGAATTCCATTTCAATATTCAAAGTTTTTTTCCGATTATTTCTACCCATTCATGCAAAACGTCTTGTTCTCGCCTTTTTTACTCTATTTTTATGCAAATTATGTTGAAGTTGGCGTCAGAGAGGTGAGAAATAGGCCGTTTTGCATGGATGAGTAGAAATAATCAAAAAAAAAATTTTTGAATATCGAAATGAAATACACAATAACTGAAAGCAGTGTTTGAAACCTACGTCCATTCTATCTTAATTAATCGAGTTCGATTTTGTGTTTATAATCACAGTTTTTCCAGTAGTGTCAAACTTGGAAGTTGAATACTTAAATTTAACTTTCAATTTTGACACTACTGACTAACAGTCACATTCAAAATCTAATCCACAACCCTCGTCTTATATCCACACATCATTCATTTCAAAGTTTCAATTTTTACTTGCAAAAAAAGTTGCAGTTTTTTCAACGATTTATTAAAATAAAACAACTCAACAAGTTTTGTTTTACAATTTATTTTATTATAATGTATAATAGCAAGTCCTTCTAACATAATTAGTGTATTATTATATCCAAATTTCAATACTATCATTAGAACATCGTAAGCGACAAGGTCGACTAAGTGGATATTGATACAGTTGTCGTCGTATTAAATGTGGAAAATAAAGTGTATCAGAATAATGTAGATCACAAAAATTTATTTGAAGCCAAACAAGTTCTCGTAAATAATTAACAAGTAAATAAATAATATTTACAATACGTTTTGTAGATCTATTTTTTCCATCATTAATTCGAGATGGTCTCCATCGCCAGTGATTATATGAATCACATATACTAAATGAAAATGTTTTTAAATTAATAAATTGATTCGACAACAATGTGCAAAAACGTTGAACATTTTGTAATGTACATGATGCATCGTAGATATTCAGTGATTTTATCTAATCAACAGAAAATACAATTTATCGTAGAAAAATGAAAATAGATTTTAAGAAATCTAGAAAATTTACTCAAAACAAAAGTAACATATCAAGTAAAATTGAATTTATAGAAGAAATAATCTCTTTTAAAATAGAATTTCTTACTTGTTGATTGATACGAGTTCCAAAATTATCTTTATTATGCAATATTGTACGAAATAAAATCCCTCTATCATCATTTATTATTAGTATATATACATTATAAGCCATCCGTAATAATAATTGTAATGTATCTTGGGTGATAGCATCAGTATGATTGATTTCAATGTGTGTTAATAATGACCAAGGAATTAACGATGATATAGAACACTCAGGTTTGCCAAGATCTCGAACATGAGTGATCTTTCTATAACCATACAGAGATAATGTATTAGCACGTGGAAAAAAATTATTTACATCAGTCAACATTTGACAAGATCTAAACAGAATTTAAAAAGATTCATATTAATCTTTTATAGAAGTAAATATTTTTTTTTTCGTTATATTTTTCAAGATCTTTAGAAAACATGTGTGATAAAATCATTGTATCATTATATGGAAGAGTATATATCATAAAACAATGATATCCACAACTATTATTATAATCATTGCATTCTTGTACAAAAACTTTTGGTTTTTGCCGTTGAGTAAATGAAACTTGAAAAAATGAATTGAAAATCGTTTTTTCTTCGAAATCATGTTTAACATATAATAATAGATTAAGACTATAGGTTGCCATTGGTTTAAGACGATCAATACATAATTGTTGAATAATATCACCTGATATAATTAATGAACCAGATATTAATGTACCTGCTTCTAATATTAATGATAAATGACAAAGTTGACTAAATATAGATGATAGAAGAGCAATTATTCGATGAAAACTTATGTTATTCAAACAATTTATACGTAGACAAGATAAATATTGAAGAAGATGAGAATCAATAGTGACAGGCATTCTAAAAAGATTTATATAATAGATACATTTACATATAATAGTATGCTACTTACATAATTTTATCATGTATATCATTCTCACTTATATCTCGATCTCTTATGCCAAAAGAAAGATTCTCAATCAATGGTAAACATAAGAGTAAGCGTTCAAGAAAACGTGATGTATGTATACCAATGGTCAATGTACGAAGATGATTTGTATTTAATAAATTTGATAAAGTCGTATGATTTTTCATTAAATTAGTTTCGATTTGATTATCGTTTTTATCATTATAATTAAATGGAAGCGACAGATTTTTAGAAGAGGCATTCGTGAACATACCTTTAATTAAATAAATAAAAATAATTCTATATTAAATAAAAGGATATAGTAGTTTTTTCTTTACTTTAGCTAGATAAAATTCTTCCACTTGAAGATAATTAAACGGATTAGAAGGTATTATATCAACTAATAAAGTATGTAATTGTTTTATTAAATTATTAGTCAATAATTTATCAAATTCATGCGGTTTAATGTCGATCAAATGTAGACGTTGAAGCAATTTTGTTTGATGATGTTGAAGAGAAAATGAAATAATTGACCATCCACCAATAACATTGATTAATGTCAAACGTAATGAGACGACACGACTTCCTATTAATTTTAAGACATTTTGGCAATGATCATTGAACATCGTTAATGACATTGTTGAACTTCCAATATGAATATGCCATAAATATTCATGTCTTATCGTCCCTGAGAAACGTTTACTCAATAATAAAAATGATTGAAGAACATCAATTGAAGATAAATAACGAAAAATTTCATAAAGAATATCATCAGGTAATATATCGAATGAACTAACACTCATGTTTGTTTCGTTGTCTTTTCTATTCTACATTCATGTTGAGTTATATATATTCATAAAGACAATGCCCACTCTCAAAACAGACTAGACCAGTGAAAATGAATCAATCAATCATTATTTTCAGAAGATGATCTAAATTTGAATGCACTAATCATGTTCATTAACCATAGTAGTACCCGTGGGTCAGTTTTGACCTATATGCAAAAAGTGCTCGGTGTCAGATAATATGATCGATCACTTTGGGTGTTCTTCTATATGTTGCATTCTTCTATTTCCACTACGTCATATGTACTTCCATATCTATTCTTTCATGACATCATATGCACTCTAGAGCTACGATCAGGCCGACCTGCCAGGCGATGCTAAATTTTGAAATTCTAATCTACCTGACTTGTTCATATTATCTTGGAGTAGATCAATAGACTAGATCGGACCAATATTATTGATGGAATTTAACCCTTTGCTGTGTGACAAATCCTTGCATGGAGTAGCAAATTAATGTAAAATAGACATATTATCATAGGTTTTTCTCACACAGAAAAGAATTGAATCCGGCTAATAATATTGATTTGATCTAGTTTTCTAATCTACTCCAAGATAATATGAATAGATCAGGTCAGATTAGAATTTCAAAATTTAGCATCGCCTGGCATGCCGGCCTGGTGACAGCTCTGATGCACTCTTCCATAACGATAGGTTCGTATTAGGTTTTTAATACACTCCTTTACATTGGACGACTACCTAATCAATGACGACAAAAACAGGTCGGTGCTAATGTAGTTTTAGACTTGCTAAAACCACTGTACGATTCGAACAGAACTGTTACATTTGATAACTTTTCACGTGTTCAACTTGCTAAAGAACTTCAAAAGAAGAAAATTACTGTTATAGGAACATTACGGAAAAAATAAACCAGAAATTTCTTAGTGAGTTTTAGTCAAATAAAAGTCACGAAGTTAGTTCATCTTTCCTGGCTGTTCAAGATTACTTAACATTAATTTCATTTGTTTCTAAATAAAATAAAGCAGTTTTATTGTTATCTTCGAAATATTATGATAATCTCGTCGACAAGAAAAGCAGAAAACCGAATCTTATTCTGGAGTACAATAAACAAAAGGAGTTGTTGATACTTTGGATGAAATGTGCCGTGAAAAGAAGTACAAGACAATAGCCACTTTGTATTTTATACGGAATGATTGATATTGCTGGTATAAACGCTTTGATTATATGGGAAAAAATCGTAACTGGAATCAGAATAAAGAATGTAAACATCGTTTATTCCTTGAAGAACTAGGAATAAGTTTAGTCTCACCTCGCCTGTATTATCGCTCAAAAACCTTCACAAATTCACACAAAGATATTTCTTTGCGATCAAAGTTGGATTAACTGTAACGAGCCTTCTGTAAAACGTATGTTTTGTATTACTTGTTCAAAATAGAGAAAGATAGTTATTCTGATAATTCTTCTTATCAAATCAGATATGTTAATAGCATATTTATATCAAAACAGGGATAAAAAAGTAAAATAATGATAATATAAAATTATATCATACCAGCAAAGTGCAAAAAAGGCTTGGGACTACTAGGGTTAAGTATAATTTAAGATATTGCTTCATATTACTTTTGTATATTAGACGAATTATTTCGATTTTTGTAAATAAATAATAATTATAGTTACCTAATTATCTGTAGAATGGCTTATTATAAAATAATTCTAGATGTATTGTATTACTAGATTTTACTTTATAATAAATAAACTGTTCTTTATTCTATCATGTTTTATTGAAATGATAAAAATAATCGATTCAAACATAAATATTACTGTTACATATAAATAAATTCACATGTATTTCCATCGATAGACTAAAAGTTGTATATTAAAAAAAACGTAATAGATGATATTATTACATATGAAACTTTCATCTGTTGCTTAAAAAAAAAATTTTGTCGTTCTTTGATTTCATGTCAATATTGACTCATGTTTAGTAGCACATGGAAACCAAAATACACGATGAATATGTTGTAATATACTTTTTTATTCTCTTTCATATTTGTGTTTCTCAACACGTACACCATTACCAAAATATTTAATCTATGGCAAAAGTATCTGGAAGATCACGTTGTATTACATGTGGTAAAGAAAAAGCTATATTAAAATGTGGAGGATGTACACAAGATTATTGTTACAATCATTTTGGTAATCATCGTCAAGAATTAAATAAACAATTAGAAGAAATTGAAATTAATCGTGATCTTTTTCGACAGACACTTACGGAACAAACAACAGATTTACAAAGAGATTCATTACTACAACAAATTGATGAATGGGAACGTGATTCGATAATTAAAATTCAACAAACAGCAGAAGAAACAAGACAAATGTTATTTAAATATAATATCGAACATACTAAACAAATCGAAGTTCGATTGAATAAATTAACTGATCAACTAAGACAAGGTCATGAAGAAAATGATTTTGTTGAAACTGATTTAAGTCATTGGAATGAACAATTAACTCGATTAACTAATGAACTTACTAAATCATCAAATATAACTGTTCGACAAGATTCAAAACCATTAGTGACCAAACTTTATATCGATATAGCAACTAGTAAGTGTGTTCTCTATTATATGAAAGAGAGTGACATCATAATGAGAAAATTTCATAAGTAACAAAAATAATACTTTAAAAAGGAACAACATCTTTTCTATAGGTAAAATAGGTTTATCATTATTAACTAAAACAATCATCATAGAGAATATATTGCCACTAAAGATTAGACAGAAACAATATCATTTTAATAATCCAACTATCTTGAAACTTAAACATTAATAATTTGAAAGAGTAGTTGTAATAAAATTGATGTAGATCAAGAAGAATTAATTAGTATCTATTATTATTATAAATTCTTGTTATATTTTAGGACCAATATGTGTTTTCGAAGTCGATAAGAGCACGAAATGGTCACAGAATGGTATTACAGTTGCTGGAGGTAACGGAGATGGTCCTAGACTAAATCAACTATCTAGACCATTGGGTATATATGTTGATGACGATCAAACTATTTATGTAGCTGATCAATGTAATCATCGTATTATGAAATGGAAAAGCGATGCACACAATGGTCAGATCGTAGCAGGTGGAAATGGACAAGGAAATAGGTCGAATCAACTGATTGAGCCAATAAGTGTGGTTGTGGATAAAAAGAATGAATGTCTTATTATTTGCGATTACGGTAATAAACGAGTGATACAATGGAATCATCAAAATAATACAAGTGGACAAACAATTATTTCGAATATCAACTGCAGTCACTTAACCATAGATCATGAAGGATATTTGTATGCTTGTGACCCGAAAAAACATGAAGTGAAACGATGGCAAATAGGAGATACAAATGGAACAGTGGTTGCAGGTGGAAACGGAAAAGGGAATTGTTTTGATCAGCTTCATACTCCTACTCATATTTTCATCGATAAGGATCATTCAGTGTATGTGTCAGATTGGGGAAATCATCGTGTGATGAAATGGATGAAAGATGCAAAAGAAGGTATTGTTGTTGCTGGTGGTCAAGGACATGGAAATAGTTTAAGACAATTATTACATCCACAAGGAGTAACAGTTGATAAATTGGACACTGTCTATGTCGTAGATTCTAGTAATCATAGAGTTATGCGCTGGTACAAAGGTGCTACACAAGGTGATATTGTGATTGGTGGAAATGGAGAAGGAGAACAATCAAATCAACTCAATAATCCTCAAAATTTATCGTTTGATCGACAAGGCAATCTTTATGTTGTCGATCAATGGAATCACCGAGTACAGAAATTTAATATCATTTCAGTTTAAAACTTGTAATGCCGCATAGTAAAAATCGATAAACTAGTATGTTTGTTTTTTGTACAATAAATTAAAGTAATAAACTCTTCTATTACTATCAAGCTCAATTAAAAAAATCAAGTGAGATATGTTGATAAACATTGTTAGTAAATTGAATAGAATTTACTTGATATCTAAGAATATCTATATTTTTTATTTAGTTATCAAATTTCGAAGGATATTACACGTCGCTCTTAAAGTTATTATTTTTTAGAGATACATTTTGTATTTTTATGCCGAATATTAGTCTATCATATACATAATGACAATAAAAGAACTATTCATATATCCATTAATCTATAGATGAAGTTATAGAATATCATTGCTAGAATCGAAAGAAATGAAAATAAGAATAATCTAATAACGCTAATCAATAATTTATTTATTACAACTTTTGTTGTGAAAGAAAATCGTCTTCCATTAATCATCATTCATTTATTTTCTTGTCATAAAGTTATGTTCTTCAAAGATATCAAGACTAAGATACGTTTAGATAGTATGTTTAGTTTTATAAGAGTAGATAGTAAGTTATTTTTCTATATTATTTACTACGAAAGATATGAATATTTCTTCATAGTGTATGCAATTCCTAATAAAATTAGAAAAACTCTATAACTATTATTTAAATGTTATTATAAAATATCGACACTTTTTAGCCAGAAGTTATATCAAAATCTTTATTTTTCGTCTAGTACAAATAAGATCAGGACAAATTCTTATGAAAATTCTCAGGTATCATTCAGAATATCGATTCTCTCTTAGTAAAATATTAGTGTTTTAATTTGTTTGTCAGTATTATTGAAAAATATAACTCTATTCAGGCTGCATGGTTATCATTAAATAAAAGTTGTTGCCG
Organism: Macrotrachela quadricornifera; assembly: GCA_022393335.1. Lineage (NCBI taxonomy): Eukaryota > Metazoa > Rotifera > Eurotatoria > Philodinida > Philodinidae > Macrotrachela > Macrotrachela quadricornifera. Next base: position 10,350 of record JAJEKB010021581.1, on the reverse strand, counting down.
TTCTCTGATTACATGTTGAAATTTTTTTATATTGACTTCTAATACTGTGTGGTGTATTGACACAAAAAAGGTGAAAGAAAGATAGAAAGAAAGAAATGTTTCATTTCATTATTTATAAAGATACACATAAACTAACATCATCACCATAGTATTTAACATATGGCTAGTGCAACTGGAAGAGCTCGCTGCATCACATGTGGTAAAGAAAAAGCTACATTGAAATGTGAAGGATGTACCCAAAATTTTTGCTTTGATCATGTAGCATCTCATCGTGAAGAATTAAATAAACAATTAGATGATGTTGAAATAAGTCGTGATCTATTTCGACAAACATTTATTGAAAAAACAATTGAACCACAAAAACATCCATTATTACAACAAATTGATAAATGGGAACGTGATTCAATGATTAAAATTCGACAAGCAGCTGAAGAAGCAAGAAAAATGTTACATAGACATAGTATCGAACATATTAAACAGATTGAAATTAAATTAAATATGTTAACCGATCAATTACGACAAAGTCGTGAAGATAATGATTTTTTTGAAACAGATTTATGTCGATGGAAAGAAGAATTAATGCATTTAACAGAAATGCTTGCTAAACCAGCAAATGTTAACCTTCGACAAGATTCTACTCCACTTATTAGCAAAATTTCTTTTAATATATTAGATAACAAATATACTAATCATAGGTCAAGTGGTAAGGATAGTCATCTAACAGTTATGTCATACGAATGAAATGATATGAAATGCTCGATATCGTTTTCTTTTATGAATATTTTATCTAGAACTAGAAATCGATCTAAAATGATAGGAGAATCGAAATATTTCTATTTAAAAGATGAGAGATCTACGAAAAATCAAAATAATCCTGTTTTGCTTTTCTGTATATGATATTTCAATCTTTAGTCTCTTTAATATGTATCTTGAGAGCGGGTCAGGGTTAGGATATTACACTTTCCCTGATATCGTACATGCCCATCATGGTAGATACTAAAGAAAAGGATGATGAAATCTAATATCTAATAGTAGCACCATGTATATTCATATGCCCTATTTATTTACATTTCTAATTCTTAGCGTTTTTAAAAACATATATATTACTAAGCCATTCTTTTCACTAAGTCTTCAAAAAATAAAAGTTATTATTTAATCATAAAAAAAAGTTCTAGTCATCTTTGGATCTTATCCATAGCAATCACGAGGAGATGAATTGCAAGATTTATTATTCTTAGAAATCTTTTTTTGTATTGTAGTACCAGTATACTTTTCGAATAATGACATTAATACAAGATGGTCACGGAATGGTATTACGGTCGCTGGAGGTAATGGACAAGGTAATGAGTTAAATCAACTACATAAACCATTGGGTATGTATATTGATGATGATCAAACAATTTATATTGCTGATTATGGAAATCATCGGATTGTGGAATGGAATGATAGTGCAAGAAATGGTCGTGTTGTAGCAGGTGGAAATGGACAAGGAAATATGTCTAATCAATTAAATAATCCAAAAGATGTTATTTTAGATAAGGTAAAAACTAGTCTTATTATATGTGATCGAGGTAATAAACGTGTGGTACAATGGCCTCGTCAAAATGGTATCATTGGACAAACAATTATTTCAGACATTGATTGTTATGGTTTGGCAATGGATAATGAAGGATATATCTATATTAGTGATTGTGAGAAAAACGAAATCAAACGATGGAAAATGAAAGATACTCATGGAATAGTAATAGCAGGTGGAAATGGAAGAGGAAATCGTCTTGATCAACTTCATTTTCCTACTAATATTTTTGTCGATGAAAAACATTCAGTGTATATATCAGATCAAAAAAATCATCGTGTGATGAAATGGATGAAAGATGCAAAGGAAGGAATTGTTGTTGCCGGTGGTCTAGAACAAGGAAATAGTTTAAAACAATTGTTCAATCCTCACAAAGTAATCATCGATCAGAAAGGTAATATCTATGTTACAGACTCTGCAAATCATCGAGTTATGTTCTGGCGGAAGGGAGCTTCACATGGTAATATTATATTTGGTGGTCATAGACAAGGAGATCATCCACATCAACTTCATTGGCCTACGGGTATGTCATTTGATAGAAAAGGCAATCTTTATGTTGTTGATATGGGCAATCATCGAATACAAAAATTTTGTATTAATTCAAATTTAAGTTCTTAGTTATATAACATGAGCTTTCATAAACTGTATTCTTTTTTTTTTGTTTTATAATTTTTATTGATCAAATAATAAATTCTTTCAAAAATTTTAAAGATCATATTTATTCTATATAATAATTAGTCTGATTTGTAGGAACACATCAACGAAAGTAGGTACTGTGATATTATTAATGTGCAGTAGTACTCATTCATGTATTTTATCAGATAATTTCATTTATACTATAAATTTCAAAATATATTCCATCGCGACATCTATCTTTATTTTTAATCAATTTTCTTTAAATTAAATCATATTTAAATTTATTTGAAATATCAAATCATTGTAAACCTTACACTTTCTAAGATTTAACAATTTAATTAATAAAAACTTTATATATTTCTATAGAGGTTTATTGTTTTCTCTAATGGTATTATAAAATTATATTATATATATATATTATTATTGTTGATTGTTTTCTGTACGTCAAACCAGTATTTATTTACATTGTGTAGTATCCAAAGACAAAAGAAAAAAAATCATTCAATATTTTATATAAAATCAAAATAAAAAGTCATATTTATAATGTCGAATAATTCCAAAGATCATACATCAATTCGGTGAATACTTTTTTTTTTTTATTCTCAATATTATCTAACTATAAATCATATTTAGTGTTCATGCACCACCAGGTGGTCATACTCATAATATTTTTGGTACATCAGAATCTGAACAAAGTGCTGCTAATAAAAAAAAACAATTGGATTCGGATATTTTTGGTTCGAAACAAGAACATGTCGAACCAGCACCTGTTAAGTAAAATAAAAAACAAAAAAAAAAATTTATATACTTTAATTTATTTAATAGACAAAATCGTAATACAGGAAATAATATTTTTGGTTCTGATTCTGAACCAGTAAATACTAAAACTGGAACTATTGCTGGACAATATAAACAAACACAAATGAAATCAAATATTTTTGGAACAGATGAACCAGTATCAACACGTACTGTTTCAGATAAAAATAGATCAAATATATTTGGTGTTGGTGATAATGACGACCAAGCTAAACGTCAAACAGGTGTTCGACAAGGTTTACGAGGTAAAAAATAAAAATGATAAATAATCACCTATGAGCATAAAAAAAAATGGCTTGTATTTAATTGCTCAGTATTTTTTGCTCAGGAACAAATCATTTTTTTGCTCAGTAGACACTTATTTTTTGCGTTCAGTAAAAAATGTGGTTTTGCTCAGTAAATAGTTTCAAAAGCTCAGTAATTCATTTTAAAAGATTTGGTAATTTAAGGGCATGGGTATGTATGTTGATCTCCCTGAACACTACAACAGTTACAAAAATGACCTGGACTCATGTTTCCAGCTCCAAATTTGGTTACTAAAAATGAGGGAAAAAAGCATTCCGACTTATTTTCCAGAAAATCATGAAAAACCGAAACCACTAATCCTTAGACAGATATGAAAATTTTAAAATGTATTTAGGGAAATTTTAATTATTGAATTGTTGATATTGAAGCCGCTATATATTTCAGTATTCAACAAAACAATATTTCATAGCTATACCAAAATCTTTAATCTTAAGAATGGAAAAATGTAAATTTTTCGCTTTAGATTTAAGAATTTTTGTCTAGATCCGAGGGTTTAACCGTTCGAATTTTTTTAACAACTCCTAACCGATTTTTGCACGGCTTTAGTCCTCATTTGTTTCCCAGTTTCCTTCTTTTTTTTGGGAACACCGAATTGTACCTTCTTGAACGTAGCATTAACACTCGACAGTCGAGTCTATAGCTATAGTCAAACATCATACTTTACCTTCTATTCCGCATCCTCACAGCACTAATTTACTAAGCAGATAATATTTACCGAGCATTAAAATTTATACTGAGCATTTACATAAAAGTACTGAGAATTTACAATAAAATACTGAGCATTTAATTTGTCCCCAAAAAAAATAACTTTCCTATTGGGGTGAAAAATTTTTTAAATATTTTATTTAGATCCCAATGCATCACGCAGTAAGTTTTCGATATTTTTCGTTGTTTTCTGTTTGCCTTTTCAACCAAAAAAAAAACATGAAAATCTCCTAGGCATATTTTATTTTCCCCATACGATGTTCTAAACACACAAATATTTCTTTTATGTTTTTTTCGTTTCTTGTGTGTATAACTTACTAAATAATACAATTAATTTCGTTTATTCCTAAATGAATAAAATCACAATACATGATGATTTTATTTAGGCATCTAATGTCCATCAAGCTTCAATTGTATTTTGTGTAAATGTCTAATGCTTTATTATGTTTCTCGATTTATAGCTTGCTTTGACGATATAATAAATTAATCTCGAGATATAAATGAAATTGCAATCTAATAAAAATTCTGCTTTTAAGATAATTTAACGCTTTAATTGCTTTGCTATATAATATAATTTTATAATTATTATTTGTATTTATTTATTTATTTATTCATTTTTCTTTTTTTATTTATTCTAGTGGGATATAATCCAATTAATGGTGAATCATATTCAGCTAAAGATAATATAAATTTAAAAACTAATGAAAATGATAAACAAATAGATTCAACAGTTAAAACACCTGAAGAAGAAAATGTCAATGTTCAAGTACCACCTACTAACTCAACTGAGAATAGTAATGGACAAAAACCTGTAGGACAACCTAGTAATACTACAAATGAAAATAATGGTCAAAAGGTAAAAAACTAAAATTTAGTCGAATGGTATTTATTAAATTCATACTTGTTCGAATCAAGGTGATAGAATATTAAACTGTTCGATGATGATTTCTACACCGTTTACCCGTCTGAAAAAAAAGATAATAATGTAGATAACTTTGTGTCCTGAGAACAGTTTTTTAAAATATTCTAAATAAATATTTAATTTAATATTAAAAAAATTTTATTTTAGAATATTCATACAAGTGTTCGAGTATTTCAACCACCGGGCGGTAAATCCAATGGTCCACTTTGGTAAATGGAATAATCAGAATGATATTTAAAAAAAAAAACTACTTTTTTTCTTACAATAATTATTATTTCATGTATTAAACAGTATTTTCCATAACACTTTTTTTCCTTTATCTATACCATTCCTTACTATTATTTTTTTTTTGAATCATTCACTTTTTATTTAACAACATAAATCAGATTAAATAAAAATTACGGTGTTCTTTTTTTTCTTTGTTTTTTTATTCTCTTCATATATTTTGTCTATAGTTAAGAAATGAGAATGGTGTATGATGATTTTATTTTCAAAGAAATTTAACAATTGAAACAAAAAAAAATTAAAATCAATTCTTTCTCCTTACTTTAGATATGATCAATCAACGACATTAAGAGAGAGAATTGATAGACAACTTACATCCTTTTTTTCTGTTATTTCTTATCGCCGGTGACAAATGTACAAACGATAGATTGAATTTAAGAAAAAAAAAATATATACATATACATATAGAAAATAAAATATGATTTCAAATGGTGCATTAGATGGTGATCCATATGGAGTTTCACCATTTCAACAAGTAAAATAAAAATAAATTTATGTTACTAATTTATAAATTGATTATTTTTTTTTAGGGAAGAACATTTATGACACCACCACGTAATCCACCTGTTTATTATAATAATTCGAGTTATTCTCAACCTTCAATAATGACACGTGATGGAACATTGACTAATAATAATAATGGTGCTAATAACAACAATTCTAGTGCTTATTTAAATGATTTACATTCACATTCACTACAGAATAAATATTCACATGTGAGAATTTAAAAAGATTATATGATACTCATTGAAAACTTAGAAATATTTTTTCAATTTAATTTGTTGAGTATTAATATACATTATAATGTACTGTTTCTTCAAGTTTATTAATTTTTGAATATCTGACGAATGCAACAAGATATTAAGCTACGATTTTTTTCTTATAACGTAGAAGAAATCCCGGTGCATATATATAAGAGTTATAACCCTAATGAAATCATTCAAGTAGTAAGTCTGATGGATTTTTGGAACAGCACTACTATTCTAAAAAAAAGTACGTGTATAAATCGAAAATAACTATAAAGTTTTGTTTTAGAAAAAAAATCATCATATAAACTGGCAACTATTTGAAATTGGTTTGGAATTGAAATTTTGATCATTTAATCAAATTTTTCAATTAGAAGGTGCTATTAATTGCCAACAAAACATCGTTGACTAATGAAAAACGATAAATAAAAATCGTATTGACTGGTTGAAAGTTCATCTCCAAACTAATTCTAATCAGTTATCAGTTCAAATTCTAGGTCAATTCTGATTTCAAACTAAAAATAAGACTAGTAAAACTTAGTACAGTCACTTTCTCGTTTGCATTCTCAAGAACGGAAATTTCAGTGGTGTTTCTATCCTTGGCAACATGAATGCATAACAAACTTAGATAAAAAGATAAGTAAACATAAATAAACGTGTCGATATAACAGGATTTAGAGTGCACTCTCGTTTCCAATAACAGGAACGGAATAAATACATGATGTTAAGTCAGTGTTACTTACATATTGTCGTTGTAATCGAGTATTGATAAAACACTCAAATATATTGAAGATACTTTAACAAAAATCTGATGAAAATATACATATTATTTTACATAAAAATCCTCCATGAATTTATTTTTAGGTTAATAATATGTTGGGTACATCACGTTTACCACATCTTGGAATGAATGGACCATTTAGTAGTCTTGGACCGGTTTCCAGTCATGGTAAATATCTATCTAATAAATGTTTATTTTAAATTATAGATTAAATTTTTTTTTGTTGTGAATATATATATTATCTTGCTTGTGAATTTTTCAGTACGGAAAAGCTTACAAATGACAAGTATGATCTGTTAAATCAAAAAAAAAGAAATAGATGAATGCTTAAAAATTGCGCATGCCTTATTTTTCTTGCATGTTCTTTTATATTTTTTTTAAAATTTTTATTTTAGTCGATGCAGCAGCCGTGGATAATAATACACGAATATCACCAGAAAATAATCTAGATTTTTATACTTATTCACAACCAACACCGTATAGTGTAAAATATGTTTTTTTGTCTTTAATATATATTTAAAAATAATGATTATTTATAAACGTATATATAGATGCAGCAGTTAACTGATGATAATCTCTTAATAAGTAGTTCAGATCATCGTGATGAAAAAGAACGTATAGTACCACCTGATATGGCATCTGTTCGACAAGCACGACCTGATTTTGCATATTTTATGAGTGATGAATTGAGGTTAAATTAATAAACAAAAATTTCATTTATTATTATTAAAATATTTTTTTATTTATTTTATAGATCAGAATTACTTCGACGTAATCAAATGTTAACTATATGTGCAAATCTTGATGTAGCAGGAGGTATGATTAAAAAAAATTGATATAAATATATAAAAAAATCAATTTTTTAATTTAAGCTATGCCTGAACGAATAGGTGATTATTATAATTTAATGCCACTTGATAGTAGTCAAGCAAATGTTCCACATAAATCACGTACATTTCGTTATCAAACAATAAGTTATAAAGCAACACATATTCGAACAAATTCTATATGTTATTTAAAACGAATAATGGGTAATAAAAAAATAATATATATATATATATAAACTATTTATTATTTTATTTTAAATAAAGGTTGTAAATTACCAACAATACGTTTATATGAAATAATTGAAATATGGAAAAAAATTACTCATGCTAATATTGTACAATTACGTGATGTTTTTTTGACAAAAGATTTTGATGATGAACAACCTTGTAATTATTATAAGAAAAATTGTTTAATTTATATATTTTTTTTTATTTAGCAATTATTTTTGTTTATGATTTTATTCCATGTTGTGAAACATTACAAAAACGTCATTTTAGTTCAAATAATAATTTATTAAAAGCTTGGTCAAATCCATATAATATATCTGGTGAAGATCGTCCATTTAGTGCTGGAAAAGGTATGATTTAAAAAATATTTAATATTTATTTTTATTAAGAAAAATGTTTTTTCTTTATAAGGATCTAATCAAACTGGTTTATTAGCTGAATCACTTATTTGGGAATATGTTGTACAGATATCATCATTAATTCGTACATTACATGCTGCATCACTTGCTTGTCATTGTTTACATTTATCACGAATACTTGTTGATGGAGATTCAAAAGCAGGACGTGCAAAATCAAGGTAGAAAATCAGAGATTTTATATCTATATATTTATATAGATCTTATTTTATAGAATATGGTTAAGTGGTGTAGGTATTGCTGATATTCTTGATGGAAATATAAATGGAAATATTCATCAACATATGGTAAAATAAAATTTTATTTATTTTTATAGAAAATTATTTGTTTTTTTAAAGCAAAATGATTTACAAGATTTTGGTCGTTTGATACTAATGTTAGCATGTAATTCAATAGTAGGTGCACAAAAAGAACATTTACAAACATCATTAGATATTGTTCAAAGAAATTATTCACATGATCTTAAAAATCTTATTATGTAAGATTTATAGATATATAAAAATATTTTCAGATTTTTGAAGTATTGTGTATATAATAAAAAAAAAAAACCGGAATTTGAATTTTTTTAGACATTTTTTATTACCATCAAATTCAATGAAATCAAAACATATTAATGAATGTATGCCAATGATTGGTGCACGATTTTATGCACATATTGATAATTTACATGTACGTGGTGATATATTGGAAAATGATTTAGCAAAAGTAAGTTTTAAAAATTTACGAAAATATTAAAGTTTAATTGTTGAAATTCTGACTAAAATCAATGTATGATATAATCAAAAAATTCTTATAGATATGTAACTTTAACACAGTTAGAATTTAATCGATTTTGAAAATAAAATAAATGCAGGAATCTTATATAAACTGTAGAATTTAATGGATTAAAACTTTTGAATAATATAATATTTGGAAAACATTACTGAAACGTTTATATATCACTGCTGTTTTTTTTTAAAGGAACTTGATTGTGGTCGTCTATTTCGATTAATTTGTAAACTCAATATTCTACTCGAACGATCCGAGTATGTAAATAAATATTTACTAATTTCAAATGAATAAAATAAATTTATTTTATATTTAGACATTCAATGAATCAAGCATGGGCAGAAACAGGTGATCGTTACATTCTAAAATTGTTTCGTGATTTTGTATTTCATTCAATTGGTTTCGAAGGTGAACCGATTGTTGATATGGCACATATTGTTCAATGTTTAAATAAAGTAATAACAAAAAAGGCAAAATTGATGAATCTTAATCTTTAATAATAATTTTATATATTTAGTTCGATGCTGGTTCACATGATAAAATATGTCTTACATCACGTGATGAACAAAATGTTATTATTGTTAGTTATTCCGAATTACATCAAGCATTTGAACGTGCTTTTACTGAATTAATGAATTATGGATCGACAGGATCATCATAAATTGAATTGAAAAAGTTTTTTTTTTTTAAAAAAAAACATCATTTAGATTTATCCTGTCTGTATATAAATCTTTATTATATATAAAAACACTCTATATAAACATTATTTTTTTTTCAACATGGTTTGTTAGATATTTTTCTTTCTTTTCTTTTGCCACTATTATATTATCGAAAAAAACAAAACAACTATTCGCGTTTATGCGATTAATTTCCTATAGATGACAAAAGATTGTCTTTTTCTTTATTTTTTTTTTTCTTTGTGTGTTGTCGGTTTTAACCTTATATTATAAGTGTCGGTGTAGTTCCAGTTGTTCTTTCTGTTTTTTTTTCTGTTCAATATATAACATCCAATTTTTTTTTCAAGAAAAAAAACAAAAAAAAATATGCTTCTTGCTCATTATAATAGCACATGTTGCTGTTGTTGTTATTTTCAAAATGGTTTTAAAAAAAAATTGAAAAATGTTTGAGGGCATAGAAAAAGAAAATGGCATTTTCATCGATTGAAAAGTATCATTTTCTTTTTTTCTCATAACATACAAGAAAATAGATTTATTTTGTAACATGACACAATATGATCGTATACTTCCATTACCATATCTTCCGACATATATTGCACGGTTAGTATTCTACAGAATTTTGTATTCGACAAGTCATTGATATGTATAGCCTTAGAATAAA
>JAJEKB010021580.1:533786-589323 GCA_022393335.1 Macrotrachela quadricornifera | reverse complement strand
TCTTCGTAATAATTTGCGGCAATGTCACACATCGCTTTAGCATCATCAACAATTTGTCCAGCTGTATCAACAAAAACGTGAACAGAAGAAGAAGAAGGTTTAATATGCTTTTTCATTCTAGACCAAAAGAAATTAGATGATGAAGAGGAAGAATTACGGAAGTGAAGAATCGATGATAATTGAGAAGAAAAAAAGTTTTTAAGTTCGTTCTTTGCAATTTTTCTCAGGCTATTTATTTCTTTTTTGAGCTCTTTACTTTTTGTTCTCATTTGACGGAAAGATAATGCTCTAATATAAGAAAGAAAGGATCTAATTTCTACAGGTATAGCTGGACGATATTTCTTATCTGGAAAAGAAATTGTACATCGAGAAGAAAGAAGAAATAAGAATTTACTATAGTCAGCATAGACAACATCAATATTATCAAGGTTCCATATCTTCACCCAATAAGAAAAAGTATATTCCGTGAAGAGTGAAAAAACTTTCCAATGAACATTTCTTCTTATATGAGTTTGTGCACCTTTGATCGGAATAGTAGAAAGAATTGGAAGATGGTCACTGGTTGTGTTACTATGATAAGTTTGGATAGTAATATCAATACCATTAGCTAATGCATAATCAATTATTCGATCAGAACGTAAAGAAGTTGGTGAATCTGGCACGAAAGGAGTGAGAAAATGAACATCTGCCCAAGTTAATAAAGATTCGGATTTTTGAGTATCTTTAATTAGATCTACATTAAAATCTCCATAAACAACGCATTTACTAGATATAAACGGAGACATGTCTTCTAGGGGTAGGACAGTTCAGTTCAGTTCTTTCGAACTGAACTGTTGAAACAGTTCTTTTGATAGGAACTGATCTGATTGTTCACACAGTTCCTTTGAGAGGAACTGGTTTGTGAGAACAGTTCTTTTCATAGGAACTGTTTGAAAATTTTTCCAAAACAGACCAATATTACTCAATATCCGGAAGTATTTTCCCCAAAACAGAACAGAATTGCTCAATACCCGGAAGTAGTATTCCCATAGCAGAACAGTTTGGTTCTGTTTTGGGAATAATACTTCCGGTATTGAATAATTTTGTTCTGTTTTGGGAATACTACTTCCGGGTATTGAGTAATATTGTTCTGTTATGGGAATAATACTTCCGGGTATTGAGTAACGTTGTTCTGTTTTGGGAAAATTTTCAAACAGTTCCTATGAAAAGAACTGTTCTCACAAACCAGTTCCTATAAAAAGAACTGTTCTCACAAACCAGTTCCTCTCAAAGGAACTGTATGAACAATCAGATCAGTTCCTATCAAAAGAACTGTTCCAACAGTTCAGTTCGAAAGAACTGAACTGAACTGTCCTACCCCTAGTGGTTTGGGATGTTTTGGATCCATGGTTTTGTCGCTACTAGTAAGAGTTTTCAAATGGAAAAAATCCGAACTCGATAGCTATTAATATTGGTGGATTCCTCTTAAAATACTGATATCTCTCTACATCATATATCTATCATAGATCCATGAGGTTATGTATGACCATAATCTCGCTAGATACAATCTCAAATCTATTCTTAATTAGCTCCACCTACCTAATTCTCTAAGCTGAGCCCAAATCTGAACTCGATTTGTGTGATTTCTAAAGATATTCAAACCGTGAGAGTTGAGCCAATGATCACTAGATAGGGTCGACTACAGCGTCATCCATGCTAGCTTGGCTCCCCAGGTTTTTTATTCTTACAATTCAGTGGCAAAAGATGTGTCTTGATGAGATCTATGTCTTATAGAAAAATAAGCCTAAGATCTCGTGCAACAGGTGAGAAAAATCCAAAATACCACCTCCCGCAGTGTAATATTGCTTCGAATTTTCTCAGTTTTTCAATTCTATCACTTCTTTTTCATAAATAAATTCACCATTTTTTGGAGAAAATAAACAAAAACTAGAGAAGATCAAAGCAAGAATTATTATATGTAATGAATATTTTTTCTAGTCAATAGTAATTTACGGACTTAGAACGTGCCTAGACTAGATCAACTTAAAATTTTCGGATCCGGATCTGGATTCGCACCCGGCAAGCTCTAGTCGACGCATTATACTATGACTCATACGTCTTATTCACTTTTTGAAGTACACATAACTTTCGGATTTAATTCTAAGGTTTCCGCATTTATTACTGATATAACCCCGACATTGCCTCCAACAGATGTCTCCTTATCACTCCAACTCCGAAAATTTTTATGTTTTCAACTCCAACTTCAATCGAGTTGGAGTTGGAGCCGGAGTTTGGAGTCTGATGCAGTACACTACCACACCCCCTCCGACTTACGAAAAATTAATAGAAAATAGCTTTGTCTCATGAATGATTTAGCTCTTCGAGCTAAAGAAGGTCTCAACTGGATAGAAAACAGTTTAATCTATAAATTCATTACACTCAGGGAGTAAGTTATAGGATAAAAAAGTATTATAAACCAAAAACGGCGTAAATTCAGCGATATAGCATACTTCGAGAGGGAGTATTTGGACTTTTCTCACGTGATGCACTAGGCCCTGTATTTCTTTGTTTCTGTAAGACATAGATCTCATCACGATACATCCTTTGCCATTAAAATGCAAGGAGAAAATACAGGCGTGCTAAGCTAGCATGGGTCACACAGTATGCGCCCATATCCGGTGATCACTGACTCTACTCTCAGAGTGATATAATATCTTTAAAAATCACAGAAATATGAGTTTAAATTCGTTTCCAGCTTGGAAAACTGGTTAAGAAGAGTTATTTTCGAATAGATTTATGTTTGTGTCTAACAGGATTACGATCGTAAGCAACTTCATGAATTTATAACAGATATATAATAGATACAAGCATCAGTATTTTCATAATAAATCACCAATATTAATAGCTATTGATTCGAGTTTTTACCTTTCGATAGTCCTTCGATTAGCTACAAAACCAGGCATTTGGGAAACCCTAAAATTATCGCTATCTGAGACATATCTAGGCAATTTCGTTTGTGGATAGAGTTTTTGTGCATTTTGGGACCTTGTTTAGGCAAATTTCACTTAAAAAACTACGATTTCATTCAGAACTAATATCATATTCGGAATCAGCGTTAAAAACTGAGTCAATTCATATATATTTTAAATAACTCTGAGAAAAAAATTTTTTTTTGAAAAATCGCTGTACCCCTCCTCAGGAATGGTCTGGTGAATAATGACAATTTTTTCGATAACTCAGCCATTTCTCGTCGGATCTTTCTCATCTTCGAACTCGACCGAGATATTGATGTGACAATTCTGTGTGCAAAAAAATTTCCGGTCAATCGCTCACATTTTTGAAGAGTTATCGAATAAACGGCCGGCCGGACACACTGACTGATTTTAGTAGTGTACTCACTTTTTGAGTACACAAAAACATTCGAGTGCTTTTATTTCATGAATTCTGTCTGGTTCGCAAAGCAACGAAAGCAACTAGCAACATATCCATCACAATTGGCAAGGATGCACTCTCCGCCCATATGGTATAACATTGGTTCAATCGCTTTAAAAACAGTCATTTTGAACACGACAATTTACGTCGCTCCGGTAGACCAATGGAACTGATTGTGAATTTCTTAAAGCAGTTTATTGAAGAAGATCCCTGATTAGCTTTACGGTGTTTAGTAAAGCAGCTTGGCTGCTCTCATACTGCGATGGAAAAACATCTGAACGAATTAGACAAGAAATAGAAATATGGAGTTTAAATATCCCACAAGTTATCACCACATCAACTTCAACACAGAGCTGATGCTTGTAGGGATTTAATGACATTTCATCGCAACTACCGATGGTTCTGCAATCTTATCACTGGGGATGAGAAGTGGGTGTTGTACATTAACTATATGCACAGATGTCAGTGGCTCATCGCTGGTCAAACAGGCGTAGCAACACCTGAGACTGATCCACACCCCAAGAAGGTGTTGGTGAGCGTTTGTTGTAGTGTCAATGGAATTATTCACTAGAAAGTTCTCAGGATGGTTGCACCATCACTGCTGATCTCTACTGTCAACAATTGGACAAAATTGCCGAGAAACTCATGGGAAAGCAGGATCGAATTTATTATTTCTATGGTAACGCCAGATCCCATATGGCAAAGTCGACCCGAGAAAAATTATTATAGTTGAAATGAATTACCGTTCCTCATCCATCTTATTCTCCTAATTTGACTCCAACAGACTACCATTTACTTGAGAAAAAATTCGACGATGAGAACGATATCAAAATGGAACTCGTCAATTGCTTCCATCAAAAGTTCTAGGACTTCTACGAATATGGGGTCCTATCTCTACCAGCACGTTGGCGAGAAGTAGTAAATAGTAGTAGTGGATATATATATATTTGAAAACCAGTTATACCGTTGAAGGGGAAAATAAAAATAAAAATTTTGTTGACAACCCAATAGATTGTGCTGAAAACCATATATTGAACAGCGATCAAATTCTTCTTATTTACTTCTATAACTTCTTATCGATCTAAGATTATACTGTATCTAGTATAATACCATTCGAAATTCATCTCATGGTGAACCTTAGAAAAGATCAAATTCGTCATCATAAGTCATTTAAAATTATTTGGTTAATTCAGATGCATCATCAGGATTTTACCGTCATAAATAAGTTCTGTTTCGTCCATCAGTTATCACTCTCTATGAAGACTATCTTTATTTCGCGAGTAAAAGAAAAAAAATTAAGATAAAATGAATAACGATTAAAACACGTATATTTTTCTCGTTTCACATATTCTTTCGAACATACTGCGCATTCAAACTATCCTCTTTCACTCAGAGTCAGATGTATATTAATAGTTAAGAAAAAAATCCATGTGTACTGAAACAACAAAAACAGAAATAACCAGCATGAAGAGATGAAAGCAAATAAAAAGAACACATCTAGATCTATCTTGATGATCTATTACTATAATATTGCCATTCTTGATGAAAATCGATGATCAATAAACATCAAGAAATATAAAACAAAAGAAATAATTAGAAAAACGGATAAGATACTATCATTTATTGATGAAGATCGACAGATCCAAATGAACAAAAACTAGTTACTAAGATGAAGAGTTCATTACTTATTGATAAAAAAACTCCCCGAACACGGAAGAAAACCAACGATGGTAAGATCAACTGAACAGTGTAAGACAAAGAAAATCAATGTAAACTTATTTTAATGACTCTAACATGTCAATAGATATTGAATTGATGTGGGTGTCGGGAAAAAGAAGAAAGATTTTTTCTGGTTTGGTAGTCACGTCCTCAATCGATGAGTATAGTTAAACTTAGCCTTAAATCAATTATTCTTTTGAGCAAAACACCATCGCTTCACTTAAAAGGAAGGAAATAAACAGATATAAGAGTTATATCTTTGAAATGCTTATTACTTTCTATCTACTTTTGTACCATATACACCGTAAAATATTAAAAAAAATTTCAAAATAATGTCAAACTGATAATATCATGTGTCTTCACGAAAATAACCTATGTTCAGCATAGTAACATAAGAATAAACGACAGTTGCTTTGCAGGAAAAAGTTCCCTTACCACTTGCCGTTCGATGGCAGATGTTTCCTAATGATTAACTGAAAAATAATTAGAAAAATAGTATAATTATAGGAAAAACCGTCTTAGTTTTATCATTATCAATTAAGTTACTACATTTCGATATTCCTCTTCATTAGTCTTACGTTCATCTCTGCGATACTATTGTACTGAGTCGAGTGTAGTTAATCTATTTTACGTTATTCAGCCGAGTAGCTATTTTGGTGTGCTCGGTACAGTAAAATATGTAAATTTACATTAGTCGATAAAATATAGATAAAATATGATCCTAAGTCACATAAGCTATCGTCCCATGAAAAAAAGTCTTTTTATCTCTCCATTTTGTCCTTGTTTGACAGACGACATATATATAAAGTCGAGGCACAATTGTAAAATCATACTATCTACATATGTGCCTGTGTTTATCTCTTATTCTTTCATCAAGCGTCGAACAACAATAAAGAATAATGCAAAAGATTAGTCAGTTGATTTGGTTGATCGTCTTCACGGTTTTATTATCAACAACATGTATGGCACGGACTGTAGATGATCAATCCAAAATTGATGAATCAATAAAAAAAACTTGACAATACTTATTGTGCTACTATTCATGATTATGCTTGTCATCCAGATGTATGTCATAATACAACGACTTATATTCGTGATTGTGATACTTATACTGATAATTGTGATGAACTAACAACTCAATTTGATTTTTGTAATTCAACTAATTGTCGTAATACAACTCGTCATATTCATGCTTGTTATGCTGATAATTGTGCCATTGCTGAAATTCATTATAATTCTTGTGCTAATAATGGTTGTATTCGAAATCGTACTACTCATATTCATGTTTGTTATACGAACGATGCGTTAAATGTTGATACTTTTAATATTGCTTGTGTTGCTGGTGCTTATATTGATGCTGGCTGTATTAATCGTCTTATAAATGCTGTTCGTCGTCGATTTGGTATTGAGAAATAAGTCAGGTATCTTCTGTTAATATATTATTTCGATGTTAAATCATCAATAGAATGTCATTGATGTGTTACTCTATCACTCAGATATTCTTCTTTGAGATTCACATTTTTAACACTTTATAATATTGAATTGATGCATAATTTTTTCTTTCTAGAATATTTGACACAAACATACATCTACATCGAACACCATTCAATATTTAGTTTCTTTTTTTGACATATTCATTAAAAAAATTGACCAAAAATTATTGCATCGAAATTTATTTTGTAGAAATAATCATATATTATTAAAAGAGTGTACATTAGATGTTGTTTATTAGTTAAAGTTTGTTGTGTCAAACTATAAAGAAAATATTTGTTCTTGCATTGGTCTCAATATTTTTCATATCTGAAAGATTATTTTCATTTTGAAAAAAACTTATTTTAAATTATTAATTAACAGAAGAAAAATTTGCAAGATTTGTAATATTAATAACTGAATAGAATTTCTATGGAGTGTTTAAACACAATCAGTATGTTATTACTGCAATATGAATAAAACTGGATAATCTTTTAAAAAAATCGATCGAATAAAATTCTTATTCAGATTGAATTATTTCACAATATTCTCCTGTAGTATAATGTCTTCTATTTTTTCTTAATTTTTTTCTCAATTAGATTTTCAATTTATGAACAAAAAACAAATGCTCAAAATGTTTTTGAAGAATAATTTAGCTAATTTCAATTCCTATATACGAGCAGCTTTTACGTTTTTTTTTTTTTTCAAATCTGCTCTTATCTAACTATGTAAAATAATGTAAGTAGTTAATTTTATAATAGAAAATATTTGAAAATTTAAATCAATAACAAAATATTCTGAATATAACAATTATAAGAACGTGGATACCTCGAATTATGCATTGTTTAAAAAGTAATATGGTAACCAAAAATGAATTTCTATCGAGAGACCAACGACTGATTCACCATTACTTGTTTCTTCTATGTATGCTCTCATAGAAAAAAAATGAAAAATCAGTCAAATATACAAAAATATCAGTGCAAACAATGTGATGTTGGATTATGCATAATTGAGTATTTCAAAGCTTATCATACCCAAAAACATTTTTGCTAATAGTTTTTGATTGAATAAACATTTGTTTTCGCTATTTTAAAAAGTTTAACTTTTTCAAAAAAACCTCGCCAACAATGGGCTAATAATCAATAGAATGATAAGTTTTCTTATTGTATTGAATACACAACTTTTTAGTAGACTAAAACGAATTTTGAAAGAAGAAAAAGTCCTTCGAAACAGAATCAGATTGTGCTCGAACTATAAAAGATTCTGACATTAGTGGTGGCAGTACGACAGATATTTTGTTCAGAGTAATGCTATGAATTTACCCCTCTGTGTGTAGGAATATACGGCGTCGTCACTACCACTAACGATCTCTCCGATCGCGTGAGTGCCATTCACTAGTTAGTTTGAGAGCGAACAAGAAATCAATCATCTCTCAACAACGAATACATCAGATACAATCTTTTCTCGTTAATCTTTTTTATTTAACTCATTATTCGACACAAAACATCAAACAAACGAGAAGGAAAAACGATTGTTTATTCGTGAAATTCTATTTTCAACATCGATAAATATTAACTTTGTTTGATATCAAATCTTTGAATTCGGTTATTCAAACTATCAACCACATAGAGATTTCCATATCGATCGAATGACAAACCCCTTGGACCATTCAGCTGGTTCGGTCGTTTGCCTTCACCGTTTCCACCAACAATGACACTTCCTTCCGTCTCTCCACGGAACCAACGCGTCACACGATGATTATGATGTTCTGCCACATAGACCGTGCCTAACTGATCAACGATTACCCCTGAAGGATCAGATAATTGTGTCAAATCATTTCCTTCGCCTTGACCTCCAGCCACGACAATCCCTTTTTTGGCATTTTTCATCCACTTCATTATACGATGATTCTGACTGTCTGATACGTACACGGAATAATCTTGATCGACAAAAATATAGGTAGGACCAGAAAGTTGATTGTGATCATTTCCTTGTCCATTACTACCTGCCACCACTGTTTCATCAGTCCTATCCATTAAATATCGTTTGACTTCGTTGTTGTTGTAGTTAGCAACATACATAAATCTCTGATCGTCGATCCTCAAACTCCAACAATCAATATCCGTGATGATTGTTTTTCCATTTGCGCCATTTCGACGAGGCCAACTCACTACTCGCCCATTGTTACGTTCAGAGATGATGAGACTATCTTCCTTTTTGTCAAGAAACACATCTACTGGAAAATCCATCTTCTCAGGTCCAACTCCTTTTCCTTTTCCACCAGCCACTTCTTGGCCACTTGTTGCACCATATTTCCATTCCATAATACGGTCATTACCGCTGTCAGCAATCAAGATAGTTCGATCTTCATCCACATAAAAACCATGTGGATAATTTAGTTGGTCGAATCCATTGCCTTGACCATGATCTCCAGCCACGGTGATACCGTTTTGTGTCCATTTAGCATCGGCAGAAATGTTCGGAACAGTTGGAACTGAAATGAAATGAAAATATCTTATGAAATTAAATTTTGATTGATTTCATTATTTTGAAGAGTTTTTTATTGTTGAATTAAACGGAGTAGATCGATTTAGAAATGATTTCAACGTTACCTGAGGAAATCATTCAATTTCTGAATCGTGATACTAATTTTCAATTGAGTTTTTTCTTCAAATCGAAGATCACATTATAGTGGCTATAATTCACGTAAAACTTATCTCATTCAAAGATTCTTTGTTAAATTGTTCATCAAATACTTCTCTTACACTGGAAACTCGTCTGGAATCCTCGCAAATGAGTCATTTCACTTTTGTTTTTTTGTCAATTTTCAAAGATTGAAATTTTATTTTAATCAAGATGGAGATATCGACCATTGTGAGGAGAGTTTTTCTTTGATTTAATTTTCGAGAAAAACGGATCGAAATCATTGTAGGAAAATGTACTTTCTACTTGTAAATCGAATAAAATGAAAATTAGAAATCAATTCACAGAATTCGAATTCAAAAAGCGATTTTAATTGATTGTTTCCTATATTTTTATCGCTCTTGATCAGAGCCGAATTTTATAAAAAAAAGGTTTTAGATATGTCCTCGTCAGAATTTTACGGTCTCGACAAACTTTTTCTCAATGTGAAGTTAGCCGTCTTAATAAGCACGGCTTGTCCAAACGTAACGCTATTAAGTTTTTGACACGCTTTTTTGTTAATTACTTCGGAAACTGCGAAAGCTAGAAAGTTCATTCAAACGCCGTTCGACACATCTCGTCTTGCTTAAATTCTAAATTCCTACATACGTTGCCGTCAAAGTGAAAAGTTTGCTAAGCAAGCTTTGTAAATCATCGAATGTACTGTTCAATGGTAAAAAAATTTTTCATCTAACTGTTTTTACTCATATAAAAAATTTGAAAGAACAAATGTAAGGCTGTTACACTTTTTTTGTTTTTGTAGATCGATATCTTCTTTTTTCTTGAGTCTGAATTCACCTGAGTCGATTATTTTAATTTCTAAACGGACGTTTCTGCGACTCTAAGCATTAACGAGTACGTAGACACCCCGGATACCTCTTACATCACTGTGAGGCACAAAATTTCCTGCTGCAGTAAATGGTACTTCCGCTAGAGGTTAGAAACACATTCACGAAGAAATATTTTCAACTATCTAGTTGCTTTTCAGTTCGAACTCTGTGCATTATGTAGATCCCATTGAGATATGAGAAATCTGGAAAGAATGAATATCTTAAGACCTTCGGTCCAGATTATGGATATTTTAATGCAATTTCAGCCTACAGCTTGGTATATAACAACAAATCGAATTATGTAATTTCGAATTGAGATTATGTCCACAAACAGGTCTATTTGTAAGTAAAATGTCCTGAGAATTGCAGCTCAAAGAAATGCTTCCTTTCCGAGATATTGAAGTCCGAAAAATAACTAATATCCTAAGGAATATGCTGAACTTTTCTGTTTTTTTAGGACTTCAATACTTCGAAGAGGGAACATTTTACTCACAAGTAGACTTGTTTGTGGACGTAATCTCAATTCAAAATAGCATAACTCGATTTGTTGATATATATCAAGCCATAGGCTAAAATTGCATTAAAATACCTATAGTCTGGACCGACGATCTAAAGGTATTTACTCTTTTGGGATTTCTCATGTCCTAATGGGATCTATATAACACACATGTTCCACATTCAAAATCGGTTTGGGAGATTTAAAACGTTCTCTCAATATATACGAGCTACTATGAATAAAGTGAGCCATAGCTAGAGATATCAAAAAACAAACAAAAGGTAGGAATTTCTAGAGAAATTTGTCGCTAAATAAGTAAAACAAAGATTCGAATCAGGTTTTAGGTTTATGCAGTTGCAATATGGCACTTATAATATTGAAATTATTGCTCAACGATATAAACTGAAAATAGTACCAAAAATCAAGTTTCCGTGACAGCTTTACATTTATCTATCTCAAGATGCAATATTTTTGAGAAAAAAAGTAGTGCATCAAAATCACTATGAAAAGTTAGTAATAATCTACTAGTTTGTTTCTCAGTATTGTATAAGTGGTTCAATGAAATTTTAGAAAAGGATCTTTTTCGTAACGCTGTTACAGCAGTATTGATCAAGTATTGTTTTGATGATATCTTGATGTGGAGAAAAGGAAAAAAGTTTATTCTTTTGTCAAAAGAAAGACCATACTTGATAGTTAGGGTTCCGAACTGGCTATTAAAGTGTACGGCTGGTTTTAAAATAGGACAGAAAAGATTGCAACGGACAACATTGTAATTAGTCCTTAATGTATGCGTTTTTAAGGACTCACAAATATAATTTTTCGAATAATGGATTACACTTTGTTGCACTTTCGAGTTTCGTCTACAACATGCCATAGTCGTTTATATCGAAATCTGAAATAAATACTTAATATGTGAAATGTCGCGTTACGTGGACAAGCCGAGCAATGTTTAATGCGTTTATAAATATCGAGATAAATCTCGAATAAGAGTAGACGATAAATTAAACTAAAAAGATTTTTTAAATCTAGATGAAATCAGAAAAATATCTTTGGAAAATAAAAGACAGTTTTGTGTTCAAATCCTTTCTAAGTAGATAATACCTGGTTCGGAGTTTTTGGGATATTTTTTTTTATTTAATAGTATTAATCGTATAATGAAGCAAATTACTGACACAATACTAATGCTTCCATACAGGATAAATAAACCAGTCATTGATTCAATTCGCAATTTATTAGATGTTTCATGAGAACGAGCACAATAACTTGTTTTAAACCACTTATTTTTCAAATTATCAAATACACCTGATTCTCTTAATGATAGAATACTGACATCTAAACCTTGTTGATATGTCCATTTTTTCGGAACAACAATTCCAAAAGAACTAGAATCAAAAGCTGTGCCAACTAAAGTTAAGTTGCAATAAACATTATTAACTCTATATTCTAAAACACCAGCATCCATAATTGCTGCATCAATTACATTATTCAATAACTTATCATATATGTCTTCTTTTGATCTTAATGGAAAAAAATTACGACTACCTTGTGTGATTTCCCGTAAAAAGAAATCTTCAATAGATGAATTCAAAAGAATACCAATACGATTAAATGATATTTTTCCATTTTTGATATCATCAATTCCATCAATGATCTCTTTTGATTTTGAAATGGTTAAAGTTGATGTTAAACTTGCATTATATGCTGCAATTAAAACTACACTTAAAATAAATATATTAACAGTTAATAATCGACCAGCAGATGTCTTAAGTTGAAAATTGGGATTTTGTCCTAAGATCATTTCCGCACCATACCGCATACTCATTCCAAGTCGATAAATAATAAATCTCTCTTGTAGTTCTTCATTATTTTTTCCTTCAAATAGATAAATTAAAATCGCATACAATATAACAGCACCAACAATACCTAACCAAAGTTCGAATGAAAAGGGATCTAGAAATGATGTGAATTGTATATTAGCATTGCTTTTATCTAGTACAATAATACGTAATGAATTGTCGCATATTGGAGTTGAAAAACCAACTTTTTCTCTTCGTGCAGCAATAATTGTCACATCACCTATAACCATATCATAAATATTATTTGCTACTTCATCAATTAATCCATTATAGCTATGATTTGACGGTACCCAAATTATCTTCGGAATAAATTTCAGTTCCTTTTGTAAATGCTCAATAAGATCAGGAACATAGCCAATATATTTTTTTGTTATTTGTCCATATTCATTTTTCACTTCTTTAATCATTGTGAATGGTGGTGCTTCAATAATAGCAATTCTTAATGTTACACCTGATATTGATGCATAACCTGTAGGATTTTTTAATGATTTTCCAGGCCAAATAATTTCATTTGGTTGTACATGTGATCGCCAACTATCTGCATTAGACCATACTAATACGGGAACATAATTCAAATTTGAAGAATGACTTTGAACATTTTTTACAATATAATAAGTTCCATGAATTCGATCAGTTGTATTAATACTAAATTCGACAGGACCAGATACACCAACAAATGTATCTTGATTAATTATAGGAAATAATGAACTTGAATTAAGAAAATATCGATTAAAACAAGATGAACTATTAACAATTGATATGCATGAAGAAAAAGAACAATTCGACACTGTTGAACAAAGTTGTTCAAATGATCGAATCAATGACCAAGTTGCATCAAATGCAAATAATGCATAAGAATTGACATTATCTGAGCCAGGAAATGATTCAGGTTCATACTTCTGCCAAATTTGATATGCTGCATTTAATAATGTTTGATTAATTGGTGCATTAACAATATTTCCTATGACAGGTTCTACAGTTAACATTCCAATTAGCTTTGAATGCCATACAGGATCAAAAGAATTCAATGGAACATCTGAACTCAAAATCCATGTAAATTGTGGACCAATTACATCAGAATCAAGTGCATTTTGTAAAATCATAGATGAATAAGTTGATTCAGTCCATAATATAACAATTCGTGATGAACTATCGGTTAAAAGACTTTTTAAATCACCTTGGATAGTAAGTGTCCCAATATCAAATACTATCATTTCTGTAACTGTTAAATTTTTTTTATTAAATCTCTCACTAATTGCATTTGCTCCACCAGATCCAAATGCATCATTTTGATGAATAATTATACATGATGTCCAATTAAATCGAATGAAAAGTTCGGTAATTGCTAATGCAGCCGTACCATCTGAAACAATTGTACGATAAAAAGTTGGATAAACTTTTCGATCAGATAATTCAGGAGCAGTTGAAGCATGAGATATTACAGGAATGCCAAGGTTCGCAGCAAAAGCAGCAATAAAATGAACTTCTCTTGAAAATGTCGGTCCTATAATACCGATAATATTTGAAGTTGATATTAATTCGCATGTTTTACTAAGAGTATTCATCGCGTTAACGCCACTATCTACTAATTGCCAATCAAGGAATTCTCCTCCAATTTTTATATGATAGTCTTTAGCAAGCAATATTGCTGCTTTAAACATTGCACGAGAATGAAAACATGAAGAAGTTGGTTTAGTTATATTTAAGTTATTCTGAAAGATTCCCAATAGTTGAATCTTAGAGGAAATTGATGAAGGCCAAGCTGCCCTTACATGTGGAACATTTAATTGTCCCATTAAAAAATAGAACCATAACCATTGAAAGTTCTTCATTAATCGAAGTAGTGTTGTTTGTACTCTAGATACGATAGATCAGTCAAATCTAAACGAAATTATAATGAAATATTTTACTTAAATAAAAGAAAACTCAATTATATCCTTTACTCGGTACATTGAATAAAGAATTATACGATTTGTTAAATATCTACCTGAAAAATTTGCGAATGATCATCAAACAGAGTGTCATTAATTATGCAAAATTTTTTTCATGTTAATCAAGTATTAATATTGGTTATTAAAAAATAATTCAAATAATATTATCAATCAATGTAATACTTCGTTTTTCTTTCTCTTTCTTAATTATCATGTTCTATATCATTATCTCTCTAACTTCTACTTCACATTTATTTTTTCAATCTATATACATATTAAAACTTAAAAATGATTTTTTAAGTAATTATTATGATATGTGCAGAAAGATATAATCATCCATCCCATTATTGAAATATAGATAACAAAAATATATATTGCTCTTCTCGGATGTATGATATCGGCGATGTAAATTTCCAGTAGTCTTTTTTCTTTTTTAAAAAAAACACAACTTTTTCAACATATGAAAGTTTTTTGTATGTTCTTCTTTAGCATCATAATTTGAGTATAGACAAGCTAGTAAATCAATTCAAACTCCAAAACTATTTTCATGGTGGTGCTCGGAATCGTGCTGGATTATCACTTTTAAAACGATTTTATTTTTCTACGTAAATGATAAAATCAAATTTTTTATCTCATTCGACCTTACTCTCTTCTTTTCTGTGCGAAGAAAAATCGTTATTACTAAATTTTTACTCCAAATACTGCGCCACCGTGAAAATATTTTTGAGGTTTGAATTGCCTACATTTTATATTGGATAGAATAAAATAAAATAAAAAGTCCAGTTAATGTATGTTATATTTCACTTACCACTATGTTATTTTTCTTCTTGTCTACCTAATTGTATAAGCGACATGTATGGTATAGACATATATGTTTATACTTCCTTTTTTGTTCTTTCACCTGTGCGTTCTAATTACACTTTCATTACGAAATAATTCGTTTACTTTTTTCTTGCTTCGATCACATAGGTTGGTGATTTCCAATATATTTAATTACAAAGCGAGCAATAAATAACGCGCGGTTAAAAACTGATTAGATGAATCGAGCGAAATTTTTATTTAATGCTAAAATTTTGTTCAAAATTTAAAATATGATTGTTGATCTCCTTATCCATATAAATATTTTTATTTTTATATAAAAACGCGTCTGATTTGCGTTTCATTTGCATCTAGATGCGTTTCGTTTGATATTTTAAGTTTTAAAAAATCTAACATCGAATAAAAAAATAAGTGTACGTACCGTGAAATCACATGCAACCTTTATTCCTTTATAAAACAAAATAGCAAACGACAAAATCTGCTAAAATAATCAATTAGGCAGAACATATGATCAATAATATACATTCAGAGATCTCAATAGTTCCAGAGTCGATAACGCATGTATACCTCTCCGATTCTGAAAAAATTAATCGGTATAATCATTTTCTTCTGTGTGATGTTCTCTTTTTGGGAATGTAACCGATGGTTTCAACCGCCGTTATTGACGTTGGTTGATATGTAATATCTGGGATCTTAGTCTGCTAATCTTGAAAAAAACTCACAATAAAAATACCTAGCATAAATTGATAATATAATATATTAGAAGATGATGATTTTCGCTAAATATTTTATTGATGAAAAACGAAAAGATAAAAACATGATTGAAAAAATAGGATAACATAAAAAAATGGTCATCAAGGTCTCATAATGATCAATATAGCAATACATATTCCACAGAAAAGCAAGAAAAGATATATATGTGTAGTCACTAGGACAACACATATTCAACAGAAAGAAAACAAAAAATATGTATATGTTGAGGACAAAATTAAATTTGTCCGGATGGAATCAGAATATTATATTGAAGAACTGTGAAACTAGGAAAAAAGCATGGGTGTGACCAATGATGATAGTGAGGATGATGAAGAAGGTCCGGATGAGAAAATCTAAACAACTGTGAAAGAGTCTGAGTGTGAGCGATGAAATATAGAGATAAATATCACGCCATACCCTCACTTAGATTTTCACCATCATCCTTAACTACACCAATGTTTGTTTTATTGGCTTTTTCTTAGTTTTACAGTTCTTCAGAATAATATTTTAATTTCGTTCACACAAAACTCGAATTTCAATTTTGTCCTCAAGATATATACATATGAGTTAGCGACATGAATTTACATCTATGGACGCTAACATATTTGACTTGCTCTATTATGTAAAAGGATAAAAAACAAATTTTCTTACTGAAAAGTGGTCTTTCAAAAACCGGATCTCTAGAAACCTATAGGCAAAAGTCATGGTCATATTCGAAATCAATGTATTCGATAACCTATGAGGCATTATATTTTATTCAAAAACGGAATTTGACAACTGCATTGGTTTCCTCGTCAGTGAAAATTTCTATTTAAATTTAGAAAATAGTGGAAAAACCAAGCGTATAATTTACTTTGGTTAGCAGAGTGTATAAATTTTCGTATAAAACGATATGTTAGTTTATCAACGTTTTTGAATAATTATTTCTATAATTATGTGGTATAAAATTTAAACACCAGCTATGAAACCTATGCCTATTTGAGTAAAATCAGCCAAAAATGTTTTTTGTTCCTCAGTTGCTTCAGGATCGACACGCAATTTGACCCATTCAAATGTACGAAAGCCAGCTTTTCGAAATATATTTTCGTATGTTTCAAGTGAATACCAGAAGTTTGTGACAGTAAGCGAGCTCGGTTTATCGAAGTCAAAGACATATGAGAAACTATCACCATCTTTGAGATCTTTATGAAAATAAATATCCACTCCATATTTCTTCATTTTGTCAACATGATCGATTGAATATGGATTGGGAACGATGCCAATGAAAAATTTACCACATACACGACGAATTGCAGATAACATCGAGAAAAGCTCATCTACTGTCCTTGCATATTGCAGCAAGTAAATTGAAATGATCACTGGAACTGTGCCACCTACATCATCTGGTAATAAAGTATAAACATCTTTTACTAAATATTGATAACGTTGATCATTTTGTTTATTTTCTTGATTAGCTAAATCAATCATATTTTTGGATATGTCGATACCAATTACAAATTTAGCAATGCCATCATTAATCATTTCTCGAGCAAATGAGCCGTTACCACATCCTACATCTAAGAGTTTCTCGAGTGGTAGAGAAGAAGGCGAGCAAGAACGACCAATCATGTCTTTGATACTATAAATGTCCGTCAATTTCTTGATGACAAGTGAATGAGAAGAAGAATTAACATAATTCTCAGCTAGCCCATGTTCATCGTAGTTATCGACTGGTATCTGTTGCTTTTTTGGTATCGACGTGCATTCATTCTTTGTGTTCATCATTGATGAAATTAACGTTTTATGAATTAATGTTGATCATAGTAATGAAGAAAAAAAAATCAGTGTTGTGTGACGAAAAATATGCACACTGTCTTCACTCGTCTCTACTCGATGAGATGTGAAGTTTATAACCAGAGAAAAAGAAAGAAAGAAAGAAAGAAAGAAAAAAAAAGAGCACTCACACAGTCATCTCAATTTTTTCCATTCAGTGATCAACGAGGGTGATTACGGTTTTAAAAAGATATTCAGTTTGGCTGTCATATTTACTTTGTGCAATGAAATTTAAACAAATGAAGTTTAAGTTGAGCACACAAGCAATATAAATTAGTGACTAAATGCGATGATGCTATTTTCTCTCCAGTTCGTTAACCCTTTTGCGGCGATTCGATTTTTCTTAAAAATTGCTTTAACAGATTCGTTATTCAGGTACATTCACTTTCCGATAAATGCTGTCAGTTATTTTTCTTTTTCTTATTTGTATGATTACATGGTGGTCCTCTTAAACAGTCAACTGAATAATTACTTCCAAGGTTGCTTTTTTTCTTTCTTATATGTATCGAGGAGTAGAATGAGATAACGAAACGAAATTTCGATTTTTTTCCTCTTGCGTTCTTTTTATAGTCTTATCTGAGACTCTCTCCTTTCGCGTGTATCAAAACAACTGAAGTTCTACGATGATTTCCATGCCGTTTGAAGAAAACGATAGCTAGATTGCAATTTGAATCTTCAAAATTCCAAAGAAGTTACTGAAGATGACGTGAATTTAAAAAGAAAGCTATACTGTCACAAACGACATGATATTTCTGCAGTTTTGTGCGACCCTTACTCTTTTGTATGCCATTTGGGAAGCTGAAACATTGTCCGAGGCAACAATCAACAAGTGTTTTGAAGCGGTGATTACTACGAGAAAAGAAGAAACCAACAATAGAGAGAAGCGAGTACAGTCACAGCAAAGAAAATAAAAAACTTTTGTTGTGACTGTGACAAAATTTTTTGTCGAGATTGTGTTAATGAGAAGCATCATGCTATGAAATAAAGGATTAAAAAATTACCGAAGGCAGAGTAGATGATAAATTATGTTTAACCTCCTGCCTGAGAAAAAGGTGAAAGAAAGTTTGTTTAAACTTCCTCAATCGAAATTTTCTTTAAATGCACATAAAATTACGTCACTTTTTTATTGTTTTTTTTATAATTCTCTATAATTTCACTTATTTGTTGACAAACTTCAGGTAGATTTATCATTTTTGACATCGTTATTAATTTAACATAAGTTTTTGGACAACAGGCATAGTAGCTATTATTAAAAATTTCTATCAAAATAAGATGAAATAGTGATGATCAATAAATTATAAATGAACCTTTTTTAATAAGAATTGTTCTAAAAATAATTACCCTTCAATGTTAATCATTATTGATAAATGGAATAAAGTGTAAATAATAACAGAATCATATTTTCGGAATAAAACAATGCTATTTACTTTGTTCCTTCTTCTTCAACTGATGATTTTGACAGAATTATTGTAATAAACTCTCCATACTGATCAAAATAAAAATTACTAAAGTATATAATGAAGAAGAACATTCAAAATAAATGTATTCAAAAAATTAAACATACTGCATCTACTGTCGTTAAAAATGCGACTATAATACGTAGCTTGATAGAGAAAATCGAAGAGACTAATAATATGAAAGCACATAAAAGCCTTAAACAAAATACGATTCATTACGGCGTATAAAGTAAATAATTTAAAATGGAAGTACGAGTATATATATGCTTAAAGTTAGTGGACGATATACTTTGCAATGTTGTCGAATCTATTAGGCTTCTTTTAGCGTATTAGAATATGCTATTGCGTAGCAGATGAATAAACTGCATCTCCTTCTTGCCCAAGAAGTTTTCTAAATTAGATTGAGGTATTTGTTATTTTCTTTTCATTATCCCTTTATTAAAAGCTCATATAGCATCGATAAAAATCAACAATTAAGAATGAATGTAGAAGACATTTGATTAAAAAAAAATAATGTCAATAATGTGCAGTACAAACATCTATAAGCCAATATCATTTATTCACATAATTAAGTCTTTCGTCGATTTTGAGAGATAATATTTTCTACAGCAATTGCTTTCAAATAAAGTATAGTCAGTTTCCAGACCATATAAAAAATTTCTTTCGTATATCATCGCTATTTCATTCAACTTTATCGAAATTTTTTTTTTAAATTTCAGGTGAATATACTGAGACCTTATTTATTCTAACGATTTTCGATACTATTATGGTAAATCATTTCCGTACAGTGACATACAAAAAGTTTGTTGAGGGTGACGGAGCAATTCATTGATAAATTAAGTAAAATCTTTTAATTCTTATTTTCATATGGTTGAACAGGGCTTCTAGAGTTCTACAAGAATATGTTAATTGAAACATTTTTAAACTTTATCTTTACAACAAAATTTACAGAAAACTATTACATATAATCGAAATAATTAAAGAAAAAACACGCATAATGTTTTCGTGGACAGATGACAAATAGTAAAACTTTTTTAATTCGATTCAAGGTGAACCTTCTTCATATTAGTATCAAAGATCTCTAGAATAAATAGACTGTACATTTACCTAAGTCTTGTGAAACTTATTATAAAATTCTTTTCGCTTTCCTGAACGCAACAAGAGTAACTAAAAAGATACGCCTGCGACCAATATTAAACAAATCCCACAAAAAAATTAATATGATTTCTCAAAAAATATCCATCTATAAAAATTAGAAGACTATTCAATTCTCTTAGAAAAAAACATCTCTAACATTGCCATGTTGTTTGTCAAAAATCATTTTCGTTCCTTCAATGACCCATTGGTTTTGAGTATTTCTTTGATATGCTGTTCTAAACTAAAATTGATTTCATACCACGAGAGCTGCAACTCTGTGACTGTCTGTATCAAATAGTGAATGCATAGGTGATTTGATAAAGAAAAAGATTGATACGATTCATATTACTTTATTTTGTTCTAAAGCATTGGCTAAATGTTGTGCTCCTTCGTCACCAATTTCATTGTCCTCGAGGCCCAATGTGGTCAGTGTCTATGAAAATAGTCAATGCATAGATAAATAAGAATACTGATGTAATTCATATTACTTTGTTTTGTTCTAGAGCAGCGGCTAAATATTGTGCTCCTTCGTCGCCGATTTCATTATCCCAGAGTTTCAATGTAGTGAGTGTCTGGATAAAATAGTGAGTGTAAATGTGAACAAAAAGAATATTGATGTGATTCATATTACTTCGTTTCGTTCTAAAGCATTGGCTAAATGTTGTGCACCTTGTGAACCAATTTGATTGTACCGGAGATCCAATGTCGTGAGTGTCTGTGTAGAATAGTGAGTGCATAGGTGGACAAGAAGCAGATTGGTATGATCAATAATACTTTGTTTTGTTCTAAAGCATCGGCTAAATGTTGTGCTCCTTGCGGACCAATTTGATTGTACTCGAGGTCCAATGTGATCAGTGCCTGTATAAAATCGTGAGTACATGGGCAAAAAATAAGAAGATTGGTGTGATTTATATTACTTTGTTTTGTTTTAAAGCAGTGGCTAAATGCTGTGCTCCTTGTGGAACAATTTCGTAGCTCCCGAGGTTTAATATAGTAAGTGTCTATATAAAATAGCAACAGCGTAGGTGAATTTGAATAATATTGAAGTGATTCATATTACTTTGTTTTGTGCAAGACCATGAGCTATATATTGTGCTCCTTGTAGGCCAATTTGATTACTCCCGAGGTTCAATGTAGTGAGTGTCTACGTAAAATAGCGACAGCGTAGATGAACAAGAAGAAGATTGATGTGATGCATATTACTTTATTTTGTTCAAGACCGCTAGCTACATGTTGTGCTCCTTGTGGACCAATTTCATTGTACTGGAGGTCCAATATGGTGAGTGTCTATGTAAAGTAGTGAGCACATCGGTGATTAAGAAGAAGATTGATACGATTCATATTACTTCGTTTTGTTCTAAAGCAGAGGCTAAATATTGTGCTCCTTGTAAACCAATTTCATTGCTCCGAAGATTCAATGTGGTGAGTGCCTGTGTAAAATAGTTAGTGCATAGATAAATAAAAAAAAGATAGATGTGATGAATATTACTTTATTTTGTTCTAAAGCATTCGCAAAACGTTGTGCTCCTTGTGGACCAATTTGATTGTACTGGAGATCCAAAATGATCAGTGTCTATGTAAAATAGCAACATCCTAGGTGAATAAGAAGAAGATTGATATGAATCATATTACTTCATTTTGTTCTAAAGCAGCGGCTAAGTGTTGTGCTCCTTCTGGACCAATTTGATTGTCCTGGAGGTTCAATGTGAGGAGTGTCTGTGTAGAATAGTGAGCATATAGGTGAATAAGATGAAGATTGATGTGATGTATATTACTTTGTTTCGTTCTAAAGCATTGGCCAAATGTTGTGTTCCTTGTGGTCCAATTCGATTTCTTCCAAGGTCTAATGTGGTGGGTGTCTGTGTAAAATAGTCAGTGCATAGATGAATAAGAAGACGATGGATGCGATTCATATTACTTTGTTTTGTTGTAAAGCATTAGCTAATTTTTGTGCTCCTTGTGGACTGATTTCATTGCTTCCGATTTTCAATGTAGTAAGTGTCTATGTAAAATAGCGACAGCATAGGCGAGTAAGAAGAAGATTGATGTGATGTATATTACTTTATTTTGTTCTAGTCCATTAGCTAAATGTTGTGCTCCTTGTGGACCAATTTGATTGTACTCAAGGTCCAATTTGGTGAGTATCTGTGTAAAACAGTGAGTGCATAGATGGTATGAATAGCATTGATGTCATTTATATTACTTCGTTTTGTTCTAAAGTGTTGGCTAAATGCTGCGCTCCTTGTGGACCAATTTCATTGTAACCAAGGTTCAATGTAGTGAGTGTCTATGTAAAATAACGACAATATAGATGAATATGAATAATATTGATGTGATTCATATTACTTTGTTTTGTTCTACAGCATTGGCTAAATATTGTGTACCTTGTGGACCAATATCATTGCTCCCGAGGTCCAATGTGATGAGTGTCTGTATGAAATAGTGAATATATAGACAAATAAGAAGAAGATTGTTGTAATTCATATTACTTTGTTTTGTGCTAAAGCATTGGCTAAATGATGTGCTCCTTGTGGACCAATTTGATTGTGCTGGAGGTCCAATATGATGAGTGTCTGTGTAAAACAGTGAGTGCATAGATGGAGAAGAAAAAAATTGATGTAATGTATTTTACTTTGTTTTGTTTTAACACATTGGCTAAATGTTGTGCTTTTTTATTACCAATTTTACTAGCTTTGAGCTGCAATGTGCTTAATGTCTGTGAAAAGTCTCATTAAAGTATACATTATTTAATTATTTTATGAATAAGATTTTAGTTGGACAGAATTTGCCAGCAAATTAAGGAGAAATTGTAAAGGTATATTTGTTAATGTAGTGTTAGGATAAGCTAGATCGCATGGTTCGCAAGTTTCTCATTTTATCTTTGATGAGGATTTATGGACTTTATAGATGATAATGGTTAAAAAAGCTTAGAAAATGCAAACTGTTTGAGGCGATGACTTACATAATATAATAAAACAAAAATTCTGTTTAGTCTCATTATCCTGATCACTTGTGCTGAATATTTTATAGTTGGACAGTCATCGGAAAAAATAGCAGATGAAACTATGCGGGTAATGCACAGTACCCAAAACATGTAATGATTACCATTGATTGATAGAAAATTTAACACTACCTAGCTTTTTGATTAAGCAATGGTGATCAACTATAATTGATAGAATGGAAATAATTTGGTATGTATTTAGTTTAGCAATCTCTCCCAATCCAATCTGATTTTGAGTTCTATTGTTATTGGAAATAATCAAAGTCATCATGTTCATCATAATGTAGTATACTATCATAGAGATGTTTTAGCTCCATTTTATAGTAAAAGTTCTTAATTAAAAAAAATTATTTTGGATATATATCGAACCAAGTTGAATTAATATAGTTAAGCAAAAAGACTGAGGAAAAAAGCTTTAGCCTGTGGCAAACTATCCAAGTACCTAATTTTATAACTTTTAATTTTTACTTCAGCTTATAATAGTTGCTTACGTAGTAGAACATGAACAGTATGATGAGTCATGTTTACAAGCTAGTGTCAACAGAAAAGAACACATTCAAATTATTATAAATCATTTCATACATGATTTTTTCACTTTTTTAACCATTGAAAAAAGTTACTTTAATATTTTCAAATGTCTTGATTCTGTTTTCTATGTTCTAAGATATCGTAGAGTTTTATAAGCTCACTAAATTTCTCATAATACTCGATAGAAAACAATTAAGTATACGATACTCTTCAATGAAATCTATCTGTTGGAATCCAGGATGAAAGGTTTGAAGGAAAATAATGCATTGAGAAAAAAAATAACATTATTTGAAAGATGATAAAAATATGATTTTATGATAGAAATAAAGGTTACCTGGTATCGATGGTATGTGTCTGTTATGGTATTTAGCCTTGTGCAGACATTACGGCATGACAGTAGAATTGTTAGTTCATCGAGATGGTCGAGAATTCTATAAATCAATTCGACTGGCAGTGTATGAAATGATAAAATCATTTTATTCGATATTGATGCTGTCTTTTTTCGAATTGTGTATGCGTGCTGTCTAAAATAGTTTGTTTCTTTTTATATGTTCGTTCGTATACGTTGTGTTATAAAATTTCTTTTGATGATGCAATTTTTTCTTCATACGCAGAAATGCAAATATATTAGTCAAGCCATGAAATGTGAAGACCATATAGAAGCAATTACATATTGCGTTTTTTTTATATTTCATACAAAATTAATGAATTGCTTGCATGTAGCTTTTTCATTTTTCTCCAACAACTATGCGAACGTAACTTACATATTTTTTTGGCTTAAATCTATCACAAACTTATTAACCCTTTCACCGCGATTCGGTTTTTCGAGAAAAATAACTTTAATATACCAATTTTCATGCATGCTCACATTCAATTAATGTACTGTACTCATTGATATTTGCGATGTATGGGAGGTATCTCTATTCGTCACCAGATTTTTTCTCATCCTCTTTACTTCTGTGATACATACTCCAATCACATTATGATATTCAATTATATTTCCTATGACTAAGATATTTCTAGTTTCCAAGCATCACATAATCTTCTTCACCGCATAACCGGTCCTTTTCGAATTTATTATCGTATCACGAGATGGTTATTTAGAAATACCTACAATCCATTTGGAATGACTTCAAATGAAGAATTACATCCATTACCTACTTTCATTCTTGATCATTTTTCATCATTTCGATTACTTTTCTTTTTACAATATCAATGATGTTTAGCATCTTGGTTGTTTATTTAATTCATAATCTTGTTTATTTGAGGAAAATAAACTGATTAAATAAAGAAATTAATTCAAAAAACGTAAATAGTGTAAATTTGCTTCGTTTGAATAAGCTGCATGTTGTGAACCATCCATTACACCAAAATGACGATTGCTTTCTAATAAACGATGATTTTGTCCACCAATTTGTTCTCTACAATCAGGACACTGACTTTCTTGAGTTGCACCGCCACACTAAAACAAACATAGGAAATTCATCATTTATATCAACAAAAAAAATTCTACTTCAGTGATAACATAAGGATGGCCATTTGGACAAATATACCAATGTCCTTTTGATATATTCAATGCACGAACAATCTCAATCCGTTCATTATCCATTATTCCTAAGCCAGGTAAATTATGTATCTGTACAAATTTTTTAACTAAATCATCAAATTTTTGTCGACCCTCATCTGTAAATGGGCCAGATTTTTTTGTCAAATGTTGCATTGAATCCAGTAATGTCAAAGATCTAAAAGATATCCACTTTACCCAATATCCGCTGAGAATATGTGGGACTTAACACGTGGGATGAAATGTTATATATATCAGTATCAGTAGTTATAGAAAAAGCAAAATATAAATATTCAAATGACGGATATTTCTATATTTCAGCGGATTTTTCTGTTCTGTTGAGCATATTTCTTTTCATATGATGAATATTATTCGGATGAATAAAAAAGTAGTCTGAATAAGTTTAAATCAGATGGATAAACTATCATATCTGTGGCAAGCGAAATTAAAATTTAGTTGAGGTTGAAATCATTTATTGTATTACTTACATATAAAGTAGAAAAGCTGTTTATTGATAATCTTCTTCGAATGTGCTTTTTGGCTGATTTATAATAGGTATGTGTTTATATATTTTTGAATAGTCACTTTAACAGAACTTTTTATATAGAAGAGTTAATGAGTTTAAATGAACAATCAAATTCGAATATTAAAGAAACGAATTTTTCATCTTTATAAGACAATATGTTTTGCTTATTAATTGTCACTGTTATTAACAACAACAAAATTAGTTTTCTTGATTCAGTGAAAAATATGTGGTGAGCGGTTTTGTTAGCAATAGTTATGCCGATAGATACGCATATATTTTTTGCTATCGATCCTAGAGTTAGAATGAAGAAATACATATTAATGTGTCTCTTACCATCAAACTGGTTATATCATTCATTTTGATGTTGTTCAAAATTTTAACTTCTCTTAGTTGAATTTTTTCTCCATCAATGTATTCAGTTCAATGTAGAGATCAATGTCCTTTTATCCATCTAGAAAGATTCATTTAAGTGTTTAGTAGATTTTGTATAAAGTATTTATACAACTTAAAGCTAAGCCTTCGGTAAAGATATATAACAGACTTAGATTGCGAATCTCACAGACATGGATAAAAGACTTCTATAGAGATTTTATTCTGTTCCAACTAAGAACTTGTCCTAGGATCTTAAGTCTGTGAAAGTGGGCAGGACTTATATATCATATCGGGTAGACCTGAATAATAATAAATGGAAGGATTCTTTTTTTATTATACAAACCTGTGATCAAAAAAGATCTTGACAGTACACAGTAAAATAAGTGGAAGGGCTTTGTTAAATTTCTTCCTATTCCTTTTCGGAATCTTACAGAACTTTGCGAGTTCAGAGACTTTAGAAAATCTATTCTTGATCTTCACTAAGCTTTTTATGTGAGTGCATACAAATATTTCTAAAGAAGTTAATTAATTTCTTCTTATAATCTTTTCAAGATTCATAGCAAATACAGTCGGTAATTAATTATCATAAAACAAGTTTCTATCGTATCTATATTCCCTAATGGTGACTCTATAAAACTGTAAGCTGTATCTCATTTAGTTGATATTGGTCTTTAACATTGTTCCAAGTCTTTATTAAATAGCTATTCTTATGTAGATAGAATATTTTCGATTATATATTTTACTCAACCTCATACATGCTTGAATAAAAAAAGACAATTTTTCTTTAGTTGATTAACCCTAGTGCTCCCAACAGGGGTCATTTTTGACCTCCCTCAAAAATCTGAAAAATCAGTAGAAATATTTGATAGTTTTTTGGTTTTTGAAGGCCAATGGCGTATCCCACGACTCGTGAGACACGCCGTTGGCCTTCAAATACTAGAAAATTACCAAATATTCCCAATGATTTTTCAGATTTTTGAGAGGGGTCAAAATGGATCCTGTTTGGCAGTACTAGGGTTTAAATAGAACTTAGAATAGCACTATTTCATGAAATAAACGAAATTTATTAAAAATAAAATTTAGAAGACCAAGTGTATATGTCCAACACACAGTCATTATTGGTCTACGAGACGGTTCTTTCCGTTTAAATGAGCTTTTCTCTTGTGCTCGAATGATAAATGTATACACGGATCAAAGGAAAAAAATTACGTACGGATGAAATAGAAATCGGTTAATGTAGTGACAATTCAATAGAAATAATCTTTCTGTCTTTCATTCTGCTCCATATCAAAAAGAATAAGTCACGAGTAAAGCATCGATTAGTTTACAAACACATACTCCAGAAAAAAAATAGACTCTGTCATATAACGCTCGTTTCACGTAAACGTCATTCATTTTTCTTATACACTAGTGTGAAGAACCAAACATAGATAGAACGAGCGTTTTGGTACAAACACAACTAGTTTTAAACATGTAAGTAATACAACAGTTTTATTAACTGTTTCCGCGTCATCTTTAATATATTCTTATAATATAAAAATAACTAAAAATACATTCAATCAGCATATTATTCTTTAATGAGCGGATGTTTTTATTTAGTTTGAAAGAAGTACGTTTAAAGTTCGTTGACTAAAAAGATAATTCTATTAAATGCAGAAAAACTTTCTTAAAGAAAATAAAACAAAAAAGAAAGAAATATCGTCTTGATTATAAAAAAGTGACGCTTTAAATTTGTAAAATGGACATAATTGTCCGTTAAAGAAAAGAAAAGTCCGCTAAGAAATAGAAAAGTCCTCTTAGAAAACAATGATAACACATCAATACAAGAAAAATCCTGCTGATTATAGGAAAATGACGCTTTAAGTTAGTAGAATGGATCTAATATTCGTTAAGAAAAAAGAGAAGTCCATTGAACAATTGAACAGCGAAACATATTATCAGTGTAGCAGGCACTGTTATTTTTCCCGACTATTAAAATCCTTCTATTCACTGAGGGACATTGGGTAAAATGGACAATTTCGGGATCTTTGACAGCCCTCTTTTGTGTACAGCCACGATAGATGTTCTTATTTCTTTTTCAAGGGATAGATCGGTCTGTTTATCAATTTGATTAAACTTGGAATCTTCCTGTATTATATTCACAGTACGCCCTCGCACTCTTAAGATAGTTGACTGATATGAGTCTTCTATGCGTGATATAACCAACGTTGACGTGTTATCTGTTGTGTTGCATTGTGAAAGAATTCTTTTTGAGTTTTTCTTAGATCATCATCTCAACTTCCTATTTTATCTATTGTGCTTTGCCAACAACAGCCAACTAGCGATTTATTACTGATATAATAAAAAAACGTGTAAAAGTTTTAAAAAAAATTTCGTAAAATATTCTGATCATGGATTTATTTCGACGAATGAGAAGCAGGTAAGAACTACTAAGATACCTGTGAAACACAGCTTACACAGTAAATTATAATATGAGATAGCTTCTTTATTTTGAATAGATTTTATCCAGAAAAGGAAATATGTACGCCGTCGACCAGCAGCGAAACCCACCATATTCCGAATCTAGCAGAAATTATTTCAGTCCTTGAAAGCAATCCGCTTAAAATTCATTCAACTTCTGCTATTCTAATTGGTTCTCGAGCTGCTCAATTTTATTTGCCGAACATTCGGTTGACTTCTAATGACGAAAATATTGATTGGGATATCATTTGTTCGTCAGAATATCTATTGCGTTGGCTACACAAAAATATCTCGAAAATTGAAACTATTGAGATGATCACTCCAATGGCAAACGATAGTGATCTTTTAGATTACTACGTCTATTGTATTTTGGACAATCATTACAAATATGATTTTTCTATTCCTCAATCATCTCAATCCTATACAGCTTATATCTTAAGTCATTTGAACGATTGGAGAAAAGGCCCATTCGATGGAGGTATTTCAAAGACAACAGATGGTCCCATACCAATTGGCTCCGCTAAACTTTTATTAATACTAAAAAAATTCATGCTTTACTATTCACATCAATGGTTCAAAACGGCAAAAGACTATCGACAACTACTTACAGTTACTCGACAACTGACAGAAAATGACAAAATTTTATGTGATTTATTTATTCAATACAATGAAAAAGTACATGGCAATAGGCCAGCTGATAATGATCGATTTATTATCAGTTCATCAAATACTCAGAAAAGTATAACAACAATCGAACGAGATGACTTTTTTCAACAAGAGAAAGATCAACAATTAACGTTGATTTATCATACAGCAATGTCAATGGCAATCAGTGGAGATATACTCACTGGATTAGAAAAAATTTGTACAGAAGGTCCACTTTGGTTAGTCAATTTTATTATTGATAATTGGCTTGATATTCATGAGCGAAGGATAAAACAAAAGATTGTTCCATCGAAAGTGTTGATCGAATTTCAAATTGATAATTACCATTTATTTCCTGAAATACCTGAACTAGTCTTGCAACGTATTCTCTATCATATTAACGATGCTAGTGATTTTTACTCCATGAAATTGGTATGCAAACGATGGTATGTCATCTTACGTCAAAATGATTTCTGGCGAGATCTATATTTAGCTCGTTTTGGAAATGCTTCGACTCAAATTGTTAATGTTCATAGTTGGAAAATAATGTATTTTCTTAAACTTGAACAAGCAATTCATAACAATGACAAAGAATTTCAACAATTAGTCGATGCATCACTTCAATTAAGACGAACACAAGCAACAGATGTTATTCAATTATGGGAAGACTGGACACTTGAAGAGCAGCAACCGGTTGATTCTGATATACTTTTCAAACTGAATTACATTTTATCAAATTCGTTTTATATCCAATTGAACGAGACATCAAATAAGTATCAAGCGAAGTTGATTATTTTTGGACTTGATGGTTTACATACACGGACGAATGTCGATTTGATAGTACGGACCGGTGAATGTGGGAATTCTCGTAATACATATTACGAGGAAGAATGTTCGATCGAATTGATATCGACTGTTCATTCACGTCGTTCGTTTAAGTTTTGTGGTCCAGAGTTATTTGGATTTTTTTGTGGTCGTTATGACCAAGCTTATGCAGAAATGGGTCTGCACAATAAACCTTCGAGCATCCTTTGTTCTCAGTTTCCATCTGAACTTGCCATTTGTCTGTTTATTATGATGACTCATCCAGCTCATCGAGGTCAGTTTATTCAATATCTGCAAGGGCTCGTGAATCGTCTTATTAAAAAGACTCGCTATTGGTAATTGATCAGTTATTAAATGCAAATCAATCAATC
This sequence comes from Macrotrachela quadricornifera, assembly GCA_022393335.1. NCBI lineage: Eukaryota > Metazoa > Rotifera > Eurotatoria > Philodinida > Philodinidae > Macrotrachela > Macrotrachela quadricornifera. The sequence continues at coordinate 558,658 of JAJEKB010021580.1, read as the reverse complement.
GAACATGTATCATCCTTTTTTTTCTGGCATAACGTTATAATCATAAGAACTGTAGCACAAACTTTAAAAATATTCATAATTATACAAGCGTTATTGATCGGCGTATACATCAGCCAAGAGATAAAAAAATGGGATCGTTAAGAAATGACATCGACCCCTTCCTAAGAAGTCCTCTCACTCATTGAGGATGAGGGTTTGATAGTTTAATAATGAAATTACAAGAAGGTGAAAACTAGAAAAATATCGAAACTTTTTATGGCTAAATTTGTCGGATTTTTTGACAATCAAGATCATACTGTTGCCAACCTCAACAATAGATGTAATTCATCATGTCTTATTTATAGAGGGTGAGGGTGAGGGTGTGAGGGTGAGGGTGAGGTGAGGGTGGCTGAGGTGAGGGTGTGAGGGTGAGGGTGAGGGTGAGGGTGAGGGGTCACATCGTCATGATGGCATATAACAAACAAGATCCGAATTTTTTTTATATACACAGAGAATTATCTGTAACTGTCTTATCTGTTAATTCCTACTGATGATAAGTCACACTCATCAAAAAGTCGAAAAATAAATTTTTACTTTTCATTTCTTTAATTAAATATGTTAGTTCTTTCATCCAACTGCTCGAGAACAAGATTATTTATCTGCTAATTTCTTTGTTGACGCACAAGATATTTGCGATTATGAGGCATTGACGATGTCAATGTTGACAATTACTTAGAAAAATAACATTTCTTTTTGGTTACTTATAATTAATAGATTTTATTGCTTATACAAGATCCGACATGTTTTTTTTAAACTTTTCTCATCTTTTTCTAGACTTTTTTCAATTCAACGAAATGTATTAAGAATTGGTGGTTCGATAGTTCTATCCATCGGAACTATCAGTTGCATATTAAATTTAATAGTATTTACCAAGGGTATTTTACGGAAAAATTCTTGTACAATTTGTTTAATAGCTGTAAATACTGTTGATATGCTATATTTCTATTTGGGTTTTCTTTTAACAATATTTGCAAGTAGTTATGATACTGATCTTAGTATTAGTAGTATTGATTTTTGTCGATTTCGTTTCTACATTTCTTTTTTTTTGCATGCTGCCAACCAACATGTTTTATTTTAGCATCTATTGATCATACATTAATCACATTATCAAATGCTGCAACACGACAACGCAGTACACCTCGTTTGATTAGTATGACTTTATTTTTTGCAGTAATTGAAATTCATGGATATTTTACAATATGGTCCTGATTACTTTGTTTGTTTTTGTCAACCAGGTTCATACACTACATTCATGGGTTATCATGCACTTATTGTCAATGGTTTTGTTCCACCTCTCTTAATGGCTATATTTGGATTATAGACGGTGAAAAATATTCGTCATGCATGTCATAGAAGAATCGTCTCTCATATAATCAATAGTGAACATGAAGAGATTAGTAGACTACATAGAATTCAAGCAAAAGATAAACAACTTATTCGAATATTACTTGTGGATATTGTTACTTTTATAATTTTTAAATTTTCAGTAACAATTTTAGTTATTTATCAACCAATTACACAATACAATCAAAAATCTTCAGAACAATAAATTATTGTACAATCACTTTTACAAATATCATATTTTTGGTATTTTATTGATAGTAGTATTAGTTGTTACACAAATATATGGGTATCGAAAACATTTTGGTACAGAACTGAAGCGTATTCTTTCAAACATTGATCTTGTCTGTTTATGCCAATCATTATAATCCTTAGAAAAACGTAGTCAAGAAAACAGATGCATGTGATACATCATAGTATTTTGATGTTGTGTCTCCACGTATGAGCATCTTGAGAAGTATAGATGTGAATGTATATTCACATTCAACCTAATCTCCAGAAATAATTAAATATTGTATGTCAATGTAATAAATTTATTCTAATATAAATTTTTGAGAATGTGAGATCGTCTTAGCTGATTTTGGCAATTGCATACAGTGTATTTTCAGCTGAGTGTTTTCTTTTCTCCTTTCTCAACTTGAGTAATTGTTATAAAAGATAAAGCAATATAAATGTCTTTCTCTTTTGTCAATTCATAAATATTCCTTTTAACTTCAATATTTTTATTTCAATTTTATTCATTTCGTTCGATTCCTTGCCTACAAAATGTTCAATGTAACACGAGCAACTTCAATCGAAACATTTTCTGCAGAATTATTTCATTCCTTCTTTGATCTCAATACAAGAATCAACAATATACTCAAGCAAACAACGAATCTAACTTTGGCTTTGCTAAACAAAAATGATTTGAACTTCGCACTTGGAAATGCTTTTCATCATTAACTCGTTGTTTTCTGCACGATTTTCCTTATGGTCAATTATATTTTTTGCCACTTGCTGACAACTTATCACAATCGAATTTTAAGTTAATCAAACACGTTGTACTGTCATTCATGGACTTGAATGATTTCGTTCGGCTACATTCTTCTATTCCTCAAGTTCTATCTATCAAAGTTCACTGTTTATTATTTGATCCCAAGATAGAAATTCTCTTTCCCAAATATTCTTCCCCATTCGTATTCTGACGTAGTTTGCAAGCGCGCCTGAGCTATACATCAGATGATAAATCGGTTGAATTTTTATTGAAACATTTTCCAAATTTGGAACAACTTAACATGTATTGCTACGGTTAAAGTCAAACCTTAGGTTATGGCAAAGTTTAGGAAAGATTGCTAACTCAATATTGTTCAAAATTAAAACGACTTGATTTTGAATTAGGTGATTGTCGAATAAATCTCACTACATTTGAAGATGACTTCTGGCAAGAGAGAAGCACTCAAATTTGCGATGATGGCACCCGTTTAGTGGTCCAATTTAACTTTTTTCAGAATATTCAAAATAACAATTGGAAATCATAGGCGACGGGGAGCCATTAGGCTTGGGAGAGGCTGAAGTTAATCAATGTTTTTCGAAGCTTCTTCAAAACAGAATTTACTCACCGTTAATATGAGTCGCTATCACAAATTCCGAGTCATGTATACAGTTATGTTAAATCACACCGTAAAGGATGAGTTAATCAATCGGATTCAATAATTTTTATGATTTGTTGATTTAGCAAGGAAGAAGAAAAAGAGTAAATCGTTTCATACGTGAAAGCATACATTTTAACGTATGAAAAAACGCTCTTTCAAGCCAAATAAGCGTAAGAGTATTTATTCTGATCAATCTTTTATTTTTCATTAAAACATATCTTTTATCAAATCAAATCTTTCTTTGAGCAACTCTTAACTATCTTCGTGATTGAATTAATAATATTGTTTGTCGAAAACAGGCTTCGTAGTCGTCCTATATATCAGACAACGAACAGCAATTAGTGACAATTTATTTGTATAACTTTATCCGTTTCTTTTCTTCCACACATATACTTAATCTAATTGGTTTTTTTGTCATATGAATCGTAGTAACTATGATGACTAATCACAAAAAGCTTTACGTTCATCATCCTTTATACTTAACTTAGGTAACAATTACCAAAGAATTGGTTAAAGCTGTTAAAAACTCTTACTGTTTTATAAAAAGGAATTAGCAGTTGTAAATATAGCAGCAGAACGATTGAGAGAAGAAGAAAAAGAACGGAACGATGTCGATGATATGTGCAAACAAATGTTGCAGAGTGAAAATGAATTATTAGCAGAACAAAAAGATCTGCAACGAGAACAGCAAAAACTGAATTTAATAATTACTGAGGGAAATGTACGCTTACAATTGACAGTGAAAAAGGAAGATTGAGTTGATATAAATAGAGCAACAATTTTGATCGATGATAGTAGTAACAGAAGTAAAGCAATTGGTGAAGACTTACTAAAAGTAACAGAAGAGAAAAGATGCGTTTAGCAAACAGCAGCGACAAAATATTGAAAATCAATTAACCATTGTTTCTGACTAAGTTATCAATCTTCATTTGGACATGTTTATATGATTGTTTAATCGATTTCCAATGTATAAAATGTTAACTGTAATGATAAATAGATGTAAGCTTATTATACGAATATATAAGTTTTTTGTATGCATTTTGATTATTTTTTATTGTATGTTGCTTTTGTGAACATAAATAGTCAATATTCTTTAATAAAGGGAACACATTCATTATTATACTTTTTCCTTAGAATCAATTTTGTCGATAACCTTGTTCAGAAAGTTGCTTAAATTCTTTTTTTCTATTTCTTACTAAAGAAGAACAAGAGACTCATACTATTTCAAAAGCACTAATACTCAAAAGAAGCATATCTGGAGTTTTTCAGAGAGAAAATATTATCGTATATTTTGACGAGAAGCCCGAATCGAAAGGAATTTACGAGCGGATGATCATTTCCGTTATCCTATCAAAACACTCTGTCTGTAAAAGTTGTATCACCAGAGAATGAAAAATAGTTATAACTTCTGTAGGTAGGCGATGAGCGATATTCATTAATATACTCTTTTCATGTTCAGTGATGATTGTTAGAGTTAAATAACGTTTATTAGGAGAATGATCACACGCCCCACCTTACATGAGAGAATACCCGTATATACATACCAATGAATAACATACTACAGTTGGGAAAATGCCTGACAGAACGAAAGAAAGAGAATGAACATATATGATAATAGAGAGGAATATGTAACAGTTGGAAAGACGAAAGAGACGGCTGATAAATGAATAAACTCATCTCCGTCGACTATTCTAACCAATTATCAACAAAAGGTCAACATTGAAATAGCCTTGTGATGTAAGAAATGTCATCATTTATCATGTCTGAACAACGATCGTATCTCGAAGATTTATCTGCTGAACTTTTTCATGTTATTTTCACTTATCTTGCTCCTCATCATATACTTCACGCCTTTAAGAAACTCAATAAACGATTTACGTTGATGCTTACTCAACAATCATTCTGCTTGCCAAATAATCGACACATGAACTTTGAATTGTACATTGATTATCTAACCAAAATCATACCAAAATATGCTTCACAATTTGTCTATCTTCATTTATCTGAACGACGTGCTCCACATGCTCTCGAGTGGTTCATCTCAGAAGTGTCTCTTGATAAATCAAAATGGCTAAAATTGCAAGCTGTAACTATCGAAGATGTACCATTACATCTGTTCGAAACATTATTAAGTGATAATTCATTCTTAACTAATATTCATTCATTAACATTTGACATTGATTATCATCGATATCATCGTTCTGATTACGAGCAATTTACTGATTTCAATATTATTATTCCACTCTTAAATTATTATTCTCAATTGCGTTCGCTTCATATTTATATTGGCTATCGTCTTTGTCAAAATTACCTTTCTTTGCTCAATGAACATTGTCCTCAAATCAAAACTTATCATAATTTACAAATACTCACTATCGATAAATGTTCACGAGAGCTCTTCATTAAACTTCTCAGTGATAATCATTTACCTCGATTATGTCGACTCAATGCCACCATCTCTTGGTAAGTAGTAATATACTAATATTCAGAAGGAAAACGCGATAAATGGAATTTTTATTTTTTATTTTTAGTGCTTTCGCTGATCATGGAATCGAGCCACCAAATCCAATACCATTGCAACAATCCTTTGTGCCTGAATTACGTTATGTTAGCATTAAACTCATGGTTGGTGTTACTTGGGTATTAATCTTCTTCGAAGATCTTCAACGTCATAGTCAATTAGAACAATTGACAATATCTGGCGACGTAAAAGCTGGTGGAAAAAATAGTCTTCCACAAGTGATCGTATTACGACGATGGTTAGCATTGACTAAATCAACTACATTTACATTTAAAATGAAATTAGGTATGTATCACGTCTTAAATGATGAAAAAACAAGTGATAAACTTTATGCTGAATATCGAAAAGCAACCGGTATTAAATCAGTGGCAAATTGGGAGGGTGTTAATTTTCGCTATCCAGAAATGTCTCTTTTGTATCCTACAACGACCGAGAGTGATGATTCTCTTCTGGATGATGAACCTGTCAATGAAAATTGTCAAGAAGTAAGAAAATAAATATTGATTTTAGAAAAAGAAGAAAATCTATTTCTAGATGAAAATTTACGAATTGGATTATGTTAAAGACGAAATACTTCAACAATTACAAGCAGTATCTTGTTGGCATTATCTTAGAAAAATCAATCTCGAAGGAGACTTTCCAGATAATGAGTAAGTTCTTCTTTGAATTTTATTTTTAATACTAATTATTCTTAGTGGTGTTGTCGGAGAAAATCTTAGTCATTTGCTTCATATTGCGAAACATTCGCCAAATTTTCGTGAACTTTATATCGAATCAGATCTTGATTATGGTCGTGCTCTTGCTTCGAATATCGAACTTGGTATTTTACTCTCATCTCAAATCGATGTATTATATTATGAAGTCAAAGAAGCTGATTGTTCACTTCAAGATCTCGTTCGAATTGTGGATAAACTTTTCAGTCATTCTACATCGACGCCTCGCTTAAAACAATTAACCTTAAATATTGATGGACATCCAGATTCATGGCTTTCTACTCGTCATTTAGTTCGTTCAATTGGAAAAATATTCAAACGCTTTCCAACACTCATTCATTTTACTTTGTACTGCCAATATAAAGAATTTCTTCAAAATTCTACTATTAATTTATCTGAATTAGCTCCAGAATGGTATGTCATGTCAACGCTCTCTGGATCAGGATCAAATAGTTTGTTAAGTTACCGGCACACGCCATATTCATTAGATATTTGGTTGTAAATAAGTTTATTTTTTTTTGTAAATAAAATCATAGTAGTGATTATAAGAAAATGCATGCGTTGTAAAAAAAAGCATGAAAGAAACGGGAAAGTAGATATTACAAGATCATTTTCTTTTTTTTTCTCCTTCCTCTATATTTATACAGAAACATGTCTCTTTTGCTTGTTGATATGTCGCGTCTCTAGCGATAACATTATCAGCTCAGACTTTACCTTTGATATATGTTTTTCTTTTTTTCTTGCCTACGATATACATATATATAAAGACCTGTGTTTCCCTTAGATGATATTACATCATCTTGACAAAATGCGTTGAGAAGGATGCATAATTATGTGATTGAATTAGTCTTTCTAGATTATTCATCAATAAATGACATCCAATTCGTCAGTACCAGCTTTTCTCAAGGCTAATGAAGTGTATGTTGCTCAGTTTGACAAATGTGATGTGGCTATACCACCCAGCCGTAAAGTAGCCATTGTCACTTGTATGGATGCCCGCATTGATCCAGCCAAAATTCTCGGATTGGAAATCGGGGACGTAAGTATGAAAATATGATTATCATTTAAATGTCTTTATCTACATAGGCTCACGTCATTCGAAATGCAGGAGGTTAGTGAAATTGATGAAAACATTGCTTGCAGAAACTTCGTTAAAAATAGGTCGAGCTGCAGATGCACTTCGTTCGCTGATTATCAGTCAACAGCTACTTGGCACACGCGAGATTCTTGTCATTCATCATACAGATTGTGGTATCTAGTTTTTCCGAATTTTATATACTCTTTCTCACAAAAATTCATGTTTTTTCTTTCTCGAAGGTATGGTCACATTCAAGGATGCCGATTTACAAGGAAAATTGAAAAAAGAACTGCATACAAGTGCCGATCATATAGCCTTTCTTTCCATTGTAAACCTAGAAGATTCCGTACGCGAGGACGTCCAATTTCTGAAAAGGAATCCTTTATTATTGCCGGAGGTGCCCATTACTGGCTGGCTTTACGATGTCAAAACAGGAAAACTAAATCAGGTAGTTTAACAAAAAGACATAACATTCTTATTTAAAACAAAGAAAAAACCACATCGCCCTAGATGTGATCATAAGGTATTCTCTTGTATCGCTCTTCTTTCTCTTTCCTAAGGTTGTGTATGATCCCTTGGTTTTATATTTTAATAGAAATAATTTATTTCTGATAGAATGAAAGAAATATGAACATTTGATCCTGCCACTTGTCGAAGTTTTTCTTTTCCTTCTTCAGACAAATTACACTTCTCGATATCCAATGTTTTCAGTGCTAGATTTTGCTTGAGCATTTCAACGATATATTCTACATCTTCATGTGTTATATCATTTTTTTCAAGATTCAATGTGCGAAGTTTAGAATTGTTGAGTGAAAGTGTCTCTGTCAAAGTCGAAACATCTTCGTCACACAAATGATTATCGGCAAGATATAGACTCTGTAAATTAGTATTACTGCACAGCACTTTAGCAATCATAAATATATCTGTTGAAGTGATGTTGTTATAGGATACAATGAGTGTCTCACACTACTTTTTCATAATTGCTTCGTTCACAATAATCGTCATATCTTCATCATTCAAATTCTGTTTCTCTAAATTTATTCTTGATTGTTGATCAAATTGATTGATCAGTTATTGGAGTTTTTGATATCGATATTCGTTCGTTAAACATGGTGGTATCTTGAGATTGGATGAAGATATTTGCGGGATATGAATTAATGGATATTCAGGTATAATTTCTTTCAAATGAATAATTTTCAATTGATTTCCTGTATTCATTGATGAAACAACTTTAAATTGTCTTGGGGGATACATCAGAATTTCATTTTCATGCGAATAACATGAATATTTAGAGATATCTTTAGCTGAATTACATTAAATATTACAAATTGTCCAATGTCCACTTGTACCAAGAAATCCTTCGAGAGCCTCCATCGACGACGAACAAGATGAAAATGCTCACCAGGTAATTATTTTGCCTTTTGGATAATCTTCATTAACATCCATATTAATTGCACGATAGATCATTTGAGAATGTAATAGAAAGATTGTTGACAATTTCGTTTAACTGTCGAAACCATTTTTTAGATATCGAATTAAAAGAAATTTGGAGACACATTAATGTAACTACGGTTGGAAGTAAAAATGTACAGAAAGAAAGATACAATTATGTATTATTGTAGTGAGTATTTTTCTTTTCTTTGCTAAAGAAAATAGGACGAATAAAATTGAGAGAGGAAGTGAATTATTTTGTTTATTCAGGGTTTTTTTCCAAAAAGAAAATTGCCGACATGTAGCCGAATATCATTTATGAATTTATAGTTTTATTCACATAGAAAATAACGTACATTTTACAATAAAGGAAAATAGAGAAAAAATTCTCTAGGATAGTCTGGATAACGTAAAAACATTTTTTCAAAAATTAGTTGTTTAATATTGGAACAATTATGTCGTGTTGCATCTCGTGTAAAGTTCGCTGTTACAACTTTCAATTGATTATAATTTACTTCGATTTCAGTTAGACGAGGTGCATAGGTTTTTGTATCAAGTAAAAATTGTTCAATATAATAATTATCCACATGTCGAATGTCAAGTGAAATAAGATTGGGATATTCAATAACGGAATATGATTGAATATGATCAGCTTCATATCGATGATGACTACATAATGGAGATAAAAGATTTTGAATCGTTAAAAATTTAAGCGAAGGAAAACCTTTAGCAATTCGAATAAAGAAATTATGATTAAATGGAATCTCATCAGTTACTGTCAGACAAGTAACATGAACAAATATCATAGTTGGAAACTTATTAGTAATATTTTCAAGATGATCAAATATGAATGGAAGTGAGAAGACATGACATATCGCTTTGGTTTTACTATAATAGTCTACAATACAAGCCGTTTCATAATAATCTATATCTGTAAAAGTTTGTTGAATATCATTATCAGATAAACGATGAACTAAAGGAACGATATCAATTTCAGTACTAATATAAAACGTGAATGTTTCAAGTCGTGGTTTATTCATAAGAATTGCCTTATGAAGATGAATACCATCAACAAATGTAAATCGACATTTGAGACGAAGGTATAAAGTTAACGTTTCCAGATGTGTCATACGACGAAGAAGTGGTATTACTCGATTGTCATATGCATCAGTTTGATGATAACATGTTAATGAGAAACATTTTAATTTAGGTAAATCATTATTCTAAAGAATGCAAAAGTATTACTGTAATTTAGTCATATTCTCATCTTCAAACTTACGATGTTATGAACGATTGATGAATCATTTTTAATATGACATATTCTAACAATGAATGCTACCAATTGTTCAAGACGACCATCGAGTAAATAAAGACAATCATTAAATGTAGAGACATCAATAGATAAATTTGTAAGAATTGAAGAAGAAAATGTTGTTGATGGAAGATGACAAATTGACAAAGGTGGATAATCAGTAATGGATGATTCAATAATATTTAAATGCTTTAAATTTTTAACTAAAGTCAAGATAACTACATATACGTTTTCAGTATAATCTTTCAATGATAATTTATCACTATTGTTATCATTATTTTGAATAATAAGTTTAGTTATTTGATCTTGAAAAATATGTCGAAAAATTGACTCATCTAAACAGAGGTTTATTTTATTTTTTGAAGAATTTTTCAAATATTTACCTTTAAAATACGATAAAGCGATCTCTTGTTCGAAATTAAACAGTTTGAGTGAAGTTAAATTTGGATAGATAGCAGAACGAAAAATACGTTCCATTGACACTGAATCAAGAGTAAGATGTTTGATATTATGATGAATTCTTGGTAATATATTAATGCAAAAACGATCAAGTATTGGATCATCAAGTGACCAAATATCATCATCAGTTGGTGACATTGATACTAGATTAAGAGTGTTCGTAAAAAATTTATCTTCTAATACATTGTCAAATCGTTCGTTGATAACGGAAAATAATGAATACAAAATATTCATATTATCAATTTTTTTAAATATAATAATTAATATTTCATTCGGCAAATCAACAAGGGTGACACGAGACTGACTCATCTCTTCTATCTAAACTGATATTTCTCTTAACATCGCTATCGAAATATATAATATGGATGACCTTTTCGACAAAGAAAGTTTAGCATGAATATATAGTCCAGTTTGTTGCTTATAGAGAAATGCTATTCTCTTTTTAATGAGAGGTCATTCAATAAAGGGCGTCAAACAACAGTTCATTGCCAATTTTCACTTATAATGACGACAGATATAGTTACATGAGGGTGAGGGAGCAAGACGGAATTTCGTCCAGATTTGATGGAAATTATCAATAAGAGTCGAAACAAGCTTTAACGGTCAAATGAAAATGACCCTGTCCTCTTATTTCTGAATAGTGTCACGGTTGATCAATGTTGTTTAAAAATTTTTATTCTTTGTATCTGTACAGCTTTTCAAATCTTAATACTCGTATTAATTCATTGTTATTAGAATTTCATCGACTTTACAAAGAATTAGATTTACGTTATTGTTCATTATCAGCTTGTCGTTCTCTTTGTCGTCAAGTGTCGACTATGACTGAATGGAGTCTTGATCTTACTGTTCTTAAATTAGGTAGTACGATTTGTTGTTCTCAAACAAGATTCTTTCTTGATGACTCTCTAACTATATTAGTCAATGAAGATATTCTAGGTACATTATTATTAGTTATAGCTGGTGGATAATCGATGCGTACATTTATTATGAATTCTCATGTCAATCAAACTCATAATTCAAGAACTTTTTTCGATTAGTTATTTCGATGTTCAACTAATCTTGTTCGATATACATTACAATCTTGGTAAATTGAATTCTCTTGTTTATCTCAAAATCAATATTCTCAATTTAAATACACTTTATGTGCTTCTTCATTATCTTCCACTAAATGAGTTCATTGAAGCTTTTCGTACACCTTTCTGGCTTGATAGGCCATTGGGTAGTATACAAGTATGTGTTAATTATCATCAAATATTTAATCACGTACAAATATTTTCTCTTCCATACACATTTTTTGACAATACTGTATATCATACAATCGATATAATTGATACACTATTCAACATTAATGAGAAAGAACAAGTTCTATCGATATTACTTAAAACTTTATGGTGTGGTATAAGATGTTTGATTATATCTTTTGTTGAGAACCAAAAAATACCAATTTCATTTCTTTATGCACTCCAATGTCCATCTATTCAGAGTAAATTTTTCTTATATTATTTTTTCATATTTTTAATTATATAATTGTTCTAGACAAAACATTGGTAATAACATCTACAAGAGGAATATTACCAGATAATATAAATAATCATATACAACTTACACATTTCACCACACTTCAACTTTATTTTTCAACAATTCTCCTTAGTTTCCAAAAACAAAACTTGAAAGTTTTGAGTTGATTATTTTGATATGATTAGATAGAGAGATATCTTATCTTTGAATTTGGTTGCAGAATCAATTGGTTGGATTCATTTATTACCGAATACAAAATGTTTGTTTGTTAATACAAATGAATTGAATTATTGGATTAACAATGATCATGATAATGAATATCTTGATACTTTTCTTCAATGTCTTAATAAACATTATTTTCCTCGATTAAAATGTCTATGTTTTATGCAATGTAAATATATTTCATCAGCATGGTGTAACATTAACAAATGAATTGATTTCATTTTCACTCATATTGATGAACATCAACTCGAACATTTACGGTTTAGTTTTATTGAAAAGGAACAGAAAGTGACTGATATGCAAACAGATGATCAAATAGTTACAATAATCAATCCACCGTGTATTATCGATATTTATGTTCTTAAATGAAAATTTAGCGGAAACATGTTTTCATCTGTCGATGGTATTTGAAAAAATGAAGATGCATTAGAATATGTCAAGAAAGCATTGGATATTGGTCATAGAGTATTTCTATCACGTGATGATCCATATATGAGAAAGTATCATGAACAATTCGATAAAATGCTTCTGTGGAATCAATCCTGTAATGAACTTGTGCTTTGCAAGATTTTAAGCTGCGAAATAACTGGGAGTGCGATGTGAGAGTAATCTGTTTTTTTTTTCAAACGAAGTCCGATGGTGATAAACGTATACATTTATTTTTTTTTCTCTCTGACGCCTACCTACCTTTATGATACAAAACAACGATTTTTATTTTGTATTTGTGACTTGATCTATATGGATCGCAGATTCTTATTCCCAGCATATTTCATTTTTGAAAAGTACAAATCGCTTCTCTTTCTTTCGTTAGTAGATTAGGCCAATATCAATATTTCGATTGTTGATTTTTCTTATCTTAATTTTACACTCACATGTCCATATGTTGACCAAAAATAAAAATACTCACTCTTTCATTTGTTATTTCGTTTCTCAAAAGTAAGCCATGGTCTCCATTCTAAAAGCTTGTCTATTATTATTGTTGGTGATTACTGTCAAAGCACAAAGTAAAGAAAATTTTGTTGTATAGTTAGTAGACATCGAATACTTTTCTCTTCTTTAAACAGCACCAGTATGTGGCGAAAATCAAGTGTTTAAAAGTTGTGGTTCGGCTTGTGCCGCAACTTGTGATTCCGAACCTCAAATGTGTATCATGGTATGCAAGAGTGGCTGCTTCTGTAATCCAGGATATGTTCGTCTAAACAAGAACGCTGGCAGTCCATGCGTCCAACGTAATCAATGTCGGAAATAAAATACCATGATTACATGAGAAACATATATTTCACTTTTGTGCAAGTTTCATTTTTGAAAAATAAAAAATAAATAAGGATTAAAATTCACTATAGACTGATATTATCAATCCATAATAGAAAATGACTTTACTAGACGTAGAAGACTTCTATATAGAAAAAAAAACAAGTTGAAAACATCCTATTTTTCGTATAGAAAGTAAGAGAAGGATATTCTGAAGGTAATGAATGTTGTTTAACACATTCGCCACGATTCGATTTTCATATAAAATCAGATTTCTAAATACCTTTTATTAGAAAACAAAATACACTACAAGATGCAGCGTGAAAAGGACTACAATCTACACCGTAAAACCTACTTCAATTATGTACTTTTTGTTTCCAAGAGAACGCAAAACTGTGTACGAACATTTTTTGAGGTCGCTTGAAGATTTTAGTACTTTACGTCGAAATTTGTATATACTTGAAATAGGTGTTACAGCGTAGATTGTAGAGCTTTTCACGCTGCATCTTATGGTATATCCTGTTTTTTTAATAAGATGTATTTCAAGATTATGATTTAAAATGGAAAGTGTGGCGAATGTGTTAAACATTTGTTTTCGATTGAAAAATATCTTTTATTTTCTTTTACGAATGAATGTATATGCATAGAACCTATGCAAATAACACAAGAGAGAGAACATACACGATTAAATATGGATCATATTTTATAAATATAAGTAGAAAGTATGATTTTTTATTGTTATGCAATAACGAAAGAAATTTCCAACTATGAAAAATAAAGGTTGTTCTCTTTCTTCCTTTCTCCAACAGTACGGAAGAATGTTGTTAGCAACATAAATTTAAAAAAGAGAAAAGTAACTGATAAAGCAATTATATTCTCACTTTACTCATTATGATAAAAAATAGAGTTTCTTTCTAGTAATGGATCAAACAGCTTCAATCTCTACCAACAACAACATATTTAATCGTCAACAATCGATTTATGAAGGATCAACGATCCATACAATTAACAATGAAATACTTAAAGCTGTATGGCTACGAAAGACATGCATACATACTAATATAAATTATAAATTAATTGAATCTAAAATTGAAAATAGTGTTGATTATTTAAAAAATATTTTCAATAATCCAGAAGAATGTGAAAACTATATTCGTACTACAAGTAAAAATACGAAAATATTTCTCATTCTTCCATATGAATATGCTTCAACTCTTCTTCAAAATATTCATGACTTGCAAGTATTACATTCCATTTATATTTATGGTAAAGTTTGTGATAAAACAAAAATAATTGATTATCCAAAAGTAATCTTTCGAAAGATAGAATGTCAAATCTATTATTTAATGATATAACTTGTAGGTAGTGAATGTGTATTTGGATCTGAATATGTTAACAGATGAATTATCATCTGTAGTTTACAATTATATTCGACATGCACAATTACCAATGACGATTTTTAAACAACAATATGAACAAGATGAAGCAATCAGTTCATTAAATAAATTTGCTTATTTTGTTGAATTTTGGAATCCATTATTTTTTGATCTATTATATCATTTACCTCAAACAGATTATAATCAACAAAAGGCAATATTTATTGAACAATGTCGAATATGTTTTCGAGCTGATGAAACTGTTTTGAAAGTTATCGATAAATTTGAAGATACTTACAAGCCTGAACACTCTATTGCATGGTATAAAAAGAATTCATTTCTATACTGTCTATTGAATAGAGTTATGCGTCAACAAAATATTCAAGGAATTCTTACATTTCGTTTCTTTATATTAGATTTATGTAAACAGTTAAATGATCTTTACCATGAATTTATTCAATCAGAGGTATATGAAGAAGATTCATCTTTTAATGTATATAGAGGACTAATGATGGATGATTATGAGACTGAGAATCTAAGGAAAAAATTATCAGTTGATACAATTCTATCAATCAATAGTTTATTTTCAACTAGTAGAACACTAAAAGTAGCATTACAATTTGCTGGTGCATTGGATACTGATGATAGTACAAAAACTATTCGTCAAAATATGAAATCTGTTCTATTTCAAATTAAAATAAATATTAATCATAAAAATCAAATGAAACAAAAACCATTTGCTGATATAAGTTATGTATCGGATGAAAATGAATTAAAAAATACAGATGAATATGAAGTTTTATTTATGGTTGGTACATTTTTTCGTGTTGATGAAATCATTGAAAATCAAGAAATTGAATTTATTGTTGACGAAGAAAAGATTAAAGCTACGGTAACAATTTTTAAATTGACATTAATTAATGAAAATGATTTAACTATACCAATAATGAAAGATTATCAAATTTTAAAATCAACAAAAACAATCGAAGGTAAAGTAATTCGAATTGCAAATTTACTTATTGATCATTCTTTACATTCAAAAGCTGATTCATACTATAAGGCCCTATTAAATGAATCAAAACAGATGATGATGATGATTACAGCATGTTTAACAGGTCAAGCTTGGGTAGCATTGAAAAGAAAACAGTATGATTTAGCAATCAAATTAGCACAAGAAGCTCTATCTATTGATAATAAATCTAATGATGAATTGACAATCACTACATTAAATTGTCTTGGTGGAATTTATTCGAAATTAAAAAATTATCCCGAAGCATTAAAATATTACAAACAAGGATATGATTTATCAAAACCAACTGATGAAAAACTAGCCAATAAGAGTTATCAAGGACCATGTATTCCAATTGATAAACATGCTATGTATGATAATTATCGAAATATATCATCTATTAATATCGCTTGTATTCATCAGAAAAGAGGAGATATTCAATTAGCATGGAATATGTACAAAGAAGCTGTTGATTGTGATATGCGTGATACAACTGATTTTCATTGTCATACATGTATGACTATAGCTGAATCAGGAACTCATGATACTCAATTAACTCCAGAAGAACATTATCGACAATGGCAAAATTGGAAAAGTTTTCTTGATCTTGGTGTTGTTGATATACTAAAATATCGTACACCGGTTATCACAGGATATTTATCTTTAAGTCATGAATATGATTTTTGTTCACGTCGATATAGTAATACTTATTCTCGAACAATGGCAATTGATTATTTTCAAAAAGTTGAAAAATATTGTACACCATATGTTACAAATCATGATTATTATCTTTATACCTTACAGTGTTATGAACATCTTGCTATGCTCTATCGACATTGGGATAATCGATCGATTGATTATTATGAAAAAATGATTCGATTATGTTTAAAATATCAACCAAATGATTTGAAAAATATCATTATTGGTTACGAAGGAATGATAAAAATTTACAAACAACAGCTAGTAGAAAAAGTAGATCAATCAGAAGATCTCTTAATATTAGCATGTTCTGATACTAACAATACAGAATGTTCATCGATGGAAGTACCAATGACACCACCAGTGTCAATAATCACACCACCACTAACACCATTGACACCATTAACATTTGGAACATTCTTTCAAAATATTAAACATTTAGATTTTGCATTTGAATGTTATGATAATCGAATAGATCCTCAATTGAAAATTGAATCAGATTTACGTAAAAAAGTCATCTATTGTCAGTTAAAACTAGCTGCTTTATATTACGATCAAGGAGAAGTCAATGATGCAACAAATTTATTACGAGAAGTCTATTTATTAAGTCAACAATTTGGTTTCGAATTAAAAGAAGTTCGAAATATTTGTAATGAAAATCTATCATTTATTAACAAAAATTTTGATTTTATTATTCAATCATATAAGAATCGATTATCAACTAATACGAATATGATTGGAAATTGTATGGATGAAAATAATTATTGTTACATATCAGAATTATATCAAAAAAAGAATGATTTCAATTTAGCATTAGAATTTTTACTAAAACCAATTAAAGATTTTGAACAATATAATTATGTTTGTACACATACCATTGATTGTTATTTGAAATTAGCTGGTTATTATCAAACTATTCAAAATGATAAAGAATTAACCATCTGTACGTTGAAAAGAGTCATTAATCTTATCAAAAAACATCGACCAGATCCAATGATCACAACTATTTTCATTATTCAAGAACATTTAATTGATTATTTTGAAAAAATCAATGATAAAGAAATTATTATCGATATTTACAAAATGTTGTGTGATATTGCTCAACGTATAACAACTGATATTTTGGTATTATACAGACAATTTAAACGTATTTTGAAATTATTAATTCACAAATATGACGCATATAACGCCATTCTTAATGCTTATGATACTTTTCTTAATTTTATTTTACAGATAATTAATCCGTTAACATCACATATGACAGTAGTCTTACTTCATTTTCGAGACCATTGTATTTATACTTACAAAAAATACAATGAGTTATCATCCGCCATTGAAATTTATCAAAAACTAATAGATCTTCTATTTAATCATCAAAATAATACAATTAAAATTGAAGATGAATATAAAATATTGGCAGCCGAATTTTTAACAAAACATTTGTTAGAAGATTCAGTAATGACATATGAAAATCTATTAAATTTTGCTTTTCAACATCCTGTTGTTGGGTATTTTATTGAAGATGATTTAATTGCTTTTGTTTTTAAAATCTGGACAGATAAAATTATTGAACAATATTTAAAAAGAAACAATTTTGATTCAGCAATCGATTTATACTATAAAATGATTTATCTTCTAGAAAATTATCGCAATAATATCAATTATGAATATAATTTCGATGAATTTATATCCAAAATATTGGATAATTATGATCAAATAGCTCGAATTTTTCAATTAAAAAAATTTAATTTAGATCAAATGATAAATATTTATCAAGAACAGATTGATTTTCTGACAAAATATGAAATGAAAACTATTCCCAAATATATCGAGATGATTATTTCAAAATGTCAACAATTTTCTACAGATTATTCCGAACAAGCAATAGAAATCTATTCAAAACTTCTTAGTTTTCTTCAAAAGAATCGTCTTCAATACTTACCTGATCTATCAATCGTTTACAACGAGTTAACTCAATTAAATTGTTTCAATCCAAGTAAGAATATTATCACTACTACTAATTATTCGAATTCAGATCGTATTAATTATCCTCAACAATATATCTTGAATTATAAAGAAAAAGCTAAACAATATTTAAATGAGAATAAATTTGATAAGGCAATTAAAGTTTATAGAAATGAACTTTTACCATTTCTATTAGAAAATCATGCACGAGATGATGAACAGATTGCAACATGTTATAGACAACTAGCATTATTATATGAGGAAACAAATGTTTTTGAAGCATTAAATTATTATCAAAAAGCTATTGATATTTATAAAATACAAAACGATAGTTTCTATACAAAAGATGCATTTCAATTAAATCCTAATGTTTGTCGACGTTATGCAGGAACATTGTTTATATGTTATAAATCAATCATGACAATTTATAGTAACTTAAATGATCAAAATTTAATTGATGTATATCAACAAAAAATGAACAATATCTATGAAAAATATCAAGATCAATTTCAATCTATTGTTAATCCTCTTACAAATATAATAACAATTCAAATACGTTCATTTGTTGAACTTGATTATTGAGTTAGAATACTAAAATAATATATTTTATTTCTGAATTAAATATAAAAATAAAACTTTTTGTAGCATTATGATTCTACGATCTCGTCTCCTCTTGTTGACTAAAATGTGGTTCATCATCATCATCATCATCATCTGTTGTTGATGGAAAAGTTTCTCCACATTTAGGATTGAAATTCTCTGATTGTATTGTACCATATTTAATATCTTTAGCTGTTTGATATTTATGCCATTTACCGTCATCATGATACCATACCGTTTGATCAGATTTAACAGCAAATATTTTAGGTCCTTGTTTACTAATTGTTTTATAATATTTTGCACCTGATACTCCTTCGCCTTGTCGGCTAAATTCAATTTTCAGATCTAACCACGAACGTTCAATACCTGTAGCTATTTTGGGTTGAGAGTCTTTTAGAGCCACATAAGAAAATGTACATGTGTCGTCTGACATAGTAGAGAAGAAAGAGAAAAGAGTATGCGTGTGCAATGTCAAGTAAAACTCGTTGTTATATATTTTTTTTTCTACGTTAAGCGATACTTTGTGTTTACTCTTTTCTTTCTCTTCCTAGGATGACATAAAAAAACAAACTTTTAAGTTGGAAAGAACCGACATATAGAAAATGGAAAACAACTTATAGTCTTTAATTGAAATCACCAAAATAATGTCGCTCTAATTTTGTGACATCTGCCATTAGTTTTGTTGGAATCTGTACATTACCGATCATCCATTATTTTAAGATGAATAGCAGCTAATACCAACATAATATTAATCGACAGATAATGGTATTTGTAGTTTTGCAGATTTCACTGTCATTACAATGTATTTTAGATTCGACCAAAAAGCTTCCTTTCGTTTTTTCTTATCTCGTTAATATTATTACGTCATCGTCATGAATAACTATGTGTGTATTTATATGCTCTCCCTTACGTTTTGACACGTATGCTTCTCACGTTCTACTATTTGTAATATGTTCTGGTGTCTTGTTTTTCTTTTTGTTTTCAATGCGTTCTCTCATATAATTATATAGAACTGTACATTCTAAATAAAAAGCTACTTATATCTTTCGATATATGTTCTAAGAAAATCGATTCTATACGTGTCTTTCCATAAAATTTTTCGTGAAAGATGGTAACATTTACATATGGTGATTCTCATGAAATTCTGGTGGATAGTGAATTTGAAGACGATTCCGAAATGGACATTGATGAAGTTTATTCATCAGACGTAGATAGCAACGAATCAAACGACCGACTAGCACAGAAAGAACAATTTGTAAATCGAAACTGGAGTAAAACTGCCTTTGAGCCACATCTCTTCCACTTCGACGAACGAAACTCTGGTGTTTCGTCAAAAATTAGTGTTATGAAGAACGATACTCTTCCTGATTTTTTCGAACTATTATTTAACGAAAAAATGACTGATATCATTGTGGAACAAACAAACGAGTATCACAACTTTTCTGCTGATGATGGAACACATCGTACGACTTCACATCAGGCCAAATGAGTATCGACAAGTTGCTCGGAAATATACACTTTTCTAGCGACTTTTATGCTAATATCCGTAACTAAAAGCAATAAAATCCTCAACTACTGCTTAACTGATCCAATGATTTTCACACCTATGTTCAAACAATTGTTTCCTAGAGACAGACTTATGATGCTTTTGAAATACTTGCATTTTAGCAATAAATCAAATCAAATGGACGGCAATAGATTGCATAAAAATCAAACCAGTGATAAATAAGGTACAGAAGAAATTCAAATTATTTGTCGTTGCTTACAAAAATTTATGCATAGATGAAAGTCTCGTTCTTTAAAAGGGTCGTTTGACCTCCAAATATATATACCTACTAAACGTCATTGATTTGGTATCAAAGTATTCGTTAGCTGCAACTGGCAAACAGGAGTGGTTTTGGATTTCATTGTAGGCACCAGTTCGTCTACGGAAGTTGAGCTCGATAAAGATTTAGGAAAATCCAGTTCTGTAGTAATAACTTTGATGAAGGCGTATTGGAACAAGAGACATTCACTTTTTCTCGATAACTGCTATTTCGTTCCTCTTCTATTCGAAAAATTACATAGACTTAAAACCAGTGCATGCGAAATTATACGCAAAAATCATTTTGGTTCAGTCCACTGACGAAAGATGATTTTGACTATAACGATACTAACATTCTTATGGCTTTGAAGTGACAAGATAAGCGAGAGGCCATTATATTTTCTACAATTTAGAAACCGAAGATGATTCCAACACAAAAAACTGATTGGAGGACTCAAAAAGTAATTGCAAAACTCAAATGTACAGTTGAGCATAATAATAATATGGGGTCAGTGGACAAAGCTGATATGCAAGCCAATTTTACAGAATGTGTACGAAAAATTGTCAAGTGGTACAAGAAATTTTTTTTCATCTACTAGATTTATCAACATTGAAAGCGTATATACTATTCGAAATGCAGTATAAAAAACGTATTTAGTTTGGTGATTTTTGAATTGAATTGATCCAACGATACGCTGCTCTCAAACATCTAATCGCTCGTTCGATTATGGGAGATAATTCCATTCACCTTACTGGACGTCATTTTTCATTTCTAATTCCAGCAACAGCAACAGGAAACACTAGAGTTTGCAATCATACAAGCAGTCGGGGGAAACAATACACCAATACACGTTATCAATGTGCTGTTTGTAACGTTGGGCTTTGTGTGATAGATTGTTTTAAGGATTATCATATTTTAAAACGCTTTTAAATGCTTCTATGTATTAATAAAAGTTATTTCAGACTATTTTAGAACAAAAAAAAAACTATTCATCCTAAAAAAGAACCCGTAACCAAAGGGTTAATTATCAAAATGAATTTATATTTTTTTAATTTGAACAGTCATAGAAGATACAAATATTATTTTGTAGATTCAACCTCAGATTAATAACTGAAAAAGGAACTATCATAATGTTAAGGAACATTTGTAGTGTTTCTCGAAAAATATTTTTTTAAACTATTTGTCTTTACTTCTGACAATAGCTGAAGTTTCATAAACTTGAGAACTTCTAATAAAACAGCAACTATTTAATAAGGAATATGTGCGTTCTATATTTTAGCACCAAAGATGTAGCACTAATCAAATCTTTTATCAAATAATAACAGCTAAATGTACATTTTAAAGGAGGATTTATTCGGATAAATAGATTTTGTACCCTTGCATCGTGCTCCGAGAAAACTCTTTATTCGTCCAAAATCTGTATTTTTTTTAAAATTTAGCTTGCCGTGGATTGAAATCCGTAAGCCACACGCCAAAAATTTTATTACCGATTGAACATCAAATAGATTTGAGCAAATCTTCGTACAAAATTCATTGTTATTTAAATGGCGAACTAGTAAAATCTAGGCTCTGTATTTGGTTTCAGAGAAAAGGTAAACATTGAAACTGATGGCTACATTTCATATTCACACTAATGGTTTGTAAATATTCATCGACCATATCAAAGCCATGGTTCTAGTAGTATGGAAGTTAACTCGTTCGATGTTCTTCATAATTGAGAGATTAGTTTATTTTAGTGAATATATATGAATAGAAAATAGTTGAAAACAAATATTTTGATTAAAAAAATGAATTACTGATTAAAGAATGAAAAAGGCAATATTTATGCATATATAATGGTTAGTTGTTAAAGAAAAAAATTTTTAGTTAAAAAGATGACACTAAATGTTTGATAAAAAGTCAAATGTTCAAAATATAATATGTGTATTTAAGTTAAACACCAATATAAATGATGATATCATTATGACAATTAATTCGAAATTAAAGAAGACCGAGATTGACGTCGACTTGCTACTGCCGCTGCCACTGCTTCTATTGCAGCCCGAGCATCTGAAACAAATATAAAATGATATTTTTCCCCGACAAAAAAACAGCATTGATAGATTGAAATCACTATAAATACTAATAAAATCATTGATCTTAATATCTTTCAATGATACTCTATGCACATATGAGTGTTTATCAATTATTAGAAATCAATGAAACGAGTAAAATATTGTTTCACTAGAATTTCGTCTATTATCGTCCTACTAAAATGTATTTTTCTCAAAGAGAAAATAAAACATACTGGAAATATGATGTGTTATCTAAATAACTTCTTCAATTCAAAAATTTCTTACTTTCTAAATATCATTTGAAACGCTTTCAAAAACATATTGTAGAAATATAAGTGATATCTTAATTATCTCTATAGAGTTGTTTCAATCTTTTCCTAATATTGGATAAATATTCCAGAATAAATGATAATCTTAGTATTCACTCAACAAATCTTGATGTTAAAGAATAAGTGTATGCAACTGTTCTATGACTGATGCTCTCCAAACATTTGCATTCCAATGACACTTGTTCTTCAACGATATCGAGGAGAATTTTTGTTAGATACAAGAACAATTCAGAATTCTTTTTAGATTAAGATATAGAATACATTTTATCATGTGATTGGAACAATAACAAGAACAGAAAACCAAAGGAATTATCACTGTAGTAAAATGTGTATGTAAACACATATATATTTTAGATGTAATATCAACTATTGTCTTTATATGTTACTACATCTTCTAACAGCGATGGCAGTCCAGTAGCATTAACTGTCAATATAATATCAATGTGAGAATTTCTTAGCATCTTTTCATTCTACATGATTTCATAATCATCTTAATCTCATTTTTAAAGTTTTTTGGCTTTTTGTCTTAAAATGCTATCTTGTATTTTTCAATAAAAAAAACGTAGTTCAGTATTAAGTGACATTAAACAACAAAAGCCTGGGGAATAAGTGTTTAGGAAGTATCAGTAGTATTAGCATGTGCAACTCATTCAAATACTAATTTTTGTTTCACATTTCGCTTCTTTAAATTACTGAGTCCTGATGTGAAATTCATTATTACTTCTCAATCAATGTTATAGTCTTTCGGCAAGATTTGAATCAAAAGTTTAAATATGGTTTTTAGTTAAGCTATTCTTTCGTATGTTTCATTGTACGAAGCATACATAAAGGTTTTAAACAATGTTTGACTTGTACGAAAAAATGCAACTCCCTGAGTAGTAGTTCTTTATAAATTGTTAATAATGTTTAAATGATTTTAATTGATATTCTTATTGAATTACATATTTCTATAATTGAGTAGATCATTTAACACTATATTTTATGAAAAAATATGTTCAAACCCATGGAAAAAAAAGAAATACTTAGAAAAAAATTGTATTGTTCCGTAAACAATTGCCATCGTTAGCATGAAAATACTTAAATTTTGAAAACAAAATTTAAAAGATGTTCGTGAAAACCCATAAAAATTATCCTTTTTTAAGATTTCAAATGGCAAAAAAAAAGAAAAAATAAGATATTAAAGTGTGAGATTAAATTCTCTTTTTTTGTATTACATATCTTTTGACCACAATAAAAATAGAGAATCTCTCTTACTTTGATATGCTGTTGAGACACGTTCTAATGATAGATCTGTAATTTTTGTCATTCTACTATCTATGAAAGAAAAATAAGAAACATATTCAATTAAATATTATTTAATTTATAGAGAAGAAAATACGCACTACAATTTGTATTATTAACGGTATATTTTTTTATAGCATTGTTATAGTCAGCAACATATACATTACCAAGTGAATCAAATTTAAAGCCATAGCTGAATATATAAGATGAAATAACATTAGTACCAAAAGTTGAGCCT